>OX376211.1:2268311-2868311 GCA_947363905.1 Lithophane semibrunnea
CCGCTCTGGGTGGAGCGGAAGGCGTGTCAGACTTTTACTGACTAAAACCCACCCGTGTTCCTTCAGTTGCCTGTTGCCAAGGTCCCGGTATCCCTTTCGGACTAACCCGCAACCCTGGCAGGCATCGGTCCTAGCGGACCCCGCCAATTGTGCTGACATCTCTTTGAGGCGCGCGTGGACCACGACGCGCCATCGACCCGGGCCTGGTCCTGATCGGACGGCAAGCTACCCATTGCTCGCCGTCCGCAAGCCCGCGCCTATGGTGGCCGGGAATCCGCCTGGGATTCCCGACGCCCCGGGCGTCTCCAGCGGCGGCGGCGGTTAGGGGCGTGAGGGCGCAAATTTTGCCTCTCCCTCACGCGTTCCGCCTCCTCCTTCGCGAGCATTACTGCTTCGCAGAAGGAGATGACTGCTTCCCATGCCCTCTCGCTCCGTACCATGGCCTGGACCAGAGCCGGACGCGAGAGGTCACCGCCGCCAATCGCCTCCAAGAGGACACGGCGGGGCTCCGCCCAAGCGGGGCAGACCTCCACCGTATGCTCCACCGTGTCCTCCGGGCGATCCACACAGTGGTGACACCCGGGCGTTTCCTCCCGCCTTATACGAAACAGGAACCTCCCGAAGCAACCGTGTCCGGTGAGGACCTGCGTCAGGCGGAAGGTGAGGACGCCGTGGCGCCTCTCTAGCCACTCCTCAAAGAGGGGACTTATCGCCGCAATTGTGGCGTGCCCAGCACTGGGTTGCGACAATCGCACTCTCCATGCCGCCATGAGATCCTGCCGGAGCTCTGTCCGCTGAGCCGCGATTTCTCGCGGCAGCGGAGTTACGCCCCGGCGCTTCATCTCCTCGCGCCACTCCCAGATGTGCGCGAGGACCTTCGCCTCCAGATCCCATGGCGGTAATCCGGCCAGGAGGCTCGCCGCCTCGCGGGAGACCGTGCGGTATCCCCGGGCCAGCCGAATGGCCATGACCCTTTGGGACGCGTTCAACCGGCGGGCTGGCCGCAGCCTAAGGGAACGCGCCCACACCGGTGCCCCGTAAAGGGCCATGGACCGCACGACCCCCGCGTAGAGCCTCCGGCAGGAGGCGTTTGGACCCCCCAGATTGGGCAGGAGACGCCCCAAGGCAGCTCCAGCCCGGTCCAGCCTGGGAGCCAAACGTCGGAAATGCTCAACGAAGTTCCACCGGCTGTCGAGGACGAGTCCTAGGTACTTCATCGTCGACTCGACGCCGATGTGAACCCCTCCTACTAGTTTCGAACCCTGAAAGATGCTTTACTTACAAATTATTTCATCATCTCTGCTTCCAAAACGGTGAAGGAAAACACCGTAAGGAAACCGGCATGAAAAACTTTGAAGACATGTACCAACCCGCACTGGGCTCGCGTGGTGGATTACGGCCCACTCTCTCTCACAGAGAGAAGGCCTGTGTCTGATTATTCAGATTCCGATTCAGACTCAGAATCCTTTATTTGAAAATTTCTTTATTTGTTAAGTTAGAACTGTGACAAACCGCGCGCGAGCCGAGCGAGTGAAACGAGCGGTGCGAGCGTTGCTACGGCAGCAGCCGCCAGCAGTTACCGGCGAGCGCTACTTCCAAGTAGCTTGAAAATTTTTTTCCACCATTTTCTAATTATCCGGGTTTTCGCAATATCCCTAGGGTTTTCGCGAAAATACGAATGATCAAATCACCCTGCGACATCTACAATAATACATCAGTCAAAGTTTAGTTAGGAACTCCATTCATAGATTGACCCGCATACAGTAAAATAGGGCAAATGGTTACCACGCGGTAAATGAGTGGTATTTCGCAATATTTCGTCATACACAGAAGTAATGGTTTAGAAGGCGTCACATTTGTCCATACAAATAAATAAATTCTAATTCATTCTAATCCTCATTTATATTAATACTAGCTGTGCCCCGCGGTTTCACCCGCGTAAGTCTCGATCCCGTGGGAATATCGGGATAAAAAGTATCCTATGTGTTAATCCAGGCTATAAACTATCTGTTTGCCAAATAACATCCAAATCCATTCTGCCGTTTTTGCGTGATTGAGTAACAAACATCCAAACACACAAACACACAAACTTTCACATTTATAGGATTTATAATATAATATTAGTAGGGTAAATGCGAAAGTAACTCTGTCTGTCTGTTACCTTATCCATAACGACTAAACAGATTTCGATGAAATTTGGCACACAGGTAGACCATGACCTGGAAAAAAATATATGACCTACATATCCTTTTTTATCCCGTTATTACGTTCCCGTGGGATAATTTCAGACCGCCACGCGGGCGAAGCCTCGGGAAAAAGCGAGTGTTATAGTGTGTTCATTGACATTGAAGTTTGCCAATTCATGCCTGTGAAAGATTTTTTTTTATGAGAAATATTTTAACGCCTCATTTTCCTTCTAATACGAACTTCATATCAAAATGACTCTGCAACATAGGTCAATTATATTAACATTTGTAGCACCGATTGTCTAAATCTTAAGCATGTATCTTCCGGTAGCATGACACGCCTTTTCCTCTTGCAAATCCTCAATTTCAACCTCACCAAAATTCACCTGGAATGTTACTGGCAACACTAAATCTCCCAGACAACCTTGCCAGCTAAAAAAAAATCTTTTTTAATTGACACGCCATGCTGGCAGACAGCAGTTGCTCCAAATCCTTTGATATCGACTCTGATCAAACACAGACGGCTTTCTAAAATAGATATGTTTATAGTAACTAGAATAGCATAATGTTTCTGGCTAGTAATCTTTTAGAGAGTCTGAACGGCTGTAAATGTAACGTCAGTTGAATTTGTTAGCTTTTGGCTGATGCGTTGGTCATGGGTAATGTCGGCAGATGTCGCTTTTAAGAATAGGGCGAGCTAGATGATATTATTTCAAAAAATAGGTACCAAGTGCCACGCACAATGGTCACCTTTGGCCACCTTTAGGAGTGAGTGCGGAAACCAAATCCCTAACATAGGTACAAGTGTAACGCGGTTCCGGAGAAGACGAAGTCGATTCTTTTCTTACAGATTGGCTACATACAGCAATAGATACTTACATATAAGTAGGAGGGAATGGAGGCCATTGCCGTGCAATGGGACACAAGAGGCAGATAATAATATTAACAGTATCAAGATTTAAAAGTATGTTCATCATAAAAATATATATGTCAGATGACGTATACAAAAAATGAGCGATCCCTTCTAAACAAAGCCGACCTTTTACGGCCCCAAAATACAAGGTCGTTGACCTTTTCAACCAGATGGCTCGACCACCCTCATTCTACTCATCTAGTACAAACCTAATGAACTTAATGACCAAATATTAAAATGGCGGAAATACTCCAAATTCTTTCAAGTGACTCACTGGAAACCATTTTAGTTAACAATGTTACTAATGTAACTGTGTTAACAAGGCCCGTTGTAAATTGACACATAATTGTCAGAGAATTGATATAATTATATGAACAAAGTAACTTTGTAAGTAATATTAAGGGTACATTGTTAAAGCATTAAGGTTTCGGCCGGATTGAAAACTATGCAAGTCATAGTGATTGAATGGTTTCGATGAGCAAACCAACAAGCAAAATTATGAAATAGAACAAACTATCTGATAGTACAATAATAACTAGCTAAACAAGAAGAATTTAGGCCTGTACGCACTTTGAAGCTCATAACAGAAGACGATGATGATGGTAAAATAGGAAGTAATGAAGTTATAGAGAAAAAAAATTCAAAAGACGTTGATACTCGTAGGGAATCAAAAGGTAGGGAGCCCGAATTCGAAGTACTTCGAAGTGTTATAGGATGTACTGCTAGTAGGATTATCCAGCTTAATAGTAATGAGATAAAGGTTCTTATTAACCAAAGGACTGATGAAAGGGAAATAGGTCGTGAACTTAGTTCTATAAAAGTACAGTATATTATATTAATATAACGGCACATATTTTTCATGTCTAGCTATATGAAATCAGCTAGTTTTCATTTTGATTTCTGTTTAAAAACATATTGTAAGAAATTTGATTCAGTGTGATTAGTCGGTTTGAATTCAAAGACATATGACATGGACTAACCCGCACAGGGTCCGTGAGGTACATAGATAACGACCCGCTCCGTCTCACAAAGAGGTGGCCTGTGTCCCAGCAGTGGGAACGGAAGTAATAACTTCCCATCAACTCTCCTTGGAACAATAGCGAACATGGTTTTTCATTACCTCACAATAAAACAATATACTCCCCTGTTAATTTCAATCCTCTTGAACCACAAATCTTGAAATTGTAATCCCGGAGGCACGTGATCTCATTTTGAAAAAAGCTTCTAAAACAATACAAGAGTAGAACGGAACAATAAAATGGGATTTGAACGAATAGCAATGTAGGAGAGACGTACGATATATATAAAGGAATACGGAATATATTGCATAAACGAGCGAGTTTGAATACAAAATATATTTTAGGGTTTACATTCTAAAATTGATTTTGATACAGTGTTCAGTTTTATTAACAAAATATTACATTATACGATATAGACATCAATGATATTGTTACAAGTACGTGAGGGACATGGGATGGTTTGAAACTGAGATGAGACAATTTTATTGTTCCTGGTGTCAAAAATAAATGTCAAATGATTAGAGAGTATACTAACATAAATAAAGATGAGCTAGTAGTAAAAAAAAACCTGTTTTGACACAAAACGTTTAAGTATAACCGCGTCGCACTGGGAAATAATATAACAAGTGTTTATTAATAAATAGTTGCGAGAAATGACGTAGATAAAGCACATAATGAAGCTAAAGACGAACTTACTAATGATAGTAATCGAAATGATAATAACTTAGAAGTGTAACATCGACCAGACGATCCCGATAGTAGTGTCCGCAAATTAATCGCGATTGCTCTCTCGGGACGACTAAGGAGATTGGGTCTGGGGAGGAGTCGTTCTGGCTAGTTCGGCAGTAACGCTCCTTGACACCTCTGGGATTCTCCAGGGATGTGGTTGTAATCAACTTAACTGGTCTTCGACTAAAATCTATAGTTTCATTTTGTAATACTTATTCACGTTTTTTCTTACCACGATATCTAATAATTATACATTTTACAAGGACTCATCAACAATGGTAAAAGCTCACCTATACTAACCATTTTGTAAAAATGAACATTTCTATTCCACTTTTATCAAAACTAAAGCAGAATTTTCAACGCAATACGAAAACATTCATGCTTACTGCTCTCCTGCAATCATAACCATTACTTTCTGGCTCAGCTTTAAAAATAAAAGGACAAGTAGGTACCGAAAGGCAAGAAAAGTAAAATTCTAGATCATTTCGAGAGCGCTCTTGTTTATCTTGCAAAGGATTTAAAGGTGCAATAAAGTGAAGTTTAGAGCGCAATGCGAGCAGTAAGCTTTCCTATGTTATGCAAGCATATCGGGTTTATAAAGAAAATTATTTAGATGTTTTGTTGAGTTTTCATTTTATTGGCCTGAAACCGGAATGGGAATGAAATAGTACTGTCGATACCTGGAACCAAGATTACATTGTCGAAAGATTTTGTTTGCAAAGGTTAGCATATTGAATTGTAAACAATAAAATCATTATAATGCTTGGTCAATTAATTTATTGCTTATAGGACAAAACGAGGATTACAGAAGAAATTAATACTCTTGGGTCTTCAACAAAAAAAAAACAAGGAATGTCTGACAAATAACATGCCAAAAAATTCGATCACCAAATCAATCTAAAGCTCGAACACAAACCACAAAATTCCCAAAAACATTTCGCACAGCCACAGGTCGAAAAATAAGCCATTTCCCACATCCTTTACCAATTTTAGATTTAACATACCACAGTCCCTAGAGGCGGTAGATAATATACCAGTAAAAGTCTATAGGATTCCATTTGGATTCCACTCTAAGCCGCGATGGATTCTCGAGGGAGCTGACGTCATTCAGCCTCGAAAATAGGTACTCACGACGTCACAGGAAGCTGTGAATCCCACTATCAGTAGACCTTTTACTGTGGAGAAGCTTATACAATGCGAGACCAGCTTATACTGGAAATGTGCGGTATGATGTGACTTTGTGTGTACACAGCGATTTTGATAGTCTCTTTCGGTTTTCGCTTTAGTCTTGTTGGAGGTTTTTGAAAACAGTTTTCTAGGTATATGTCTTACATGAATGACGTTGTGGGGTACTGCCTTCATTTTACACAAATAAGTAATGTTTGTTAGCTTTTATTGTAATCTTCATTTGGTTTTGGAAATCTATTTTAAGGTCAACCAAAAACCATTTTATATTGAGAATTCAATTACTAAGTATCTAAGACTTAATAGGCTTTTCTCTAATTCTTGAATATATTATAATAAATTAGAATTTTGTATCACAATAGTCCTCTCATACACGCAAGTCGTTCCTATGAAATTCTATACGTTTAAATAATATAGCATATGAAAACCAATTTACGTCATTTACATTATCCTTATACAGTACCTAATATCTAATATATGGTTTAAAAATGTATCTACGAGTTCAACAAGAGTTTAATTTGATCATTATCAAATACGCTTGGTGGTCCTTTTTTGTTGCAAATGTTTTTACGTACGACTTGCCACTCACTTGCAGTATCACTTCCTACATCAATCAATGTGCTGACTAATATTATTATAGAGCTTCTACCGTATCGCATTTTTCCTTAAGATTTCATCTCCTGAATTATTTAAATTAGTAGCATTATTATTTTTTTATTTCTCAGTAGTAACCCGGAGTCTGGATACGTGCCCGGTTGTTGGCAAATGGCTGGCCCCATATTACATGGGACATTATCCTAACTGCCAAAATGTGGGTGTACTATAGGTGCACCTCTGCCTAACTCTTCGAGATATACAGGCGTGAGGTTATTTTAAGCTTCTACGTTGTTTAAATGCATCACCAAAACCGAATTTACGTCTATCACACAGCAAAACACACTTTCTTTTTCATGTAACCAATTATTATGTTTCCGCGGTATAGTGTCGTTCATTGTCAATGACACTACCGGTAGTGCGGCTGGTAGTGTCGTCTACAATAAATGTTTTCAAAGATTTATCCGTAAAAAAAGCTGTCTATGATAACGTTTGAACGTTATCATATACAGCTGAAAAAACACCTCCCTAAGGCTGCGTTTCCACCAGAGATATGCGAGGATGCGTAGCGAGGGATGTGTTTGTAAAGAAAATAGAATCGCTTCATTAACCTCGCCTCGGTCAGCATAGCTCTGGTGGAAACGGCTCAGCGGAGCTAGATTTTTGCGCATACAAAACAAGCGAGGGATGTGTGCGCGGGATGTGTACGAGGGATGTGTGCGAGGGATGTGTGCGAGGGATGTGTGCGAGGGATGTGTGCGAGGGATGTGTTGCGAGGAATGTATGTTGAGAAGGATGTGTTGCGAGGTTTGCGCATACTGTACCAGCCAGACCATCCATCCTCGCACCACACGTTAATGCGCATTTTCACAGCTCCACTACACATCCTCGTAGGCACATTTTCATCGCACAGCTTTGGTGGAAACCCCCACACATTTTCACAGCACAGCTAGACATCCTCCCACGACACATTTCCATCGCACATCTCTGGTGGAAACGCAGCTTTATAATATCATGAACGTATCACGCACAGGAAATATTACCGAAACTATAGGGTGGAAGGTACCAGGATCTGTTCGCTCAATTAAATAGCTGGAATCAATTTGAACGGGCCGTAATTCCGACTCGGCCATCCGTGTTTAACAGCCACTTACAGGAGCTACTTTTTTTCATGTGAGGGTTCCGACTTCCGGGATTTTTCGGGGCGAAAAACGTTTAAAGACGTATTTCGAAATATCTTCGTGAGTTTTTTTACTCTTTTGTTAGGACATGAGAATTATGTACAGTCAGGGTAATTAAATGTTGAAATTGTGAAATGGAATGAAATTGTGAAATGGACTGAAATTTTAACGGAATACTTAAAAAATGGCATATATTATATTTAAAAAAAAATTTGCTTGATCGAACCGACATTTCCTATTGACTGAGAAGAAAACAAAAGGGGTCAAAGTCTCTTTTCTAAATCTGCTGTATTTTTGTCATTTCTTATAGCTATCAAAGAATGACAGTAAGGATTGACTACTTAGCCACGACCTCCTCTGACATGAGAATATTATCGCCTTAATGTATGGTAATATAATGAAGACGATAATATACTCACGTTAGAAATTATATAAGTGCACTTTGAATACTGCTTATCACAATAAAATAGGCCTCGCCAATGTCAAACAAAATCTGTACTATACATAAAAATAAATACCTTTATCAGTGTCTACGGTTTCCACAATGATTTCGTCACGAACACGACGTCACACGATGATGTTTCAGTTTTTTTGGTCATTTCGTCACTCGAGTGATGATGAGTGTTCAAGTTTACACGTGTAGGTTGAATTTGATATAATTGGCCGCTATTTTAGCATAGAATTGCTTTTTTATAGTTTTTATTGATTATCTTATTATTTTTCCAGTAGTCTATCGTAGTCCACTGCTGGGTAATTGGTCAAAAAATTGTAATTGATACCTATATCTTTAAAAATTATGTGCAAAAATGTGAGTGCTTTACCTGTTTTTTTTTTAAATATGAATGGATGATATTTTCACAATAATGTGCTAAGTGTTGCATAGATTCTAAATTGTTGGGAATTCACGAATTCACTTTCATGTTAAACAATTTGAAATGATATATTAAAGGTCCTTTTATTTAGATGTAGGTACTTACGCGTTTTATTTCACGGAAAGTTCGTGATATTTTCGAACTTAAAACATAACTTATATTTAGTTTTTTCTCCTTAGACCTACTACGAATAAGTAGAACGTTTTTTCCAAGGTTTCCTAATCAAAACTTAAATAAACTTGGAAGCCGGCTTGATTGCAAAAAAATACTGAAGCATTTTAAATGTAAAATATATATTTTATAAATCGTATAATTTCTTTGGGAACTTTACTGAAAATTGTCCCGTAACCGAAGAAAATATCTATAAAAAGAAAAATCTCGAGAGAAGCATTAACTATAATTAGGCAATATCTTTCCCACTGTTGGGACATAGGCCTCCTCACCGTGGGAGGGAGTGGACAATAATCCACCACGCGGGCTCAGTGCGGGTTGATGAATCTTAGTAGTTTTGGATATACCATGCCGGTTCTTTCACGATGTTTTCCTTCACTGTTTTGAGTAGATACCTAATATATGAAATTTATGTAATATCTGTACTAAATTATATATCTGTACTAGCTGTGCCCCGCGGTTTCACCCGCGTAAGTCTTGATCCAGTGGAAATATCGGGTTAAAAAGTATATCCAGGTTATAAACTATCTGTTTGCCATTTCATCCAAATCCATTCAGCCGTTTTTACGTGAAAGAGTAACAAACATCCATCCATACATCCATCCATACTTACAAACTTTCGCGTTTATAATATTAGTTAGATTATATAAAAAGCTGGAGAGTTTCGTTTCGAGTCAGATTGGAAAAATTCTTGTCAACACAGTAACTGGGTAATACGATATCCCTTGGTAAGACTGGTTGTCAGACTTACCCTAATCCTCTACTTATATTTAAAAAAAAACTTGTAATAAAAGGATTGTTCTAAGCACGTGTTACAATGAATGAAGTCATTGATAATATTACAATTAAAAGGAAGGAAAACTAATAAGGAAACTGATATTATATCTTGAATCTTTTGTCGCCTGGTGGGAAATAGTTGGGTTAATTAATAAGGAACAGCTCTTTTAGAGTTGAGTTACACTCGGCAATACTGTAGCTTCCCAGTAGCGAAATAATTTTCTGAATTAGATCAGTAGTTACGAACGTTAGAACTTTATTCTTTCTCTCTTTTAGTTCCGAAGATTACCCCTTGCATACAAACTCACAAGTTTTACCTCTTTGAAACATTAGTTTATGACAGTCAAAAGTCAAGTAACTTTTGAACGTCAAATACATAGAAATAGAAATAAAACTGATTCTAGTTGCCCCTACCAAAAGGTAGTTTTCGTATGGAGAAGAATGGGCAAGAAACTCCACCGTGACTCTTTTAAAAAATGTTTTACAATATTTGGTATACATCAATTATATAATTACATGTGAAGACGATACACGGTGAATACAATTACTGTACCACATTATGTAAAAAAAACAATTAAAAATGAAGCAATGACAAATAAATTATTTAAGTATGTCAAACTCAAACTCAAAGCATTTATTTCAATTAAACCATTTACAGGTACTTTTGAATTGTCAAAGAATCGGTCAGTTAGTCAAAAAGTTGAAGCTAGTTGCCCATTCCAAATCGTAGATCTCTATGGAGAAGACCGGGCAAGAAACTCCAAGGACACTCTTTTAAAAATGGATATCGATATTACAAAATCCTGGGTACAGTATTCTTGGTGCTTCTATATGTGAGAACAATGTCAAATGAAAAATAATCAAAAACAATTCAAAATTTAAGATTAAAAATAAGCCCTGGCAGATGAGAGATGACCAGTCTCAACTGACAGCGCCCGTTCACGCACATGACACGTGGATCTGCACCATCCAGCTCAACCATTTTGTAGGGAACCGAATGATCCAACACACGCGCCACCATCAGCAAGACATATAAGTGAGTATGTGATTGCTGAAGTATAATTAATTAAGTCTATGTCATTGCTGAAGATTCTGAGAAGAAGGCGTGCGTATTAATTAAAATATAACAGTAAAACAACTCTTCTACAAGGAAGGAAACGAATTGAAATATTATTGAAAGTGGGTTAACGATAAAAAGTTAAAAACCCTTTTTAATCTTGTTTGTCGTGAGTTGACTGCGTCAGAACATTTTTTTTGGGTATTTCCCACTTCAAAGACTAAGCAATGTGACAAAATATATACTCCTTATTACTTCACCGAATGAGGGCGGGGAGGGGAGGCTATGTCCAGCAGTTTTTCGGCTGAAATTATGAGTTCACCGAATCAATTCAAAAACTTACAGAAATCGACATTTTGACAAACTCTTTTGTGATATTGGATGTCCTTATAGCAGTCAGTCCACCTTTTTTTTTTTAGAGTGGGTATCATCAAAATATGTCTTCTCCCGCTCTGGGCGGAGCGGGAGGGCGTGTCAGACTTTTACTAACTAAAACGCACCCGTGTTCCTTCAGTTGCCTGTTGCCAAGGGTCCCGGTATCCCTTTCGGACTTTCCCGCAACCCTGGCAGGCAGTCAGTTCACCTGATGGTAAGTGTTCAGCACAGGTTATGGATATCTAACACCACCACCACCACCACCATTGCCATCGTAGAGAAATTAAATGAATTAATGAAATGTCTCATGTGCCTGTATTACACCGATATCATACACCGATATCTACCCTTCAACTCAGAACACACCAACGGTACTTGGTGGCAGAAATGGGTATGGTTGTACTTAGTAGTTAGCTAGAAGAGCTTCTGCCTATGGAGCTCCACTACATACCAGGTTACCAGGAAACAGTTCATCCGATTACCAGAGTATGATTTGATTTACTTCCTCGAAAAACCGATCAAAGCCGTATTCCGAGAAATCTTCAGCTTTGGGTGCGGAAATGAAAGGATTTCTCTGAAAAAATATTACCACTGGTGACTTTTAATGTGGCCAGTTTTAAATGCAGTATTCAGTTTTAGATAGAATTTATTAGACCAACTCTATGGTAATGTCCTTCATAAACAGAGCTAACTGCGGCTCTAGCCCGTAGTTTCTCTTGCAATTTGGCAAAATTTTGCCTGCACTGGAGACAATTATTCCCGATTTTGCAATGTGTATATTTTGTCTTCGATTTTATCCAGATCCATACTACCTACCTAATCCACACATCCATACTAATATTATAAATTCGAAAGTAACTCTGTCTGTCTGTTTGGATTTGTTACCTCTTAGCGCCTAAACCACTGAACGGATTTCGACAAAATTTCGCAAGGAGATAGATGGCAACCTGCAGGCGTAGCATGGCGCTTTCTATCTCTACGAAGAATAGACATAACTTTTTCTATACAAAGTGACAGTTCGTTTCTTCATTTTTGACATCCACCGTAGAAATCTTTCTACAATCTGTCATTTTGCCTTACATTTCTAACGATCTTTGTCTACGTCTTTTTGTAGGTAGACTATTTTGGAAGAAAGTTTTCTATTCTTACTGTCAAAATCACACTGACAACCGATAAATCCTATGACAAAACGGAAAAAAACAAAGAATTCTGAGTCGAATTATGTAAAAGAGTGAATTTCGTAAAAAGTGCAGTTGACTCTTTCTACTTTGCTTCAGTCGTACTGTCTACAGGAAACGTAATTTTTGTCTACTCTTCCGTCGACAAAACGGTGCTCATGCTACGCCTGCTGGGGAAGGACATAGGGTACTTTTTATCGACATATCGCGCGGGCGAAAACGTGGGCGGAAGCTAGGAAGCTAGTCCTACTAATCCTACTATCCTACTAATATTATAAATGTGAAAGTTTGTGTGTTTGTGTGTTTGGATGTTTGTTACTCAATCAGGCAAAAACGGCTGAATGGATTTGGATGAAATTTGGCAAACAGATAGCTTATAACCTGGATTAACACATAGGATACTTTTTATCCCGATATTCCCACGGGATCGAGACTTACGCGGGTGAAACCGCGGGGCGCAGTTTGTAATATTATAAATGCGATAGTAACTCCGCCTTTTCACGTCTAAACCACTGAACAAGGCTTTACGAAAGACAAATAGCGAGCCTGGGACCTGGAGAAGGACACGGGCTACTTTTCATCCTGAATAACAGTATTATTTAATGATGAATGAATACAAAATATACGCGGTTGAAGTTTCGGGTAACAGCTAGTAATAATACGTAAGTAGTATGCCGCACACCTTGAGGTCCTTGGTTTGAACCCTAAGTTGGGCAAACATAATAGGGTGTATGGATAAAGAAATCAGGTTTCCAGTTCTGACTAACGGTTGCAATAAGTTAATGAAAATTGGTCAGTGAATCTGTTAAAAGTGATTTTATTATGTCAGAAGATTCTACTACATAATTATTGCGTGGTATGACGATAAAAAGTAGCCTATGTCCTTTCTCAGGCTCTAGTCTATCTGTATACCAAATTTCATTTAAATCGGTTCAGTAGTTTTGGCGTGAAAGCGCGACAGACAGACAGAGTTACTTTCGCATTTATAATATTAGTAAGGATTTTAACTGCAGAAGGCTTTCGATAATAGTACTGTGTTCGATATCAGTTTAGTTTTATGTCTTTTCAAGTTTTAATATCGACATCTTTTGAATTTTGATAACAGGAAAATACGGATGGGACGATCGACTAGGTTCTGCCTGCGACTTTTTCCACGTGTTTCTTGTTTCTAACACAAAATATATCCAATTACACTCGGTAATACTGTAGAATAAGACGACCCACTGACCATACTGTAGCTTCGTTATGTGAAAGAATTTATTAGTGAAAGAAAGTTAAGAATCGAAATAGTAGTTCCGAAGATTACCCCTTTCATACAAACTCACAAATTTTACCTCTTTTAATATTAGTAGTAATCTTGCTTGACTAAAGCAAGAAACCTGACTTCTATGTATACCTTTACCCAAAATATTCCAGATTTTCAGTGCCATAAATCTTCCTGAAATTGGAATTCTGTCTGATAAATTGCGCTTAAGCGTTTATTCCCGAAGTTGTCTTTAAGTTTAAGAACTGTTTTGAATACGCCGATTCTTCTACAACTTTGGAATCGCTTGCTTCAATAGGTACTATTCGAAAACTTTAGAGTTTAAGTTAGTTGGAATAATATTTTATGAAGAGAACTGTTCTTTTTAGATTTATTCGAAAAAGTTTTAAACGTAAATGAAAACTTTTCTTGTCTATGTACTCTTGATTTTGAAGGTTGCTTTTAACGAAGAACAGTTTTTTTTAGATTTTTGTTTTAATTAGACCGGAAATGCTTTGTTGCAAAAATTTCACTCATATCAAATGTTTACAAAAAAACTAAAAGAACTCGTTAATTCGTGTTCTAGGCTGGCGTCCAATTATCGGGTGTGGGCGAGTCCAACTCAGAACTGAGTCACTCATTTAACATAACACGATCGAAACAAATTAACACATATTAAGTTAACGAAGTGTACGAAGACGACCGCGCGCGACGTCGTCACGTGGACAACTGAGCGTGTTCGTCTCACGTCCCTCTTTATAAACCAGCGACAAGGGGTTGCGCGCGCACACACAATAAAAACTAAATGCTAGCTCGCCCCATAAAGTGTCCTCATTAGAGAAAGGGCGCGTCGGCTATGTACACACTGGTATAATACAGGTGGACACCGCACCTCGTTTGGCGATCATCTGTTTATTTTAAGGTCATTTCTTGTCTTTATCGCTTTTGTAACTTATTTGGGCAGGCTAAGGGCAGTTCGGGCAGAGTAATAATGCGACAGATTGACCGATTATAGTGCGCAATACAGTTATATGGGTGGCGCGCCCCGTTAAACAAATGTCGAAGAAAATAGGTAGATGTCGGAATTGTTTATCGTCGGTCGGGGGTGCGGCCGGGCGGGGTTGCAATCGCGATACGCCCTGATTTATCAAGGTAGGTAGAAAATGGGTAGAAAAAAATTAGACCTCACAAATTGGAGTCGCCCCATTTTATTTTTATACCACGTTTTTATCGCCGCCGGGTCAATCTGTACCCCTTTTTAAATATTGGATGCGGCAGAGACAGCTTTTCACCTTTTACGTAAATAGATTGGGACGCTCGTTTGCACGGTTTTATTTAGCAATTTGATAGGTAACAACTTTATTAAATGCACTCTCGTTTTACTGTTTGTTTGTACTGTTGTAACTAAATCTAGTACTGAAATGTTTTCAGGACTTATTATTTCAGTCTTTTTCTTCTAACACAGCTGAAATATATCTGTGGGCGGTTTGTGAGTCACATTTTGGAGACCTGCTTTAACGTCCAGCGAAACTCAAACTCAACTCAAACGCTTTTATTTAAATTAAACCATTTACAGGCTAAAGGAGTGTTCTCATGTTCAATAATGACATAAAAAATCAATTCAGCAAAGTGTGCTCATTTTGACTAGATTTTTACTGCGGATGATAATGCGAAAATCAAACATCATCAAACATGTTGCTAAGGTGCCAAATAATATGGCCAATCACCAGTACTTAGTATCTCTAAAATAAATAATCACATGCCTTGGAAACCATAAATTAATTATTAGAACAACAAATATATTTTCATTTATCGTACTGTTTTTACTACCAAAGAATTAAAGAAAGTTCTCACAAAACGTGATTTTTAGGGTTCTGTAGTCAACAAGGAACCCTAAAATATAGATTCGACATTTCCGTCTGTCTGTCCGTCTGTCCACGGCTTAGCTCAGAGACTGTTGGTACTAAAAAGCTGCAATTTGGTATGGACATACATATAAATCACGCCGACAAAGTGGTAAAAAATCATGAATACCCTAAAAAAAACCTTTTTTTATGGTACTTCCTCGCACTACCTACACTTAAAGTGAGAACTGTTTTTTTCTCGCCAATCTCATATTGTGGGGAAAGGTCATTCAAAAATATTGTGAGTTTGTAAAAACCATGTTTGGATTCAGGGATCTGTATGTTTTGGATAAGTGAAAAAATTCACGGCAGTAGTATCTGTAACGAAATTAAAAGGAAAACTATCACAGCTAAGTAGGCTCCATAAGTTACGGAGTACTAATCGACCAACTTACATTTCCAATTGCAAAAACATGTTCTCCCATACTTTATGTATGGGGGAACAAGTTTTTCAACTACAATATTAAGTTTGTTTGATAAATTCATCGTAACTACGGAACCCTTTATTGTGCGTGGCTCGACACGTACTTGGCCGGTTTTTTAAATAAAAAGTAGAAAAATAAATAAACCCGATATAGTTCCGTAAATAAGGGATTTGGGAACAAAACTTTGACATTTCATCGAGGGGGTTTCCTGAAACCTTTTAGGCCGGTTTCACGTTTTCGTGAACCCGGTCGAATAGGTTATCCCGAAAACTCGTGAGTTTCGGCACTGCCTTGTTGCGAGTTGGAAACAATATTTTTAACTCTAATTTATACAAAATGTATAAAGTTATTTGTGAGTAATAATAGCCGCACGGGTCGATCCATCAGGTTAAGCTACGCTTGCCGGGGTTGGTCCGTGGATGGGTGACCATCTTTACATACCGAGACTCCTTCGTGCCTCGGAAAAGCACGTTACGCTGTTGGTCCCGGCTGTCATTTGTGGATCTTTGACAGTCGTTACGGTTCGTCAGAAGCTCGAAAGTCTGACATCCAGTCTTACCAAGGGGTATCGTATTACCCAGTTACTGGGTTGTGAAGGTCAGATAAGCAGTCGCTCCATGTAAAATACTGGTATTCAGCTGCATCCGGTTAGACTGGAAGCCGACCCCAACATAGTTGGGAAAAAGGCTAGAAAGACATTTTTTTATTTTGTTATTTGTATTTTGTGTTTCACGAACTGTGTCCAAATAAACGTTATTCTTTCTTTCTTTCTTTCTTTAAAAGACATGATGATAATGAAAAGATACTGAACTGGAAAAATCCGAGAAACCCGATACCGATACCGATACCAATACCGATACCACAGAAACAATTAAATTATATAATTTGACTGCACAAAAAATTTTAAATATTCGTACAACGACTTAACTACATTTTGATCATTATACAGATTTTCAAACAACTTTTACGAGAGAGACAGAAAAAAGCGAAAATTGAATTAATTACGTAAAAACCCGAGCTTCGCTGAATTTTTGACAGTTTTTGTCCGCCCAGAAAATAACTTAAAAACCACTTTACTCACTAAGCTAGCTAGATTAATTACTTAAATGGAAATTTTATTGGAATCAAATTAAATTCCTGGCGAGCATTCGGTGGTTCTGGCTTTTTGGGAGATTTTACTACCTTTGTATTATAATTGAGTAATCCTTTGGTTGTTGCTAAAAAATAGGCCGCACTTCTTTTATACGAGGTGTAATTGAAATAACTCAACGCCTGAAAAGGTTCATTGAACTTCCCAGTATGACCAACTAACTGCACCCGGCGGTTCACCCGCGTAATTCAGTTAATCCCGTGTGAATATCGGGATGAAAAGTATCCGATGTCCTATTCCAGGTCATGATATACCATGCCAGCCATGAAATGACAAACAAAAACTTTCTGCTCCATACATTTGGTTGAGATCTTCACATAATGAAGATAACTGTATGGGACAGCGGATTTTGCTCGATTTCAGTGGTTTCCCTGGTTACTGTAACACATACATTCAAACCCGGAACGACAAAACTTAATAAAATAGTATAATTTTAACTAAATCCTCAACCAGAAGCCAACCTCACAATCACTGCACCCATTTCGGTCCAATTTACACCAACCAACTATATAACGAATTAGGCAGAGGTGTACTTATAGTACAGCCACATTTCACCAGTTATGTTGAAGTCACATGTAATGAGAGGCCAGCCTATTGCCATCAACCGGGCAAAAATTCGAAGACATGTGACATCTACCAGCCCGCACTGGGCCCGCGTGGTGGATTACGGCCCACTCCCTCTCATAGAGAGAAGGCCTGTGTCCCAGCAGTGGGAACATTATAGGCTGATTATGTGTGTGTGTGGGCACAAATCCAAACTCCGGGCTGTTACTGAGAAATTCTATTAAATATATTGGGTCCCCACCTATGAAATTGGCGTTTTTTTCTCACAAATAGAGAACCTCGTCACTTCTATGATTTAAAATATTCATCAATTGCTTGATATTATATCGAATAATGACCATCATAGACAACTAAAAAAACCTTATTACTTATAGTTTTCTAAACATAAAAAATACCTTAACAATGACTCCTCATTTCGCTAGCAGAAATTACCACAATTTTTTTTTTAACTTAGCCAAAACTTATTTTTGTCCCTTAATCTAAGTGGCATATTACGTCTTAGTTTTTAAACATTAATGCATAAAAGTTTTAAAACATTAGTGTTCATGGATGTTATACTTATAAATAAAGAAAATGTTAGTATGAAAAATGCAAATTCTTTAAAAGTCCCCATACAAAACGCTGATTTGATAGGTGGGGGGACCGAATATTAAATTACAAGTTACTAACAATAGAAACTGTTCTGTAACCTCATAATTCAACGTCAATAGGTTCAACTGTGATTAAAAAGAGAACCATCATTGTTTCAACGACTGAAAATGAACAATAATTCCATTCTCGGGCGGGACTCGAACCCTGGACCGTGCGCTACTAGTAAAACAATCAGCTCTTGTTAAAATAACTTTGGTTGGTGTGTGGTTTAAGTTACAAGAGATAACAGTTATATTGGCTTTTCTTCTCATAGTAGTTACATAGGAAACGCCGACCTCATCTAGCTTATTTTTTAATCAATCTGCCTAGCCTTTTCCAAACTATGTTGGGGTCGGCTTCCAGTCTAACCGGATGCAGCTGAATACCAGTATTTAGCTTATTATCTTGTTTATTTTTTAATATGACGTGTAAAAGTGATTCCAATATCCTATTTACAGAATAAACAATTTCATTTCATTTCAATTTAGCCTTCAAAATCGATGATGATACATAAATGAAATGGGGTACTACCCCATTTCATTTTTTATTTCATTAACACATTTTCGCGTACCTTCAATAAACCAAGGCTTGATGAATAAAATACCAAAATAAATATTATAATTATTATTTAAACAATTTTCGTTCGTATAAATTATAAAATATAAATTTGGTATTCCACAGCGTCACGTTTTCACGTTTAAAATTTCCGGAGAACGAGACATGTATTCAATTATGTGGAACCAGTATTGACTTTATGTCATTTTCAATTTGTTGCTTAATTTTCTACGATATTAAATTCGGGTTCATTACATTTCTCTGGCATGAAATCCACGCCTGGAGACCTTGGAAGGGTAGGCAGAACTGTGCTTGATTTGATAAAATATTTAAAATGTTTATTTTTTGTATACGATGCTGCTGTTGATATGAAATTCACGCATATGTTGCAACAAATTGGAATCGAAATCAAGATTTTTTGCTCCTCAGCCCGACAAAACCGAGAAGCTGTTAGCTTATGTTTGCTGTTTTTCTTAAAGACCCTGGTGAAATGAAATTGATAACGTTTTCTGCATCGGATACCTACGTCTCCTGCAAGAAATTATTTTATTTCTGTATCATATGAAGACAATGGAGGAGCTCGTGGCTACGTAATAACAGCCGCACGGGTCGATCCATCAGGTTAAGCTACGCTTGCCGGGGTTGGTCTATGGATGGGTGACCATCTTTACATACCGAGACTCCTCCGTACCTCGGAAAACACGTTAAGCCGTTGGTCCCGGCTGTCATATGTGTATCTTTGACAGTCGTTACGGGTCGTCAGAAGCCCGAAAGTCTGACAGCCAGTCTTACCAAGGGGTATCGTATTACCCAGTTACTGGGTTGTGGAGGTCAGATAGGCAGTCGCTCCATGTAAAATACTGGTATTCAGCTGCATCCGGTTAGACTGGAAGCCGGCCCCAACATAGTTGGGAAAAGGCTAGGCAGATGATGATGATCATAAGAAGACAATGTAGATTGGTGTCTGAAATGGTCTTTTGAGGAAAGAACCACACAGATTGAGTGGACCTGTCCAACCAGTACACGCATTTGTCAGTAATCTTGTAGCTCAACGATTCGACGATGCCAAAGAAAAGACATTTGGGTATAACAACAGTGGCCGGAACAATGAGGTCCAAAAAAAAAAAATTTGTTCCTTCGTGTAAATGGGTATCCGAATCACCCCCATGTATGTTCCGCGATTTTTTTTTAGTTTTCAAGTTATATTTTTTTTTTCAGAATTTTTGTGAATTTTCGCCCTGAACTTAGGCACGAGAAAATGGGCAATAAAGTTTTTTTTTCGTCAGTTTCGGATGCAGGATTCTTCTCTGGGGAACCTGTGTGGACCTGTTTGTTTTACAGAAAAGCTGTTCGAGCGATTTACAACCTAGTTCCAAGAGGATGTGTAAAAGTGATTCCGATACCCTATTTACAGAATAAACAATTTCATTTGAAATCAACGAATCACCGGAAGTCCCAAACCGCTCGCGCCTATTCCTTAAGCCCAATAACCCGTCAATATTAGGCGCTAACTCACAAACAGTAGCCAGTAGTTATAAGTTCCCATTGTAGCACGTCAAACGGTACGTCACGGCTTAAAATAGGCGCGTAGTTATGAATTGGAAACTCATACACGAGCTTTCGGAGCTTTGCTTGAGTAAAGAGGAAGTAACATAGCACATAACATCACGTCTGTTTTAACCCGAACGGTTAAGCAGAGGTGAGAGGAGGTCGTGGCTAAGCCGACCAACATAGTTACTTGATAGGTTAAGCAGATGATGGTGAGATGACATTAGGAAATATTATATTAACACTTTTAGTGCCAAGCACCCGACTCATGAGTGCAACGATAGTTCGTTCGCGCGCCCACAACTCGCATCCGGGTCGTACATATATATAGATATACGCGGCGCGCTAATGAACTCGACTGACTAATTGTTATAGATATATGAGACACATTTTATGGCATGCTAATTTGTATGCAGTCTTTTACTTTTCAGTCTTTTTACTTGGCAGTAAAAGTGTTAAACGAAAAAAAAAATACAAAAATGGGAATTATTCCACTTTTTCCCGCCAAGCCACTGGTGGGGCAAAGTGGATTTCTCTAAAATTTTGTAGTGAAATCTGCCCCACTAGTTGGATTTGGTGGGGTATATTCCACTAGTCTATATCTTGTTGCATTCTGCCCCACTGGTGTTGAAATAAAGAAAGAAAAATATTATATTTGGGACACGTACCTACAAGAAATACAACAAATAAAAATAACAAAAAAACGAAACGAAACAAAAAAAAAGAAACTAATAAGATAGTAAAAACATAGTACCTAGGTACTATTAAAAAACACTCCTTCAGTTTCACAATAATATCGAACTGTGAAAACACCAAGATGTAGTTACAGTAAATTAACACTTAAACACTGAACGAACCCGTTAATCAATTAATTAATAAACGTGCTCCACTGTATTGGTATTGTATTGGTATTGGTCGCTCCATTTTGAACGTGAATTGTTGATTCAGGAGCAAAGCATTCGATAATACTGGCATTGCTGTAACTAATTGTTCTTAGTAAATTCATGATTGGTTAACGAAGTGTGAATTTATAACCCTCCTTTTTGCGTCGTCTTAGTCGGGTATAAAGTAACTTTACACAAACTAAAGGCTGATAAAATACACCCAATTTTATTTTAATTGATTGCAAGTTCGTTTCTTTAATTATTTATTACTAGCTGTGGCCCGCGGTTTCACCCGCGTAAGTATCGATCCCGTGGGAATATCGGGAGAAATTGATTATGTAATTTAATAATTGTAAATATTAATATTTATTACTGTGATTGTGTATTTTTTGTGTAAATTCAGATACAAGGTACCTTTGTTCATGAATAAATGACTATGACTATGATAAAAAGTATCCTATGTGTTAATCCAGGTTATAAACTATCTGTGTGTCCAAACATCCTAATCCATTCAGTACTTTTTACGTGAAAGAGTAACAAACATCCATCCATCCATCCATCCATCCATCCATACTTCCAAACTTTCGCGTTTATAATATTAGTTAGATAGTAAGTACATTCCCTGAGGCTATAGACAAAATCCCTTTTCTGTAAGCGTTAACGCCAACGGAAAGATCAAATTGTATGGAGTTGACATTAGCTTTAGAGATGTCACGTGACTGCTGCTGTCAACTACATACAATTTGATCTTTCCGTTGGCGTTAACGCTTACAGAAAAGGGATTTGTCTAGGCCCCCAGGTCATTCTAGAAAGTGACTGTTTGTTTTAAATTACCTTCTCGTAAATAATTATCCTGAAATACCTCTATGTTATCGTACCGGGATCATAATAAAACATTAAAATAATCACAATGTCAGTCAGTAATCATCATGTCAATCCACAGCTACAATAAGCCTTTCAATGATCGCTAAAAATAATCAGTATCTATAATCTGTTTTATAATCTCGAAGACTAATTTGACATTTCAAGTGAATGTTGTTTGTTTTTTCAATTTTGATTTTGACATTTTGCACCTGTCAAATTAGTCTACAAGATTAAAAAAAAACTGTAGATACATTTAAGTTCCTCTAGTACACTTCAACTGTTCTCAAGCTTAAAAGTTTTATCTTAGAAAAAGATTTTACGATTTTAATTAAAACTTTTTTTTAAACAAAAAGTAACAACCGACTTCCAAATAAACACTACAAAGTGAAAAATAACTTTAATTTTGGAAGTTGGGGATTGTGTATTTTCGTTTTTAGCACCGACTTCCGAAATTAAAGTTATTTAAACTTTGTGATGTTTTCATTTTTCACTTTGTAATGTTTTTATTTTTCACTTTTTAGCTGTAGTACGTACCCCACACAAATACGAATACCTGCTATGTAAATAACAGTGACAGGAAGTTATTAAACACAAGGTAAACCGTTTAATAGCATACAGATACAAATATGATCTAATAAAGTATCTTCGTAACTCTATCATTAATTACGTTAATGGATTCATTTTATCCCAATAAGTTAATGTTGCTATATTTCATATGTGTTTGCTCCGAGCCCGCGGTAGAAGCAATTATTTTGATTATAGTAGTTTATCGGGCTGGCAACTGGCAACCCAATTCTCGCTTAGGGCAATATCATATTACTACTGGGTAGGGCCTTGAGTACTTATAAATTATTTTATAAAAGTAGCTGTGTAGACATTTCGAAAGCTTCTGTAGTTTAAATCTTTAGCTACTGCCGCGTGAAAGACAACTTTACCATAAAACCGGCCAAGTGCGAGTCAGACTCGCGCACGAAGGGTCTCGTACCATCACTAGGTAGATTTTATAAAACAAAGTCCTCCGCCGCGTCTGTCTGTTCGCGATAAACTCAAAAATTACTGCACCGATTTTCATGCTGTTTTCATTAATGGATAGAGTGGTTCTCGAGGAAGGTTTTAGTATACAATAACCGATACCCACGCGGGCGAAGCCACGGGCATCGTCTAGTATTTTATAAAAGTAGCTGTGTAGACATTTCGAAAGCTTTTTAGCTTAAATCTTTAGCTACTGTCCGTGACTTTCGCGTGAAAATCAACTATACCATAAAAAGTATAATATATTATTAGTATAATAAATTAGTATATTAAATTAGTATATTAAATTAGTATAAAAAATAGTATAATTAGTATATTAAATTAGTATAATAAATTATAATATATTATTATTAGTGTAGTGTAGTGCTACTGCGGAGCATGAAGTCTTGGGTTCGATTTCCAGGTCGGGCAAAGTGTTATTGGGTTTTTCCATCAGGAATTTCTCCGTAGCAGCCCGGAGCCTAAAGGCTCTTACATACTGGCGCGATTCGCCGCACGACGCGAATTTTAACAAAACAATTTCTGAGAAAACTTCACGACGAACAATGCGGCGGCGGCGGCGTCGCGTCGCGTGGCGAATCGCCCCAGTATGTAAGAGCCTTTTGAGTTGTGCCCGGTTGATGGCAATAGGCCCCCCTATCACATGGGACATAAACGCAACTGGCGAAATTCTGTAATGGATATACCTCAGCCTAACCCTTCGGCGGAAGTAGGCGTGATGAAATACGAACTAAAGCTTTTGTGCCTGATTAAATAAAGGTCGTTGTGGCAGTGTTTGGGAGAGCCCTATGCCCAGCAGTAGACGTCTTTCAGCTGATATTTGATCAAGATGATGGATGGATTTTAGGTGCGGCGGCATCTACATCGCCACATGCGAACTACGCATCAAAGACATGAGGCCCTAGACAAAGTAACATTCTATCAGCGATAGCGATGATGGAAAAGGAAAAAATGTATAGGACTGACATAAGCTGTCGAAAAGCTAATGTTAATCCTGTTGAAAGTCGTTGTAGAAATACGAAAAGCTTTCGAAGCGATTGGCACTTGTCTAGGCCTTCTGACGTCACACAAAAATCCTGACGTCACATAAAACCTGCATCGCGCAATTAAAGTTTACCGCGCGATGGACATTTAAACAAGATTCCGACATCAAACGTTGGGCAGTTGCCCGCCAGACACGACACTCGTCAGGTCGGAGGATCCACCCATTTCAATAGATGATGAGTGAACTTTGCACCTAGTTTCTCATACCTCTAAAGAGGTATAAATGGTTTAAACCTCATCATTAGGTACCAATTAACAATATTATAAGTATAAAACCACGCCTTTCAAATATTTCCGAATTGTAATACCGTAAACTAACTTATTTTAATTAAGGCTAAAACTAAAAGTTGTTACAACTTACGAAATATTTTGTGCATATTCCTTATCAAGATGTTACAGAAAGTGAAGGGAGACGTCGATGTAAGAGAAACTAACGGTAAGGATTACTAATGAAGGGTTTGGTTCTGAAAACTTAGTTAAATGAATACTAGATCGTCTTATCGGTAAGGAAACTGTGTTTGTTATTTATTTCTTAGATGTGTTAGCACGGTTAGCGCTGTGACTGAACCTATCGATATAATAAATATCTTACTCGGGACTGGTTTTACAAACGTGAGCTATATATTCCAAGACTTGTGACATCTACCAACCCGCACTGGGCCCGCGTGGTAGATTGCAGCCCACTCCCTTTTGAAGAGAGGAGGCCTGTGTCCCAGCAGTGGGAACATTATAGGCTCAACAACAATCACTTGAAATGCCAAATTCACACAGTTAGTAGTAATGGTAGTTTCAAGATCCTGACAAATTTTAGTATGGAAAACTATTAAAATTCAAAATGTGGTTGGTAAAATCAGCCCTTGAAGGATTTTTTAAGTGGGTATGTACAATACCCAAATGGTCAAAATAAATCAATTGTAAGATAAGGACAGCCATAACGTATGCCTACTCCTGCAATACATGTGTGTGTATCCAAAGCTGACGTTGATACGACGTGTGGGTCTGCAATCCTTCCATTAATTAAAAAAACAAATTATTTTTGGTTAGTTTGTGGAATTTACCGATTACTAGCTTTTATTAAAATTTTAAAACATAATATTGTTGTAATTGATGAAAAAAAAATCTTCCCCTCCCTTTTTTCGTATTTATATAAATATTATGCACTATATAAATATTATATAGCCTATGTCACTCTCACAATTAAGACGAATCTAACGACACCTCATATGTTAAAATCCATCAAGCCGTTAAGGGTACAGAGTGTTCACAAAGAAATATACATACATACATACTCTCGAAAAACATTACCCTCCCTATGGGGCAGTCGGGTAAAAAAGAAACTCAGTAATGGCACTTAAAATAAAAAGCTATAATGAAAATAGACAACTTCCCGGAAGAACTTTTCATAAAAAGCTCTTCGACTATACCTAACTTTACTTTTCACAAAAAGCTCTTCGACTATAACTTTACTTTTACGATATTATGACAAAATACAATAAAGCCTCGAGCGACGCGGTAGGGCGATATAATCTTTAATTTAATACATAATACAAATCTATTATAAACGGTTTTATAATGTAGGTCTATGTAAATTTTATGTTATAACTAATCTCCAAAAGATACGTTGGAATGGATATTATAAACCCGTAGGTACTGTGTGGCCACAAAATTAGCGATTTTAGGAAAATTAAGAAAAACAACTCTTGGGTTTAAATATTAAATAACAAATAAAGCATTTTTGGGTAATCAGATTTTGAAAACTGTAGATATGCGCTGGATGCGAGAAGCCTATGTGCAGCAGTGGACGTTTTTCGGCTAAAATGATGATAATGATAATGCATCAAATTTTGGCCGTTAAACCAATGTCAAAGTCAAAGTCAAAGTCAAATAATTTATTTCAAATAGGCACATATACGGCACTTTTGAACTTCAAACAAAGAAATAGAATTGATTCTAGTTGCCCCTTCCAAAAGGTAGTTTTCGTATGGAGAAGAATGGGCAAGAAACTCCACTAATGGATTAATGAGTTTATATAGCCTCAAAATCAGGGAAGTATCCAGGTCAAACGTTCCAGGTATCTACTTATGTTAAGCTCCATAAAGACCATAGTGCTAGTGTCGGCAAAAAGCTCGAACACGTGTCGGTTTTAGGTGTCGGACAATCCTCTTTGGGAGGCGTAACTCACTGGCTCCGATAAAACTCATTTGTAAGCACCAAACGTCATAAAGTTACAGAATTCGGAAAATAATTATTTTGGAGTAAGTATGTTCTAATTCCAGGAATTTCTCTTTAGCAGCCCAGTGTCTGGATTTGTACCCGGAAATAGGCTCGCTTATTAAATGGGATTTAACCGGACAGACATTCTATCAGCGATGACGATGATGGAAAAGGAAAAAATGTATAGGACTGACATAAGCTATCGAAAAGCTATGTCGATCCTGTTGAAAGTCGTTCTAGAAATACGAAACACTTTCGAAGCGATTGTCAAACTTAGATGTAGCACCGACAAAATCTACCTACGCATCAATTTTACGAATGTATGACTTATTTCGTTTACAAGTTATTGCGTTTGCGTAAATATCATTTTTGCCTAAAGCAGTAATAAAAATTGGTGATTTTGATGACGCACTCAGTTCGGATGTCATCGGTTTTACGAATTTTGTCGATGCTACATCTAAGTTGTGTCGTACTGTAACTGGCAAAATGCAGGTGCACTATATAATATAATAATACAACGCTGCCGAATCCTTCGTGGAAAACAAGCATCGTGTTATGTAATGTTTCAATTATTTTACAGCCTAAAATATAGAAACTTTGTCCGTCCGTTTCGGGGCCCCAAAAGGTTCAGTACGGGGCCTAATCTGTAATATTACGTTGCAATAAGCATTTATAATATTGTTACGCATGAAACGAATGAATATTTTTGATGTATTCATTTGTAAAATGGGGTAAGCAGATCTCGTACTCGAAAGCTTTCATATACCTTTCCCTTTTTTCAATGTGTTAATATCCCAGATACCTACATTGTAAATACGGTAAAGAATATAATCACAAAGGATCTTACCACAAAAACTTGACAATGTCACTTGTTAAAGAAATGTCGTGTTTAAACGGTGTTTAGGCTGCGTTTCCACCAGAGATGTGCGAGGATGCGTAGCGAGGGATGTGTGTTGAGAAGGATGTGTTGCGAGGTTTGCGCATACTGTACCAGCCAGTCCATCCATCCTCGCACCACACATTAATGCGCATTTTCACAGCTCCGCTACACATCCTCGTAGGCACATTTTCATCGCACAGCTTTGGTGGAAACGCAGCCTTAAGCTAAACAAATGATAAACACGGTTTTGTGGTAATAAGGTTAGTTTTTATTTCAAAGACAGTATTTGTCAAGCAAGCTTAATACCCACGAAAGAGGTCATGAAAGCCTGTTATCATTTCAAGTTTATGAAATGATATGCAGGCTACCAATTGAATCTATTAGCATGATGCTGGCACTCACTATATTCATCAGAAATATACAGTATGTTAACTAACAAAGGGAGTTCCCGTTAACCTGCAATAGTATAGCGTGTATACATGATAAAAAAAATATTACCACTAAAAAATTTTTTTTTTTTTTTTTAATTTGTGTCGTGAAATGTTCACAAAAAGATTAAATTTAAGCGTAAAAGAAACACTCTGTACACGCACACTTGTATTTCAACGTAGAAAAACAAATGTGACAAGTGGGCATGTATGGAGAGTTTATTTTCCGTAACAATTTAATATTTTTTGTGAATATTTTACTATACAAAAACAAAAAAACATTTTTTTTTTTTAATCTTAATATTTTTTTTAGCCTGTATAGACGCTATACTATTGCAGGTTAACGGGAACGCCCTTTGTTAGTTAACATACTGTCTATAAAAGAGACGGTGAAAAAAAAAAAATTGGGAATCGCCTATAGGACTATATAGACCAATAAAATTGATGATAGCTATTTGTTGATCTACGCTGTTAGGAAGACTAACTCTCTTAGTAAACTTCTTGCATTAAACAATATAATCCTACTAATATTATAAATGTGAAAGTTTGTGTGTTTGTGTGTTTGGATGTTTGTTACTCAATCAGGCAAAAACGGCTGAATGGATTTGGATGAAATTTGGCAAACAGATAGCTTATAACCTGGATTAACACATAGGATACTTTTTATCCCGATATTCCCACGGGATCGAGACTTACGCGGGTGAAACCGCGGGGCGCAGCTAGTAACTTCATATATCAACTGTTTCTATGAAGTGCACCTCTGCATAACCCTTCGGAGATTACACGGGTGATGTTATGTTATAAATTTCGATACATTTTCATTATTAATATGATAAAATAAATACATTGGGTAAACTTATTATACTAAACTAGCTGCGCCCCGTGGTTTCAACCACGTAAGTCTCGATCCCGTGGGAATATCGGGATAAAAAGTATCCTATGTCCTATTCCAGGTCATGGTCTACCTATGTGCCAAATTTCATCTAAATCTGTTGAGCCGTTTTAGCGTGACAGCGTAACAAACAAACTCACTTTCGCATTTATAATAATATAGTTTAAAACTAAAAAAAAAACTTTATTTGTTCAGACAACAGCGATCCAGTTTGAGTTTGAGTATATTAAGTTCAAATACCATCACGACGTTCTCCTTAACGAGGTCACCAGACCCCAGCTGCTAAAGAAACATCAAATGAGTTTAAGGACCTTTTACACATAAAAAAACTTGACACGTGTCTGACATTGATATTCAAATGTTGCATGTGTAAAGAAAGAAACCTTTCAAATGGGATACGTGAGGAAAGGTTCTGAATTGAATGGTAATAAAAAAGAACTGTATGAGGATAGAATGAGGTGTGATAAAGGAGGATAGAATACATTAAATGTAGGTACAGTAGACTTCACGTCTGTGGTACCACTATGACCTCTATCTGGCCTAATCTGAGGCCAGCTTGTATTGATTTTGTTAAATGATAAATGATTTATTTCTGTAAGTAGGTTTGTACAAACACTTTTACACGTCAATCACATTTTTAAAACGAGATGAGGTCGGCGTTTCCTATCTGACTACTCTGAGAAGAAAGGCCAAAACAAACTCGGAGGTCACAGTTTCTTTTAAAGTCCAGACATAATCTTGGTCAGATTATGAGAAGACCATGTAGATTGGTGTCTGAAATGGTCTTTTGAGGAAAGAACCACACAGATTGAGTGGACCTGTCCAGTCAGTGCACGCATTTGTCAGTAATCGTGCAGCTCAACTCCGAATTTAAGGAGCTCAACGATTTGACGAACAATACCAAAGAAAGGACATTTGGTTAGGCCGCATAAATTACTCAAACTGCCAGACTATGATTAATTAAAATTAAGAAAAAATAAATAATAAAAAAGAAAAGAAAGATCCACATAATCTTCACATTCACAATAATTAAATAATAATATAATACTTTACAAAGTAAATATTCATGTCAATGTTTGAATAAAATGTCAATGTAAATATAAATATAAAAATCCGGAAATAATCTTGGTCAGATCATTTGAGGACCATGTAGATTTGTGTCTGAAATGGTCTTTTGTTACCTCTGACGTGCGGCTTACTGTACCTAACTGATAAAATATAGAGTATACTACGTTTGACTAGGTCAATCAATCTGCCTAGCCTTTTCCCAACTATGTTGGGGTCGGCTTCCAGTCTAACCGGATGCAGCTGTGATTACTAGTATTTTACATGGAGTGACTGCCTATCTGACCTCCACAACCCAGTAACTGGGTAATACGATACCCCTTGGTAAGACTGGTTGTCAGACTTTCGGGCTTCTGACGACCCGTAACAACTGTCAAAGATCCACGAATGACAGCCGGGACCAACGGCTTAACGTGCTTTCCGAGACACGGAGGAGTCTCAGATCACACACACACACAGTGTACATTTGACTAGGTATATGCTTTATTTATCAAACTCAAACCCAAAGCATTTATTTCAATTAAACCATTTACATTTATTTGTCAAGGAGTCGGTCAGTGAGAAATATGAAGCTAGTTGCCCATTCCAAAGCGTAGTAGGCACCTATGGAGAAGAACGGGCAAGAAACTCCACGGATACTCTTTTAAATAAAAGTAAAAATTATTACAAAATATTGGTTACATTATTCAAGTTGAAATTATACATGTGAGAACAATGTAGAAAGCACGTTAAAAGCGTCCGTAAAAAAGATAAAAACAAAAAAAAAACCTAAAATTAAAATAAGCCATGGCAGCTAAGAGATGACCAGTCCCAACTGACGGCGCCCGTTCACGAACATGACGCACGAACATATCTAGTGGTATAGTGGTAAATGTGGGGCCTCGATCCTCTGGTCGGGCATGTTTCTACATCTCATCAAAATAAAACCAAATAGATATTTATATCATCATCTGCCTAGCCTTTTCCCAAATACATTGGGGTCGGCTTCCGGATGCAGCCGATTACTAGTATTTTACATGGAGCGACTGCGTAATCTGACCTCTACAACCTATTTACTGGGTAACGATACACTTTAGTAAGACTGGTTGTTAGAATTTCGGGCTTCTGACGACCCGTAACGACTGTCAAAGGTCCAGGAATGACAGCCGGGACCAACGTGCTTTTCGAGGCACGAAGGGGTCTTGGTGTGAAATATGGTTACCCATCCACGAACCAACCACGGCATGCGTAGCTTAACCTGAACGATCGACCCGTACGGCTGTTATTATTACTTAGCCCCAAGCCATATTTATATAGCGGATAAAATAATAAACATAACAGGAGCTTGCAAAGCAAATTGTGAAGGTAATCCTTTAGTCGATATTAATTCTTGGATAATCTTCTATTGAGTAAAATGGCCTTTTCAAAGGATTTTGTATTATTTTTCTTGTTTATTTTGGGGAGTATTTGTGTCATTGGTCGAGTTAAGGCTCTTACATACTGGGGAGATTCGTCGAGTGACGCGAATTTTAACAAAACAATTTCTGAGAAAACTACACGGCGAACAATACGGCGGCGTCGTGTTGCGCGACGAATCGCCCCAGTATGTAAGAGCCTTTACATTTCACTTGTGTTGCTTGCAAACTTGAGTTAAAAGTCTAGAGTTTGATTCAGGGGTGAAACCAAGTGAAGAGAACCTATCGACTGGCATCTACTTATGAGCCTCAGCTCAAATTCACATTTTATCTCGCTCGCACCATACCACTCGCAGACTGAGTGAGAGCGAGACGGAGTGGGGTGCTGGCGGCTCCAAACCTCGAATAGTTTAGGTAATTTCTTTTTACGGTGAAAATATTGGTAATTAAAAAAAAAATAACATAAGATCTGATTTATAGTTAGTTCAGTTATTATGCAAAGTTTCATGATCTAATTTGAAGTATTTGAATAGCAGCGGTTAATAGTTCGGTTTAGAGGTAACATTAGATTTTTTTTCTATAGAGACAAATGTTCATGTAAGTAATCGTGTTTTCGTCAAACATAGTAAGTACCTAGCATCAATCCCCATCTTTAACATAATATTTATTTCAAAATTAATGCTGCAGTATTTTCAATATAACGGAGGATCATGCTAAGCAATTTGAGGTTGTTTATGTTCTTAAAGGTTCATGAATTTATTCGTGTTACCTCAATACCTCGCGTTCTAACTCCCTGGAGACCAAGGCTTATACATGTTATATCCATTTTCTATACAGTGCCCTCTTTTTCTCTATACTTCTCGTATTTTGGGATCAAGTTCGTTGCGGCTTCTAACTTTCTAAGACAGTTTACCGTCCTTCGGGGACCCGGGCGTGTGATGTGTCGGTATTTTCATTGGTCACCACTTTGCCTTAGTTCATGGAGGGATAGGGGTGAGAATATAAAACTTTATATTACTTAATGGGCTCGCGTTAACATACTATATCACCTGGGCCCTATTTATCATAGAGACAATGCGACATGTTGTTCAAAATATTATTATGACATAATTTAATACATTCTCTCGACTAGTGCTTCAATAAAGCATCCTAACCATATCCTCACTATATCCATAATGATATTATCCATTCTAGTATTATAAATTCGAAAGTAACTCTGTCTGTCTGTCTGTCTGTATGTTACCTTTTCACGCCCAAACCACTGAACGGATTTCGATAAAATTTGGCAAGGAGATAGATGGCATCCCGGGGAAGGACATGGGCTACTTTTTATCGGTACGCGAGCGAAGTCGTGGGCGGAAGATAGTAATATTATAAATCCGTAAGTGTATTTGTTTCTTTGTTTGTTACACCTTCACGCTAAAACGGCTGAAAGGATTTGGATGAAATTTGGCACAGAGGTAGACCATGACCCGGAGAAGGACATAGGCTACTTTTTATCGTAAATCGCAGATGAAGTACAGCTAGTAAATCTATAAAAGAAACTTGTAACATTTTTTAAATTGTAAGATTGTCGCCTGTCACCCGTCGCCCGTGGGTTTTGTTGAATAGACTATAGATATTATGGTAAACGATAAAGTGGTCAACGATGGAGCATGCTTGATTAGTAGTAATTAGGAGTGACTCTTCAACTGAAAACAAAGTAATGTTGAAAAAAAATCAGTAAACACATTCAAAACGTGTTTACTTTTTTTTTACACTATGATTTCTAAGTTCTGGACATTAAATAATGGTCTGTCTCTATGAGAAAATAAATTATGCTTAATTTTCGCTTGTTACCGTTAAAGAATGTGCTAACAAGGCGAGTCCATAATTTCTATTCTACCACGACCCTACTTATTAACCTTTTAATTTTTCTATGAGCAAGTTGTCGACACTGTATGTAAAATCTACAGTACGTACTGTCTGCTACCCAAGTACTTACAAAAATAGACTCTGTTACTTAGTAAAAAAGTATTCAAGCTTTTACTCATATTTTATTTAAAATTGTTAAAACACATGGCTCCATCCAGTTTCCACTTAGGTATTTTAAAACAATTTTAAACAGAGAAGTATATCCAAAAATAAATTGTAACATTTCTGTAACGAATGTTACAATTGTGAAGTGTTTCGCACCAAATGTTTCATTGTTTCAGTTTTGTAACATAAATGTTTATTTTACAATTAAAAGTGAGCGTTTGAAGTGCTTTAAAAAATGTAGTCAGACGGAAGTATTTCGTTTTGAGTTTGTCTGTGGAGTGGTAAAGCATAAAATCCATGCTTTTTCTTTTGGATAGAGTCATTAGTGACGTTAAGTGAGGTCGAAGGTGCAATTCTTGACTCGAGCATTTTTTATCTACTTATGCTTGTATTTTTTTTTTGCCGCTGGGCACAAAGTCGAAATAAATTAATGTCAAAAACTTCACAAATTCTCACGATCTTATTAACAACATAAGATTGTTAAACAGGCATATTATTTCCTAAGTTATTGCTAGTGATGTTCACTTTAGTTAATTGTCGATTAGTAGGACATTAACTAAAAGTGGACATCTGTGAGTGCGGCATTTAGAAATTGATGCTATAAACTACAAACGTACCCAGACCAAAAATACCATGAATCTCAACCCAAATTTTAAGCTCATTAGTATTGTAATACCAGCGTAAAATAACACCCTTCACCCATTCTACCCAGAATAGCCGGAGAGGCATGGAAATAGCTCCAAATTTGGTACCAAATTATAAACTTGGGGCTATAATCATATACCGTTACGGTGACGCAATGATGTATACAACAAAGGGTATTTGCATATGTATCTCAACGCATCTGGGCCGAGCTGCACGTGTCCTTTCAATAACCCATTATGCACCCCATGAACATAAACACATTCGAATCTCAACCTTAACTCCAGCATATACGATTTATTTAACAATTCTGCGAACGCAAATCGATTTGCGTCGTAGCAAAATTAGGTTTGCCGTTCGTGAAGTTGTACGTATTTGAATTTAGACTTTATCTGTGTGCAATAAAGGTTGTGTTAACGTTCTTGGAGTGTAAGCAGATTGAAAAAGATTTGAAGAATGGGCTGTTTGTCGTGAATGGAGTCTTTAAAGGTACAAAATGAGCATTATATAGACGCAGAGGTTGAATTGAAGTATGAGACAGATGTATGAGTATATGCGTTGTGTGTATCATGTAGTAATAGTTCTATTATAACATAGTATCACGCTGTATTCCCTGAAGGAGTAATCAATAGGTTTGATTTGACCGAAAGCTCCGTAGCTTTAAGACCTTACTGCTGGTACGAACAATCAATCTGCCTAGCCTTTTCCCAACTATGTTGAGGTCGGCTTCCAGTCTAACTAGATGCAGCTGAGTACCATTAATTTACATGGAGTGACTGTTTATCTGACCTCCACAACCCAGTAACTGGGTAATATGATACCCCTTGGCAAGACTGGTTGTCAGATTGATATGACGACCCGTAACGACTGTCAAAGAAACACAAATGATAGCCGGGACCAACGGCTTAAGGAGGAGTCTGGGTATGTAAAGATGATCACCTGTCCACAAACCAACCCCGGCCAGCGTAGCTTAAACTGATGGATCGACCCGTGCGGCTGTTATTACTTAGCCATGAGCTCCATTTATGCTGATCTATTAAAGTTAATAAGTATTTTAAGTGACGTCTCTGAGTGTGGTTCATAATCAGCATATAATGCTTCCACTGCTGGGACACAGGCCTCCTCTGTGAGAGGGAGCGGGCCGTAATCCACCACGCGGGCCCAGTGCGGGTTGGTAGATGTCACATGTCTTCGAATTTTTGGTTCTAGGACATGGTTTCTTCACGATGTTTTCCTTCACCGTTTTGAGAGCAGTGGTGATGAAATTATTTACACAAAGTAAAGCGCCTGTCAGGGCTCGAACCTACGACCTACAACTCGTAAGGCGCGGCCGTTACCACTGGGCCACCACTGCTTTCTAAGTGTGGTTGTAAGATACCAAATAAGTCGAGAAACAAATGCAATTTTGACACACATTGTTTCCATTATTATAATTATTATGTAGGTATAGTAATTGTTGTTCTGTAGTGACGCAAATGGGTACAGATCTTTCCAGAAATCATCCACAGCGACTATATTATCTTAATCGGTATTCCTTCTCAAACCAATCTATCATAAGCACATCTTTATTTACGTTATTCGTGTACAGAATAATGAAACAATTTCACTAACTTAGGGTGAGTGCGGAGAAATTGGAACAACCGCGAAAAATAATTATTTATTCCATTTTATTCGAATAAAAATTTTGCTCGCGTTCCACTGATCCGAATAATACAGATTTCGTTAAGATAAAACAAATGGTATTTCTCATTTCCACCTGTGCGAAATGAAACGTGTTCGTTGTAGGAAATTAAGGGAATGCGAAAAATATTTAATGTAGGTAGGAATTTTATTAAACAAGTGCTTGAAGTTTCATAAGGATAATTTGTGTGAAAATAACAGAATTTTAGTTTGTAGCGCAGCGGAATTGTGCTGGTAACACATGATTGTTGCTGCATAGAATAGAATAAAAAATGTCTATTTGCATAGAATAGAATAAAAAATGTCTATTTGCATAGAATGTAGGTATACAGGTGTGGTTTTTATATGAAAATGTTTCGTTCCAGCTACATTATACCATACGGTATGCAATTTTTTTTTAGTTTTAACATAACTAACTACAATGTCTAATTTACCAGGTTTTGGTATAAAAATTTAATTCTACATTCTACTTAATCTAAAGGTAAACCTATATTATTAAAAATTAAATTAATTAACATGCTAATTGCTGATGCAATAATGTATTTTGCTATTTGTTCAGCAGAGAATGTTCACAGGCTAATTTAATTAATTGTGACAGAAAATTATAATCTAAAATTGATTCCATTAATCTAGCTGGTACTTACATTACTAATAATCAAGCTCCAAACCGAATAATTGTTAATAGTTTCTAGACAAAACAATTGTCATAACTCACATCATGATTCATAGATAATTAATGCCTACCACAATCAACAGAGACCGCCATTTAATAACAATCTATGTAGCCATCATAAATTCTACAAGATGGCGACAATGACTTACAAAATCACGCTCAAAACTAATTAATAGTGAAACATATGAAACAAAAAAACACATTCATTACATGTCAGGCAACACGTGTTGGTCCATATCATAACAAAAGCCATAAGTCACCAGGCCAGACAGAAATTATTCTAATGCCAGACCGAAATTTAAAAAAAGACATGTCAACATTGTCCTCAGCAAACAAAGAAAAAATAAATCAGTAGATGGCCAACATACCCAGACCCGCCCCACCACTCTTCGTGCAACTACACGCATTAAAAATGAGGCTACACAAAGGAGTTTTAGAGACCAACCAAAATTGGGCCCTGCGTGGCCTACATCTAAGCACCAAAATTCTTTTACGGTCCAAATAGTCATTACAAATTTAAATTTAGGCCTTATGACTGTACTATTAAGAATTTAAAGGAGTTGTTTTGAAAGGAAAATTGAATTTTGCGTTGAACAGTAGGCCTTTTCTTGACAAGGAAGCCACTATGGTGATGTCATAATGGTATTTAATTGGGGACGAACTAATTCTTGGAGGATATTTGGTTGATAGAGCTTTTCCTGCGGATTTGTACGATAAATTTAATTTTAGGGGTTGAAAATGACTTTGTGACACTGCTTCCTGTTACGGAGGTAAAGTAAATATTTAAACTACCTCTTGTTCTTATTAATACATTTTGTAGCAACATTTATTTTTTCGTATTCGAAATAAGTGGTTTGCTACTTTTTTGAAAAGCATTAGTTACGCTACAGACTCAAGTTAAAGTTTTCGAAAGCAATCCTACATCATAACCATGACTAGCATTTACCAAGTTATATAAGTACCACAAACTCTAATCGGCCCAATTCTTTACAAACCAAATTCACACACGCACAGACAATAATCAAGTGTCACATCAAAAAGGACATTCAACTCCAAAAGATCGTAACTCCTAAGTTTAATGCTCCACAAAATTTTGTGTTTGAACATGATAAGGAGGGCAAGCAAGGCACGTGATGTGACGTCGTAAATACCTGCTAGATTTATCAGCAGGATTAGTAGGATTAAGAGGATGAATCGTTGCGACATCATGCAGGGATACACGAGGCCTAGGAGGTGGTAGAAGAGGTTATATAGCAAGGTACTGAGGAGGAAAATGTTAGAAGTATAAAATTGACAAAGGAAATGAACTGGCAATGCCGTATCCGACGCGCTGGTTCGAACAATAGATTCGTTCTGCTTCAATATGGTATGCTGCAGACGCTATATGCGTTTGAATTTCAAGTATTTCAAGTATTTATGAATATTACTTATCATTATTTTTGACGATTGGTTTACATTTTATTTTTGGTCTTTGTAACTAAGCTACGTAAAAAAGAAAAAGTAAGCATACAAAAATACGTAGTGTTGTACAAGCTTTGAATTTGTTTGTAGATAATTTATATCGATACTTAGTAGTAAATAATTTTACCGACATAAAAGATGATTTAAAAATAATTTTGTAAAACATGAATCCTAAGGATGGATCAGGTAGACCACGAGCAGTGTTCTATAGAGCTAATTGAAAGTCCTATCTCCATCACTTGACTGTGAAAGATGATACAAAACAAGTATTCGTAATTGAAGCTTTAAAATATTAGTGCTAACTTCGTGACAACAAATTGCATAAGACGCCAACTACCAACTAAATCTCAGCAGTAAAGGTTGTCTTTTCGATATTGATACACTAGTGTTAAAACACTAGAGCGGGATATTTCACGAATGTAATAAATTAGAAAGTATAGCAGAGCTTGGGCTGAGAGAGACAATGACCTAAAGGTTATAGCTGATGCTGATCGAGAAATCGTGGAGCCAGATCCGGTATATTGACGGCTTATGAATTATGATAAAGCTCCTGGTGCCAGCATATTTGAAATATTTCAGGCAATCGTAGGACAGTTTCGTGACCGACTAACTGATTATCTGACAGTCAATGCACTGCGTACACATGAAATTCGCAACATAGAATATACCTAATTATGCCGCTGCACAATGATGTCTTCAAAACTATTCTAAACGAGGGATTTTTCATTGTTAGCATCGAAATCAATGACAGTGAGTCAGTTGCTTTATATTAGATCTGACAAAGATAGTTGTAATATCCTTTTTTGAATGAAATGAGATGGTCCTATTATGAAATAAAACTTTGAAGTAAATTCCAAACTATCGTAGGTATCTGAAATAAGGTAGAAGGTACGTTTAAACTGATTTAATTTCAATCCACAATAAAGATCCCATTAGTAGCACAATTAACGTTGAAGATACTTACAGTATAAAACCGCTTTCTTCTTTAATGGAACCAACTGTAACAATTAAAAATAATCATTAGTATCAATATCAAGTAAAGTAACTCAAACGTTTTATATAATATTATAATAGATTTAATTTTTTAGGTGGAATCCACCATCAAAAGACTGCACAAAAATCATCAAAATCCATTGCACAGGTCGCACAGATAGATACGAAAAGTGACTTTATTTTATAATTGTGTATGGATAAAGAAGATCTATTTTTGAAGATCCAAGGGCAGGCTGATAATTCCAAATCTGGAAAGTTTATTTAAAGTGGTTTCTGAGAAATAACATAACATCACGTCTGATTTGAGGAAAAAAGCTCTTAGAAGGACTTGGGAGAGTCCTTTGCCAAGCAGTGTAGTGGGACAGAATGAGCTAGGAAAAAAAAATACAATACGTCTATATTCTCCGAAGGATACGCACACAACATCACCTCTGCCTAGAGGTGATGTTGTGTGCGTATATATGTATAAAGACTTGATTCTTATTCGCGTTCAACTAACTTCGGTTAACTGAATCTAGTTTAAAATGTTCATTGAACTAAACGTTTTCAGAAAAATATACTTAATGTAATTGGATAAGGAACCACACGTAGATTAATCGCAATTTAAATTCAATTTACTTTCATATTTTGATGTTTAATCTGGCGGTGTATTAAGCAAAAATTGACAATTTTTTTTCTATTTACAATATAATTATTGTACAAATATTACAACTTATGTTTCGTTTTTAATATTCTCATGTAAGTGAATTGTTGTAGGTATTCTTATGAGAATAAAGTTATCTCAAACCTCATAAATCATAATAGAAAAAGTTCTAAAGTTATATAGTTTAAAATCGGCTGAACGCTGACTTTTTAAAAACTGCTTAGTGCTTATTGTAACTTACATTTATATAATATGTATATATATTATATTCCTTTCTATAGCGCTTGTTAGTGATCCTAAAATTTCTATTACTTTTTCATTTTTTACCCGTAATTGGCTCTATGTTTCTTACAAAACTGTTATCCATTTGTTATAGCTGTTGGTTCTCCTATAAATAAATAAATAAAATAAACAATATCTAACAACTATATATTGGTTGTTGGTTGTTTTAATTATAGACCTTAGTCTGAAATAAAGTTTTATTTAATAAATTTTTACTTTTAATTACACTCAGACTTATATACAGCTTATAGTACAAATAAGACATTATTGTGCCTAGTGGAAATCGAACCGAAGTTGGTTCGATATTGTTCGAACAGAAGCCTACGTTTAACGATTAACCGCTACGTCAATCGGATCGTCCAATTAACTCCATTAACATTTTCAACCAGGCTCCATTACAATGACTTTAACAATATCACATTACAGAGAATCGGCAATTAGACTACCTGAAAATGGATAATTATATCGAGTACAAAATAAACAGAGATTTTGTCTCTATATTCAGCGATACATTTTGATTTACTCGTAGAAGTTTACTAAAATAATTATAATTATACTAGTTATTCCAAAAAATATACAAGTCTACGAATTACCCCATTCTCCTCTTTCAAACTCGAAACCTAAATAAATCTACTTAGCCCCATTTCACTCTGAATTTAGCCAAATACAGAAAAATCGCACAGATTACTCTACGTGGCACGTACTTATCTGAAATCTGGATAAATCTAGTTCAATCTGGTTCACGCCGGTATTAGCCAGACACACTGAGAGGCACGCCTATTGGCCCAGTATCGTTCTGTTGTGTTTATTTAGCCCATGTATTTCAAAGCCAATGCGTTAGCAGTTTGGTAAGTAAACGTTTTGTTAATCAAGGTGGAATCAAGTACATCTTTCAATGGAAGTTATTTCTAGAATGCTGATCATTCTTTCATTGAAGTCCTTTGACCAATTAATTAATCTGCCTAGCTTTTTCCCAACTATGTTGCGTCGGCTTCCAGTCTAACTGGATGCAGCTGAATACCAGTTTATATGGAGGGATTGACTGCGACTGCCTATCTGACCTCCACAACCCAGTAACTGGGTAATACGATACCCCTTGATAAGACTGGTTGTCAGACTTTCAGGCTTCTGACGACTCGTAACGATCCGTCAAAATCAAAAAATCAAAATCAAATTATTTTATTTCACATAAGCCTACATGGGCACTTATGAAACGTCAGAAGCTAGGTGCACGGTTCCAATTGGTCGTTTCCTATGGAGAAGAGCCGGCAAGAAACTCCATGGTTACTCTTTTAAAAATAATTGGCTTTTACAATACTTTCAAATTACAGTGTTGGTAGGCATGGGGGGACAATGTAGGCCTTTCAACAAGTAAGTACCAGGTACTTAACAAAAATAGAAGATGTTCAATAAATCTACAGTCCAATAAGCCTACAATGTTCTCACATTCACAAAATAGAAAATAATCTATCTAAAAGACTAATGATAATAAAATTAGAATTCATATAAAAATAAAAACCTATTTAAACCAATTGACGTGATTGCTATTACAACTGTAACAAATTGAATAATTATAATCCTGTCCGCAAAAGCGTCTGTCAAAGATCCACGAATTACAGCCGGGACCTACGGCATAACGTGCTTTCCGAGTCTCAATATTATATAGCAATGACTGCTATTGCCTCGTCAAAGCGATTCGGATATTCAACCTTATTTTTTGTTTATGCTAAACTCGAAAAGGGGTCATTGTTCTCATCATTTTGAACAACTTTTTCTTTGGGGCCAACTTTGAAAACGCGAAAAAAAAAAGTCTGCTGTTCCATGCATGTTGTCGATTTAAGTGAACACAAATGATTTAAGTGAACAGCTGATATTTTTTTCGCGATTTCAAGGTTAGTCCCTTAGAAAAAGTTGTTCAAAATGATGAGTACAATGACCCCTTTTCGGATTTAGCATGAACAAAAAATAAGGTTGTATAACTCACACTCGTTGTGGGTACTGTACTATGTTTTACGAAGACTATTATTATCGTTGCACATTTTCTAAACTATCTTTACCGACTTTGCTCTCCAATGTGGGTGGTCTATGACTATGTGCATCTCGCAACTTTTTTATTTATTTATTTATTTATTTACTTACCACTTACATTAGTTCTTACAGGTGGGAACCCAATACAACAATGTAGTCAGTTTTTTTTTTTTTTTTTACAGTCAGAGGCGTTACCCAAAAACCAATTAAACACCACCACCAACAAACATGTAATGTTTTTATATTGTCGTATAGGTACATATTGACTAACAGGGTTAACGTGGTTGATTAATAGTCCCAAGCAACGACTTTGAATACCAGCACAAGTCAGACAGAGGACAACATAGTAAGTGTCACCCTCTGGAATTCCACCAATGAGCAAGTAAAGATATCCAATCGCAGAGACACGCTGTTGAGTGTCTGTATTGCCCGCCCCACCGGAGAATACTTTAACAGGTTTGTACGGGCCACTGGGACTTTAAACAGGCTCTCTCTCGGGCCTTGCCGCAGCCTACTGTTTGGAACGAGCAATCCCAAAGATTCTAATATTTGCGGATTATTTAGCATACCGCGAAAAACCATAAAAACATATTTAACTAGTGCGAAATTCACATTTCGAATTTCGAAATTCAAACTTGGTCACCATACCACCCGTGCTCAGTCGTGGGAAAATCTCGCAACACACACTAACATTGTGTAACTAAGAGCATCATGAATGAAGACTTCATTATTCAGAAGGACGTATATATGTTTGTTTGTGTGTGTACTGTCCGCGTGACAGACATCGTTTTGTATTTAATTACAATAATTTACTAATGGTACTGCAGCTTTTTGCAATGGCTGTCGTCAAATGTATGAATGAATGGTCCAAAGTATGGCCTAGTTTATATTGACCCAAAGTAGGTATACCAGTATTAATACCATCATTATTCCACTGCGAAAAAAGGATGGTGCCAGCGGCCTTGTGTAGCTCCGTCTCTCACTAACACTGTAATAATGGTGGCATTAATATTATACGTCGTGGTATAATAGGTGCAGTTCTAAATTGTATGGGACTGCTGATTTTTTTGTTTGCGATTATTCATTCAGTCTTTCATTCATTCATTCATTCATAAGCAAGAGAAACAGTCATAAAATAATTGGGTAGGTATAAATATATAGTGAGTCAACTAAAAATAATAATAAAAGGACGGAAGTGGAATCGTTCGCGGTATTTCGGTGAAACTTTCAGAAACTATTTTTATTTGACAAATATATTCTCGTCCGGAATATATTTAGCATTTCACCGAATTTAGTTCTCTGATTCATTTGTATATTATTCAGGGAATTTAGGAAAACGTAAACTTGGGTTTTTTGATTTCCTGACAAACAAAAGTGACATAGAAAAGTGAGAAGTGATAAAAGGAGATTTCTATCCATCATAATCTGCTTTGCCTTTTCCCAACTATGTTGGGGTCGACTTCGAGTCTAACAGGATGCAGCTTAATACCAGTATTTTACATGGAACGTCTGCCTATCTGACCTCCACAACCCAGTCATAGGTACTGGATAACACGATACCCCTTGGTAAGACTGGTTGTCAGAATTTCGGGCTTCTGACTACCCGTAACAACTGTCAAAGATCTAAGAATGACTTCGGCAAGCGCAACGACACGTGCGACTGTTGATACTCAGCCATGAGCCCCCCTTTTACATAAAAAGACTAACAATTAACCAGTTCAGTACAGACTCTCACCAACCCACACAATACCAGCACATATCTTGCTATCTAAATGAAAATATGTTGATTTTTGTCCCCATATCATAAGTAAACAGACTTATCTAAATGCCCGGGGCTCCGACACCTAATTATGTATGTATCTAACTGGTTTCATTCTGAAATTAAATCGTTTACTCTTTAGCGACCAATTTGCGATATTGTTTGGCGATAAAAAGGACAGATACATAATTATTTTCTTTATGTAGTTGAATGATAAATATGCCGACAGTTTTTATGGGAAGTTATGAACCATCGAAACACGAATGCATTGTCACTTACAAAAAAGTGTAAAATGATTGTGAGATTTTACAGTTTTCTGCACTGGCACACATTCTTTTAAACCGAAACAGGCAACAGTTCTAACAAGCTAACGAAAGTTACAGAAGTTAAGCCAACTTTAAAACATGCTGAAGTCGACCTCAATCAATCACCTCGGCCTATCGCAGTCCACTGCTGGACATAGGCCTCATCCAGGCTGCACCACAACACCCTCTCCGCCTTCTGTATCCAGTCTGTCCCAACCAACTATTTAAGGTACGGTCCATCTAGCTGGGGAGCGTCCAGGTCCCACACTACGCTTGCCAATATACTCCTCTCTAGGACTCGTCTGCTCCAACGGCCATCGGTCCTTCGACAAACATGGCTAGCCCACTGCCACAAGTCGATCGAACATGTTCGGTCGACTTGTGGCAGGGGGACTCGACCTGCTTTTTCTGATAAAGTCTTGCACAATGAAACTTGCTAGTATTCAGGGTTACAAAAATGATTCGAAAGTTATCTGGATAGTTATAACAGATCCCACTTATAATTATACCTACTATCCTAACTAATATTATAAATGCCAAAGTGATTTTGTTTGTGACGCCTTCAAGTTTAACGGCTGAACGGATTTAGATGAAATTTGGCACATGGGTAGACCACGACTTGGACATGGGATACTTTCTATCCCGATATTCCCACGGGATCGAGACTTACGCGGGTGAAACCTCGGGACGCAGCTTGTAATATTATAAACGCGAAAGTAAGGATGGATGGATGATGGAGGATGGATGTTTGTTACTCTTTCACGCAAAAACTAATGAACGGATTTGGATGAAATTTGGCACACAGATAGTTTATAATCTAGATTAACACATAAAATACTTTTTCTCTCGATATTCTCACGGGATCGAGACTTCTGCTGGTGAAATCGCGGGGCTTACATAAAAAAAACTCCTCCGCCGCCTCTGTCTGTCGTCCTGTTCGCGATAAACTCAAAAACTACTGCTCCGATTTTCATGCTGTTTTCACCAATGGATAGAGTGGTTCTCGAGGAAGATTTTGGTAAGTATCTAATAACCAACATCTACGCGGGCGAAGCCGCGAGCATCATAAACAAAAATATTTGTATATATAATTATGATTAAAAAAAACGTCCAACCGAGAAATAGGTAGGTAAATGATTTGCATTGCGATTGTAAATGTGTTTCACAAGTATGCTGCTGATCATTTTCACTTGTCCTAAGTTGACAAAGTATACAGGATGTAAGGGTAAACACTCTTGTCATTCAAACCATGGGTAGTTGACTTAAATATAAAAATAAATGACCGAACACAACAAAAAAAAAACGTTATTTTCATTAAAAGATTTTAAAAAGTTTCTTTCCGACACCGTGCTTGCTAGCGAAACAGCTGACTAAGGGAGGGGTCGCGCTCGCTACCGGTCAGGTCACATCCCGTACCCCCCGCCCGTGTTGAGACGCAAGTTCGTTCGCAAGTTCGCAAGTTAAAAAAAAAGTTGTAATTTTCCATTCATTTTACGTTCTATAAATGAAACCAAACCACTGGTTGCAAGGATAACGGTGTTTACCCTAACAGCCTGTAGTCTATTGCCATTATACAATTATATTATTCTTACATTGAAAGTAGGTTGATAATGTAACTAATTACCGCCAGGAAGTGAACCTGCCTATTATTTTTACATAACCGATAACCCCGTGCATTATCAATAGTCTTGACTCGACTCGTAATCAATTTGTTGGCATGGAAACCAATAATTAATTTAATTATTAAGAGAACCATAGGGTTATTGGTAGTGTTCCGAGAATTTATTATTTTGAAATAAGGGATTTTTTCAAGCGTACACTTCTGGCTAAAGTAAACATTTTATCGTTCTTTTTGTTTTTTTTTTACTACCCATTACTGTCCATCTGCTGGGCTTGAAACTGTGTGATAAAAATTACCTAAACTTGCCATATTTCATGTTTCCGGACATGAATTTACGTATTCGATTCAGATAATAAAACACAAACACGCATAATTCCTTTAGAAATAAGCATTTCCTTTGTACGTATTTTTCTGTTCCTTTGTTCTTGTCCGTATAATATATACACCCCTTTGCAAAAAAAAACGGGCGGTTTTGATTTTTGTACATTATTGGTAATCATTTAGTTGTAAATAGGTTTTAATAGCCCAACTATGTTACTGGCACTTAATAAAGAGTCTGGGTAAGAAAAAAAGTTAATTCCAAATTCGAAACTTTTGTTTAAAAACAAAACCGTTTGTGACTTTTACTAACATTTTGCAGGTTTGCGGTTAGAAGGTTATCCTGGCAACTAAAACTAATGTCTCGTTATTTTTAGTACAATAATTTATGTTTGTCGCATAATCCAGCCTTATTGTGACTTCAAAGTGATATCTTTGTGTCGATTTTAATGGCAATAAGATTAAAAAAGCAATTAGAGCTAGTAAAATTGTAGCACTGCTGGAAGAAAGGTGTAGCCAAGAAACTATATTCTTATTGAATATAACAAATTACTGGTCATTTTTGCTAATGACACAGTAAAAATATTAATATTATCCATACAAAAGCCAATGACTGTTAAGGTGCCCGTTTTTTTTGCAAACGGGTGTGTATGGGTTTGTGCATAAATGGTTAAATAAATAAATAAATAATATTTTAATCAAATTGTTTACTATAATCGAATACACATACATCTTCGTAGCTCCATTATCTGTAAAATAAGATAGCGTATCCGATATCTTTCGTTTTAAAGTAAAGAACTTCTCGTCGCAGCAAGGGTCTACTAGGTTCGATTCCCGGGTCGGGCAAAGTGTAACTGGGTTTTTCCATCTGGAATTTCTCATTAGCAGTTTGGATTCGTGCCCGATTGAAGGCAATAGACTCGTCCCCTATTACATGGGACTTTTGGCGAAATGTGGGTCTACTATTAGGTACACCTCTGCCTAACCCTACCGGGATTATAGGTGTCATATTATGTTAACTTTTAAACTGCATAATAATATACAGCTTGCCGCTTTAATGGTGACATTAATTTAACACACGATTATCCGATTTCGCGTATTCGTTTTATGAAAATATTTGAATTTCATTAAACGTTATTATAATATATTGATTTATTTTCAATCCTGGAGCAACCTGTACTTAAAGAACTGTAGCGAAGGGGTCATTTGCCCGGATTATAAGTAGGCGAATAGAAGGAAAGCCGCGCAATTTCTTAGAAATTATGCCGACAAAGGATCGGACCGATAGAACGTAAGTCAGCTGGTAGTTAACTACATGAATGAATCTTTTACATAGAGTGATCTCAATTTTGGTTATGTTTTTATTATTTAGATTGTTTGAAAATTAAAATTTACGAATTATTTTATTTAAAATTTTTATGATTACTGACCAATAGCCCTACCCGTGTGTTAAATTAATGTCGCCATTGAAGCGGTTCGTTTTATACATATAAAATAACTTGACGTGCGGTTTGCTGTTCTGTGTTCAGTACCAGGCTGTTAAAGGGCACATTGAGGTCTTAGAAAAAGAACGACTTCGCTCGGTTCTGCAAGTTTTTTGTAAGGTTTTTAATAAATCAATACAATATCGCTATACATACATACTATTTACATACATACGTTTATGTATGTATGGCAATCACTCGCCTCTTTCAGGCGATGGTATAAAATTACAGCTCTTATTGTTACCATGCGATTGAAAGTTGATGGATACTTTGAACAGTGTATTTTTATCATTGTTTTTGTAATCTGACATTTTCTCGGAGTATAGTAGAGTACATAATTTAGTTTAAGTTCTTAGTTTATCAGATCGCCAGAAGAGGCTGCCTTTTCTGTTAATAAGACAGATGTTTTGTTCGAGATTTTTATATTATGGTGGTTACGGGTATGGAACCTATTTTCATAGCCTATTTTCGGCGAAACCCCTTCTCCTTTGTGAAATGGACAAAGGTCTTTTTTGCACAAAGTTGATTAAGATGCAATGATTTTTCAATCACCGTATTCAACTTTGTGGAAATTTATGTTTTCACACGTTCTATTATAAGTCAGAATGATTAATTTCGTTACAAGTTTAAAGCATTGGATAATGTGATGCAAAATAAATGACTAAACAACAAGACAAACTTGATACAAACATTTAACTCCAAAGCCAAGTGACAATTACCGCCAATAGCCAACCACCCACAGATCAAAAGCCATACATCACCAACATTTTTCTAATCAGGACTCTCTGAACACAACGCCACCCTACGCTTGCGTCAACACATGAAGTGTCTGGTTTAGGGGCCTGTGATTATCAGCTGAGTGATAAGGCCCCCCCTGCCCCTCCCCCCAGCCGCCATCACCCCCTGTATTGAGCGAGCCCGCATAAGTGCATGATTACAACGATGTGTCATTAGTTGTAGTTGTTTCTTACTGCTTGTTAAGTTGATTTTTGGGGTTATTTATGTGAAAGAGATGGAAAAAAAAGATGGGAGGATCGTGTGGAAGATGATATGGTTGGGAAGGAAGTGTATTCTCTGATGAGATTATAGAGAAGTATGCATAAAAAAAATATAAATTAGGAAAAGGACAGAAGGATGTTAAAAAGTAGGTTTTTAAAAAGAAAATGTTGAGATACAGATAAAGTCTGTTTTTTAGACTAATTTGACAGGTGCAAATGTCAAACTCCAAATTGAAAAAAAAACAAATAACAAACTTGAAATGTCAAATTAGTCGACGAGATTAAAAAACAGACTTTAGTGTCACTGTAAAAGCTGTGTGTAGAATTGAGTCAACATTTTCTTTAAAAGTCGTGTCGAACAAAACAATGATGACACACTTGGAACAATACAGTCTCATAACCAAAAGTAGTCTAAAATCGACTGAAAAAAAACTGTTTTGAATCAAAACAAAAGTTTTGACTGTAGAGTGCGCACTGTCTATGGACTTCCACTGGTAGAATTATTTGAACTAGAAAGTTGTTTGATCGCATACGAATTGATCGTAAAAATCGCAGTGTCAGCTTTTGAATACAAATTGTAAATATCAAACTTGAAAGTGATTTGACTATTGTTGACTATAGATATTATTGCTAGTTGTGTTTATGTAGGTTATTTAGAAGTTTTTCTTCTAGAAAGTAACAAAGCGATTGATAAATTAGATCAATCTGTAGATTTAGGTTTATTGGTAATATGTTTGCAATCCATTGAGGGGATGTAGCTGAGGTAATTTGCAACCGAATAACCCTGTAACACCCATATGCAAATGTCAACCATTTTGGAGTAATATGACATTTTATATTTTAAAATAAATTAAATAAAAGCAAATGACTTATCCTACATCCCCTTATTGGACTGCCAACATAATACCAATAACCCTGCATATTTCCTGAAGATAAATAATAATTTTTTAACGAATTCAAAACGAAATAAAACCAACCTCTCCAATCAAAATTGACTCGACTTTGCATATCTCTGTCATTCGCAGGTACATTTAATTACCTACTAAGAAATAATTCAAAAATTAAACTCGTGTATCATCATTCTCCATCATAATAGGCCAGATGTCGTTTTTCGGCAACCATTTCCAAATCTAAAACCGAAAATTCTTGAATAATTTGGTTAACTAGCGAAGCAAATGCGGTAACTATTCGGCAATATCTAAAAGGCTATTTACAATTGACTAATCGTCTAACAGTAACCACTAATTACACATTACTATCACACGGAATCTCATCTTTCCATAGCAAATCGATTACTCAATTACAATCGTTACCAATTAAATCGACATTCGCTGTACTATAAATTATCATCTTGCTCAATTATTGCTATTACATTTCATGACTATTATTTCACTAAATTCTATATATTACCCTTCATATTCCAACTTATTTATTCATCTTTATTCAATTTTATTTCATTTTACCAACAGTTTTTACTTTTTTGATGGTTCCTTATTTAGTTCACCGATTATTGCTAACAATATACGCATTAGTATTGATTCCCAGGGTCGACTCTTCTCCATTTGCATCGATCTAATACCGTATGTTATTGTATTCATTTATCGTACCTAAGGTCAATTTCTTTATTAGTCTTCTTAAATAATATACGAAGGCCTTAAATTAGATAAGAAGGCCTTAAATTCTTTCCTAAAAATTCTTCAAATGATTCGACATTTAAAGCCGATCAGTAATAAATATCTCGAGACATGAACCTCATACTCAAACTTTGGACTTAGAGCTATGTGAGACGAATATCTCAGTTATGGGTTTGACAGCCGAGACTAATTCAATGGTTAAAGTTCAGTACACTGGTTAGTTAAACAGGAAAAAAATCAAGAAAAATAAGCTTTTTGCACGAAAATCAAACAAGATTAATACTTAAGAAAAATAATCACCAAGATCAACACACAAATTAGCGCCAGAGGCGGTTTGAAGTTGGTGCAATACCAATTTGGATACGCCTTGCTTTTAAAATGTCAATGAATGCGATGGCAACGTACGTCTAATTACTGTCTGCACAAAACGTGCTGATTATAAAGTTCAAATATTTTCCTACAAGCCCCAAAATCACCGCCAACTATTTCTTGAAACATCGATAGAAAACGGCTCGTCAATTCGACTATCCGTATCAATATGTACGGCTCGTAGCTTTACGGAACCCGACGATCGCAGCAGATGTGCAAGATAAACAGGACACGCGCGCGCTGACTCACGCCTGCGCCCGCGCAAGTACAGGCGGTTGCACAAGTGTTTGGTAATTGTGTGTGGTAATATATTTTTTATGGTGGCTGTTCAATTTTTTTTTTTTTATGATTAATCAATAATTTGTTGCTAAAAAATATAGATTTAAGAATAAGTCTACTATAAAAATATGAAATCGTTCATGGTAATCTATCATAATGCAAATTGATAAGTAACAACTGCTAATTTAAAAAAATATATATTCTTATAAATAATATATCTTATGTTCTTTCATTCCAAATTATTTCTTGATAGCATTCATTACAAAATTGAAGCTCTTATCTTTAAAAACAAAAACCAAAACATTCTTCAAAAACAACTCCCACTTATATTAGCAATATTCCCAACCAGATGCGAATGACTTCATTTATTTTATAAAAGGTGGCGCCGCAAAGCCACATGGCTTAGCAAGGTGCAAAAATTTCAACCCTCTTACGAATTTAACCTATCCCATTACTGAAAACGAAACATGTACTGCGGCAGATGCAGGATAACCATCTAAATAAAATAAAATGAGTATAAAACAAAAATTGATTGACTGAGGTCACTAAGGTCATGGATATATCAGCTTGCGTCGTTGGCAACTGTATTTTTTGGGTGATGACGGAGGCTTAGTATATGTATGCGTCAAAAATAATTGTAAAACTGCATAATAATTGGTGACAATGATTGACTGTACCAAAGTCATGTGTAGCCTAGACGACCAAATACAACATTGACGAAAATCAAAGGATTCAGCAAAAGCATGATATACATAGCCACATTCGCGTGTTGTTTTGTAAAAGAGCCATATACACTGCAGTGCGACATTTTAGCATGACATTATAATAGTAAAACAGAGTGACGCAACGGTACTAGAAGCCTCACCCAAACTTCACCCATTCTGAAATTTAATCCGCCCCATAAATCAATAAGAAAATGTCTGACAATCCAAATAAATTGTCACTGTTCTATTAAACTAACTCAAACACAAAACCAAAAGTAATATTGAAACTTTTTCGAGCAAACCTTGAACAAAATTGCCTTTGTCTTACGATATAGACTGCGGCTTATAAATCTTCGTTTAGTCATGGCGTTTTATGGTTAACCTACTTCGCCCCACCTTTGTGGACACCTAAAATGGCGACTAATGCTAATTACTGACCCACTTGTTCGGCTCGAATAAAGAATACAGTTTTGGTTGTTTTTCGTTTTTCCTGTTTTGTGCTCAGAACATTTTCTTTGATGTCAGTATTAGTGGTAATAGTTCCTGCATTGGTATCTATTGTTTTTGTATTGCCTCATTTATGTGACGTTGGCTCTCTCTCGCTTACTGAGGAAGATTGATGTCAGCTGTAGAATTCTATAAAGAATTATCGTTGCCGATATGATTTTCATCAACATCATTACCATGCACAGCTTTATATGGACTGATTTAATAAATATGTTGAAGTGTACCGTCAAGACCATGTTCTCTAAGTTATAATTGCTATTACACATATCTTTAGGATAGTTAGTGGGCCATCCTCTTGATGTTAATTCCTTAAGCTTCTTTATGACTCTCATGGGATAGCTCTTTTAGATTAATAGCTTATTCTCTATTATTATATATATATATATATATATATTATATATAGCATCTTAACATTGGATACTATATGCAGTTAGTCTTAGTAGTGTTGATTATACATATATTAGATCACTGTCTAAAAATATGGTCAACTTCATTACCTCATTGATTGTCTATCGGCATATGGGTCATAAGTCAGTAGATTATCATTCAATTATAATTTAATCTGTCTATCTACCAACCACCATTAGTCATTCTAACCGTCCTTGGTCGGATAAAATATATTTTCAAAATCCACAGTGTATCTGCTACATCCTTTCATAGTATGTTCATATCAGTAGACCCAAAAGCTTAATGTACCCCAAGCAAAGGTAAGGTAAGTACACTGTATCCTAAATATATTTATGGGGTTTACTTAAGTTATGTGGCGGCTACTAATTTACTGTCCCTACTTTGATATGGATAATGTGGTTTGCAAAGTGTTTCATAGTTAATTTCTATAACACCTACAAAATTAAAAAGCATAGTTCTGTGGCACCTGATCATGAACGATTTAAACAATTCTTCATAAAAAACGATGTCTTCAATCAAAAAGTCATATTTTTCAACCCTATCAAAGCTATCAAATTCATCCTAGCACCTCGTAGAAAAAGTAGGGTCCTTTACTTAAATGGAACACCAATAGATGGAGCCACCTGTTACTCAGAACATTAACTATATCGACATGGACAGATCGAGTGCCATTCGACACACGAGCTCACGATTGATTACCTACCTCCTCTTCCATCGCTAGGGTTCGGATGGTTACTATAGGTGAGCTTAGTGCTAAAATCTATTAAGAAAATTTTGAGGAAAATGTGGTTTGATGAAAAATAACTAATAATGCAGACGGTTACCTTGATTTTGAGTTGGAAATTGGTGGTTTAAAACACAAAGCAATTGTAGAGAGTCTTAAGTATTTTAACCTTGACCGAAAAGCCAAGAATTACGTAGGTCAAACTGGAGAGGTTATTTCAGAAATTGAACTTATGCAAAAATAAATTTTAATGCATAGAGGTTTAGAAAAAGATACGAGACGTAACAAATTAAATCTCTAAGCCAATTCTTTCAAGAATGAATGTAAGCGCGGATTAAAAAGAGGTTTAGATAATAGCTAGTGCAAATTAAAGTTATCTAAATGTAAAGAGTGCTTCAAGGTTTTAATGAGAACTGAGAAAGAATAACCGTAGTGAACGCATATAGGGACTTTTGTCAAACTATAGTTGAAAATTTAGAGGTTATAGACAATATTATAATAATTGTCTTCTTAATGTTTTCTTCCAAAGATCTGAACTCAGTTTTATCGATTTTCTGAATGTATGTTGTGACATCTACTAACCCGCACGGGGCCCGCGTGGTGGATTATGGCCTACTCCCTCTCACAGAGAGGAGGCCTGTGTCCCAGCAGTGGGAACATTATAGGCTGATTTTGCTTATGCTATATGTTGTTACAGTAGCAATATCAGCTTCTGCTTTATAATTTACCTTTATAATTGAATTAAAACCACCTTCAACTACATTTTGTTTTATTTTCCTGTCTCTTGGGGATCGCAGCTTTTTCAAGTCAACACAAAAATGGATGATTCCGAAATATTGTTCCCTTATTTAATTTTGGGCTCAGCTTTATTTTCCTCTTCGTCGAGAAAAAATGTAAAACTTTTACGATTTAATACAAATGAATTTTCCGGCTTCATTTATAATTAATTTCTGGCTTGTATGGGGCTCTTTACTATATCTTTAAATTCGTTTTCATTTACCTACTGCGTGAATTGTTTTTTTTTTTAAAGTTAATCTCAGTTCGAAGTCATATAGTTCTGGATATTTGACCGGCATGATAAGCAGGTTTAATAAATATTGCTGGCTTTTTCGAAATCGAAATTGGAACACATTTTAGAAGTTAGAATAGAATAAACAATAGTGTTCACAGAAATCTTCAATTAGAATGTGATTAAAATTAACGAGTTCTCCGTCTGTCATCTTAGTTTGGCTTTAAGGATCTCCGCAAGGATCAACAGCCTTCCACGAGCATTACAATTAAACGTAGGTACGTCGTGTCTGCTCGATAGTACCTCTCGCCCACTTGGAGGCCTCTACGGCGCCTGCTGGTCGCATCCCAGCAATAATTAAACTATGTAGGTCGCTTGAACACCCACAATGACCAACGTTGTACAAACCACCAGCATATCTTGACCCACCCCACCTCCCACTAACAATCAAACGTCAGACAAGTACAGCACACGGCAAGGCTCAGCGCTAACTGGACGTGCTATGACCTCGCCGACCGCTCTTCTGTTGTTCTTTATTCAATTCAAAATGCGTTCCAGACGTGAACGTTGATGATAAATGACGGTTGAAACTTGAAATTCGATTTCAATTTGGAAGTTTGAAATTTAATTTTGGAATTTGGGGTATTTTCGAGTTCGCGTGTGAAAAGTTTGGGTCGTTAAACATGTGGGGAATGGAGTAATTTGATGTTGGAGGTTTGTGAGGTATTTTATAATTTTTCGGTGAGCGAATTAAGTGGGTAACTCGATCTTTTAATAATATTAGACCTATTGTTTTATTTTAAAGTTACATTTTTTATTTTGCGAAAAAGCTTAGAATTGGAATCCAAGAAATAACTATGTATAGAAAATTCGCATGCCTTGAACCATATGCCACTTTAATTCAAGTAGGAAGAACAACAAACCAAAATAAAAACCATAAAGGTACCTAGCATGGTTCATAAAAAAAATAAAAAAAATCCGTCAGCTTATCATACGTTGTGGCTTTACAATACAAGAGGCCCGAATAATGGATTTTCTTTCAACTAAAGAAACGTAACAATGGCGATGAAATTTTAGTATCTGTCAAATGAAATCGCTACAAAATAAAAGTGTACGGAGACATTCTTCGTGCTATGACAAATGTTCCCCGCGGCAGAAGTAATTTGCCGCAATTTTTAGAATGCGACCACCCCATTCAGAGTCATTCGTAAGAATGTTTTTCTTCCGCAGAAAAAAAGAAAAGGATGCGCGAACAATTTTTCTTTAAAAAAATTACGGTGCGTTAAATTGGCACTGTCAATTTCATAAAAGGTTTTTTCACATTTATGGAAAATCTCAAATATAATTAAAAGATTTCATTAATAATGGAGGTTTTAAAATAAAAAACTAAAAACCCAACCAACGTTAAATCTTCATCACGAAATTCTAGTAAAACAATAAATTCAAACTCGAACTGACTTCATTCGAACAAATCAACTATAGATTCCCACAGCGTAAATAAAATCACCATTAAATTCACGCAACCGCAAGCACAAAGCGCAATAAAATTTCTTTGGAACCATAACTTATAAAAAATCTTTGATGTTAAAGTGCAGCACTATAAATCTCAAGATAGCGCCAATGTGACAGCTATTGCTTCAAATACAACGATATCATTTACATTTAGGAAAAAATAAACGCAAACTCAATATCGGCGTAATTCGACGCTCGCATAAAAAATCCTAAACGAAAACTTCCCGCTTGTCAGCCGCAAAAAGCTTTAGAGCTTTTAATCGATCACTGTACGACAAGAGAAAAAACTTACGTTCCGATCCGGGTTCCTTCCGCAAAAGTGCAATGAAAAAAAAAACAAAAAATTCGTTCACATAACTAAAAAGGCACTAAACGGTATACGTACAAACGCGTTTTCGAGATAAAAAAAAATAGGTGCGTGTCTATACGACCGCGCGGAGGGCGGCTTGCAGTATACTGATCTAATTTCCAAACGTACGACTGTGAAAGTGACGTAATGCCGGCGCCATGTTGCCCCGCGTCCCCAGCCGCGCCCCTCCCCCCCGCGACCGCGCCTTCTTCCGCCACTGGAAAAATGCACTACCTATTTAATCAATTTCAGGACTGCTATGGAATGCTACGAAGCTTTATGGGCTTATTGCGTAGTATCACGTTACTGGTTTTGTTAAGTTTTCCGCGAATCGATTAGAATTGTCTTATCTGTCCTTCCGGCGTTAGAAATGGCTTTTGCTACGCAAGTTTGTATAGGACTGGCACGTCATAAATAAGGGCTTTGCGTGCAAGTTGCGTTAAGGCTCTGTTTTTGAAAATGTTTCTTGTGATTTGATTTTCGAATTGTTTCGTGTTTTGTTTAACTTGGAATCTTTATATTTCTTGTCTATTATTTGGTGAGCTGCGAATCCTACGATCTCTGTAGATTGTATGATGTGCGTGACTGAAAACACGTCTGAAAAGTGTAGCTATATATACTCTGTTGTATCTCACAGACCGGAACTACAGTCTTGATCTTGAAGATGCATAAATATATCCATAACGTCTGTATCTCGGTGTGTCCGGTATAGTGTGGTCTTAGTGGTTGGTAGGTTATCGTTTTTCGTCCTTGTAGACTGACTTCGTAGAATTAGTAGACTTGCCGAAATCTTAAAGCTGTTTCAAGACATTATTATCAACTGACTTTTCCTAGTGGTCACTTTTGCACCATGCCTGTAAGCTAATATTTAGCTAAAATAGGTAAACTGTTGCGTACCAGTGATGACATTATAATAATAACCTTCTTCGTCTTTTCGTGTGGTTAATGACTAACCTGGTGTCAGAGTTTTAAAGCCACCCATGGGCCTCTGACTTGGCTTCACATGCCGTCGAGGAATATCTCTCAGGTTTTCTCACGATATTTTCCTTCACGTCTTTGAAGCAAGATAATTATACAATACGCACATAAATCCGAAAAGTCTCAGGTGCGTGGCTTGGGTTCGAACTCAAGACCTATGGACATGGCAGTCTGACGGTCACACCACTAGGCTATCACTACTACAATCATAATAATAATGAAAATACTGTATACTGGAGGCTTTTAATGTAAATCTTGGATTATTCCTATTTACTTCTAGTAACATAAATTATTAATCTAGCGATATAATCCTACGCATGAAAGTGATTATAATTTCATTGGTCCTTCGAGTCAAATACAGGAAAACAGATTATTACTTATAGTTTTTTCAAGGTAATCATATTATTATAATAGAATAATACTATAAGAAAAGTAATCCACAATCCTCTGGTTAAATCTATCGTATTTTTCGTTACATAAATACTAACAATAAATACTGGTATTCAGCTGCATCCGGTTAGACTGGAAGCCGACCCCAACATAGTTGGGAAAAGGCTAGGCAGATGATGATGATGATGAAATACTAACAATAAAATATGGATTATAATGCTTAGCCATTAGGTAAATCTTTAGCTATTATAGTATCCTTTTCGAGATGAATAATATGAGCACAAGGTACTTAACTATTACCTAGAGACAAATAACACTTAGGGCGAATTTCACTAATGAAAGTAAACGCGTTCAGGAGTTATCAGTGTCAAAATTGTGATGGCATATTGAAACTGACAGATCTTGAACGCGGTTTAGAAGTGCTGATTGCATTAAATTTCATTGGTTAAATCCACACTTAGGAGTTGTTGATCATTTAAGTCCATCAACTCTTGTGCCTTCATTATTTAGGTATGAGATTGTCCTTGATATCACAGATAATAAATAAATAAATAATAAATTCTAATTAGTATTTGCATGCTTTGATGATTTTGTTTTTAATCATAAAAAATGTTTTCAACTTAATTATTGTTGTTTATAAGTTTTAGTTTAAATAGCATAGTTTGTAAAGATTATTTCTATTTGTATTCCGTGGAAAATGTTGTTGGTTACACATTCGGCCGTATTTTTTTGTATTTCTTCCTGCACAATGTAATGTGACACTGTACAAAAGTGTTATTAGTATGGGCCCAATAATATATAATAAAGTACCCGACATAATTAAAAATGAGAGAATTCAAAACTTCAAAAAGAAACTGACAGCATTATTAATTGTAAAATGCTACTATTCTGTGAATGACTTTCTTGAAGATCCTGACTTATAAAATGAATAATTTAATTAAGCTGACATACCTAATTTTGGCATTGTTTCAATTATTATAAAAAATATTATTCCTATTGTATTGAAGATATTTGAAGTAATGTTTTATTGTAATGTATGTACCATGCCGAATATTGTTTCAACTGTTATACCTTAAAAATAATCTATAATTTCATCTTTACTATTCATTTTATTTTAATTCACTCGTGTTATTATAATGTTGCATGCCTAATATAAGGTAGATTGTACAAGGATCACCCATAATTGTTCACATCTTATTTACTGTTCCTGCAATCTATGCAAATAAATGATTACTTTACTTTACTTTACTTTACTTTACTGGTTGTTATCCCCTAATAAATAAATAAATAATAAGGAACCTAAATCCATACTTAATATTATAAATTCGAAAGCAACTCTGTCTGTCGGTATGTTACCTTTTCACGCCTAATCCATTCAACGAATTTCGATAAAATTTGGCAAGGAGATAGATGGCATCCCGAGGAAGGACATAGGCTACTTTTTATCGACATACCACGCGGGCGAAGCCGCGGGCGGAAGCTAGTACCTTATAAATATTATTTTGTTTTTCTATGTTTTTTATTTTTTACTAACATGTCACGACTGTTCCTGAAAGGACTTGGGGGAGTCCTTTGCCCAGCAGGTGACAGAATCGACAAAAAAAAAGGACACTAGATTTTGTCGTTGGCATCAACATAAATTAGAACAAAATAATGAGTCTGAAAAAACCTAAAACACCACAATTTCGCAAGTTGCACAAAACAAGCTGTACGGCAAAGATGCATCAGCTTTCCCCGAGGTCAGATAGAGCTCTGACGTAGGATATTGACGATCGTAGACAACAGGTTGGTACATATCTATCATAGTAAGTTATGTAAGTCATTTCAATCAGTTGTCCCCTCAATTGATTGCTACGTCATTCGTTTCTTTGTTTACGTAACAATTACAGTAGTCTTTCATCGTCCCATTACAGAGCTAAGGTTCTATGGAGGGGCCACAAGGTTAAGCTTCACTTCCCACGGTCCGTGCGGGGATGGGTAACCATCTGAACATAACGAGACTCCTCCGTGCCTCGGAGAGCACGTTAAGCTGTTAGTCCCGGCTGTCATTTGTAGATCTTTGACAATCGTTACGGGTAGTTATAAACCCAAAAGTCTGACAACCAGTCTTGCCAAGGGGTATCGTGTAACCCAGTAACTGGGGTATGGCCTAAAGTCCGCCTCTGTACATTTCTGTGCTTGATATAATAAATAAATAACTGGGTTGTGGAAGCAGTCACTCCATGTAAAATACTGGTATTCAGCTGCACCTGGTTCGACGGAAGTCAATCCCGCTATAATTGGGAAAAGGCTAGGTAGATTAATCGCAAACTAGGTTCATACAGAGTGAGAATGAGTAAGGACCACACTTGTTCACTGTGTGTAAGGACCAGCTTTTGTCACGATGTTTTCATACTCCGTAAGTTATTATAAACTTAGGAAGGCACCGCGACTATTAATTGGTTGTTACTATAGTTGGTTCCAAAGTATCAGAAGAAAATGTACACAAATGGATCAGAAAACATCACTGTGGATGCCAATGTGTAGTGCTACTTACAAATTGAGTGCTTGGATTTGATAATTTTTACTTATACACGAAGTACTAATTTTAATCAATTAAGGGTCGATTTTTCCAACGCTAAATATCTTGCATTTTTGACAGTTTTTCTACATATAAATTGTCAGACGTCAATTTTATTCCACGAATAAAACATAATTAACTGACATTGAAAACATCAAACAGGTTTCCATTTGACAATTTATTGAGGTAACATTTTGACCTGAATTTTCGTCGATGACTTTTCAATTACAATTTAATAATGATTCAAACAATATTTGTTGGAAAAAGTTGTGAGATATAAAATTGAAACATTCTAAATACAGATGAATGTGTTACTAATTCTCTTTACAACCCTGAACAGGGTTTGTTTACACTTTCATCAGTTACTTTTTGAACTGACCATACATATACACTTAACACGTATTCTACAAATGTAAGTATAGAGTTAGTAAACAGAATGGTTCACTGATTACTTAATCGATAGGATTCCCATCAGAAATGTACCTACCGATCATAATTAATCGTGACAATTTGTAATACCATAATGGTACTTTCAAAAGTTACAGAAGGCAATTTCATGTAAACCCTTTTCGAAGGGTAAGCTTTTATTTTTGATATTCGCGAAGAAAGAAGAAGTTCGTTGCCAGTTGGCAACAATATTATTCAAGGGACATGACACTGTAGTTGCAATAAGATTATTCAGTAAATCAATACGGTACCGTCATGAAAATGTGGCGTAATAGAAACTAAAACTAAAATATAGGGTCTTCTTCCTCGTTGCTGTACGGATTACACAAAAATAGCTAATGCTTAGGGAAAAAATTGGCTGCAGTAAGCAAGGTAGCAGTACCGAATGACCAGGGGGGTTACCCCAGACGTACCTACCTAAGTAGGTACTTACCTACGTTTAAGTAAAGACACTCGCCTCTGACAAAGAAATCATAATCAGCCTTGGGAAAAGGGCCTCCTCTCGTTGAGAGAGTGGGTCATAATCCACCAAGTGGGCCTAGTGCGGGTTGGTAGATGTTACATGTCTTAGAATTTTAAATTATAGGACATCTTCACGATGTTTTCCTTCACCGTTTTGAGAGCAGTGATGATGAAATAATTTACACAAAGTAAAGCGCCTGTCTGGGTTCGAACCTCCGACATACAACTCGTAAGTCACGGCCGATACCACTGGGAAACCACCGCTCAACTGTTCTTGAGTGGACACCGCAAATAAGCAAACGTAAGGTGGGACTCTCTCAAGCAGGTGGAGCGACGACCTTCACAGGGTGACTGTTAGCAGTTGGATGAGAGTTGCCGAGAATCGAACTGAATGGCGTGCAATTGGAGAGGTCTATGTCCAGCAGTGGACTGCTATGGGCTGATGATGATGATGAAAAGAAACTTGCTTCTATTTTGAGTTGACAAAAGCTGATAACGAAACGAGTTATACCTAGTTGATAAACATAAAAAAGCAATGGGTAATAGGCATAGTAAACATAAAACAAAGTTACCATATTAGTTACCAGCATCTAAAACATTAACCTAATTTCTAACTGACAAAAACAGTAAAGGCAATAATCGCCAAGTATTAAGGCATTAATAATGAATGAATACATTTGATCTATTATTCAGTTAATTGAATATATTATGCGGGACGAGGACTGTTCGCAGAACATTTAAATAAACGTCAAGGACCTCCATTGTGGATGCCACGTTGCGATACTTTGACGGGAGATTAGAGAGTTGTAATTTGTGAAATTTTGTATTAAGTTTACTGTTTTTAGTCTTTCTGTGGTATCCTTTTTTTTGGGGGTTCTTCAATTAGGAACCCACATTCAATGGATAACTGTCCTAACTAATATTATAAATGCGAAAGTGAGTTTGTTTGTTACGCTTTCACGCTAAAACGGCTGAACGGATTTGGATGAAATTTGGCACAGGGGTAGACCATGACCTGGAATAGGATATAAAATACTTTTTATCCCGATATTCCCACGAGAACAAGACTTACGCGAGTGAAACCGCGGGGCGCAGCTAGTAATTTATAAAATCAACAATCTGCCTAGCCTTGTCCCAACTCTATTGGGGTCAGCTTCCAGTCTAAACGGATGCAGCTGAATACCAGTATTTTACATGGAGCGACTGCCTATCTGACCTCCACAACCCAGTAACTGGGCAATACGATACCTCTTGGTAAGACTGGTTAACTATTATTTTTGATGAATGAATAAATTATTATAAAATAATGCATTTATAACCTCATCTCAACAGAGAAAAGCGTTTCAAAGTGAATCTTTTTGACCCAAGTTTAAAGGCTCCCGCTAATAGGCTCGACGCGTCAGCGCGACGCGTCAGCGCGATGCGTCAGCGCGACGCGTCAGCGCAACGCGACCCTAGTTCATGGAAATTGTTCTACCAGGATCGCGTTGCACCGTTACGTCGCGCCTGTCTATAGTCGATATTTAACCATTTTTCGGGGCTGACCTATAGCGATAACGATAACGATGAACGAGCAAAAAGTCCAAAATGTATGAAACTGACATTAACCTAGACCGACCTTATTTCAATCCTGTTGAAAGTTCTTGTAGAAATGGGAAACTTTTTGAAAGCGATTGCGACTGTTTAAGCGCTTTCGGGTTGCTTACGTAGACCAATAACTATAACAATCTGCCTAGCCTTTTCCCAACTATGTTGGGGTCGGCTTCCAGTCTAACCCAATGCAGCTGAATACTTACCAGTATTTTACATAGAGCGACTGTCTATCTGATCTCCAAATCCCAGTAACTGGGTAATACGATACCCCTTGAACCACCGTGACCAATAACTATAGTAGACTAGCGATCCGCTCCTACTTCGCACGATTTCTACGACTTGACAAAACATCGAGATTTTATAGTTATTTGTAACTTTTAATACACATAAACCTTCCGGAATAAATTCTCTAAACGATGGTGAAAATCTCATCAAAATCTGTTGCGTGGTTTAGAAGAAAAACGCGGACAAACAGACAAACACGAAAAGCGACTTTATAATAAACATAGATATTGTTTCAAAACGCGTATATTTCCTTCTTTTAATTTACATAGATTAATTTATGTTACTCATAGTTGTGTTACCAATGTAATATTCGTTGTATTCGTTCGGGATATGATCAGTTTACTTAACCCCAGCGCGATCTAAGCTAACATACGTGGGTCGTCGGCTTCCTCATTATCCTGGCTACAATCATCTGTCTTAGTTCCTTCCTTGCCGTCCGGTGTTTGTGCCGTATTTGAAGGAAATCCTTCGCATATTTTATTGGAAATTGTAATGACGTGCAAGACACAATATAATAATGTTACTGTATTTATAATATTAAGAGGAACAGCAGATCAGTCTGTTGTCCGCCATTTTTAATAATTATTACACAATAGGCCGGGCTTAAAACAGCCACTTTGGCAGAATCTTATTAAGAAAATATTATGAATCATCGTAAAATGTCACGAACTAACAATTCATAATATGATCTGCGTGCGATTTATATTACGAAATAATTCATCTGTTTGACAGTTTTATATGGAGATTCGTAAAATGGTCCACACATTAAGAATTACTTTTGTGTCAAATTAGAGGAATTTCTAATGATAGCTGGAAATTCAGGAAATGAGCTTTTCGAGGAATTGCTAATGTGGCCGTTTTAGGCCCCCTGATCTAGACCTCGCGATGGATGAAGTCTGCGATGGATGACGTCTGCGATGGATGACGTCTGCGATGGATGACGTCTGCGATGGATGAAGTCTACGATGGAACGACCGTACCCAGAAGATGGCTATATTCACTCTAGCTTTGAACTCCGGCCAACCCCGTTCTTCATTGTAAAATGGTATTAAACCAAACTTGAAAGATTAAAACTGCTTTGCTTAATTTTCGAGTTAAATGTATAGAACGAACTACGACATTCTACAGCGTGTTAAAAGGACCCATCACATAGCCGTCAACTACGCATTCTGTACATCAAGTTAAGTAATATTGCACAAAAATAATTGCTGGGAAACGACTTTTATTTTGGTGTGAAAAATTGCTGTTTAGGGTAGTGCGCAACGTAACGCACGCAAAACATTGTGTTTATGGGTGCATGCAACGGTTCAGGGTTCGTGGCGGTATTTAAAATTAAGTAACATTTAAATATTGCTTTCTTTAAAAAACGTCTGAAGAATTTGGAACTTTGACCATCAATATCTTCGTAACCAGAAGGTATGGTTCAGAACATAAAAAAATGTCACAATGACGGGAATAACAAGTGACTTTTGGTTTTTACACCCGATAGAACGTACTGCAAGGTCAGGTACAGACAGGGACACACGCCCTAGCCGCCGCAGGAGACGCCTTGGGCGTCGAGAATCCCAGGCGGATTCCCGGCCACCGTAGGCGCGGGCTTGCGGACGGCAAGCAATAGGTAGCTCGCCGTCCGATAAGGAGCATGCCAGGGTCGACGGCGCGTAGTGTTCCACGAGTACTTCAAAGAGATGTCAGCACAATTGACAAGGTCCGCTAGGTGCGATGCCTGCCAGGGTTGCGGGAAAGTTGGAAAGGGATACCGGGACCTTGGCAACAGGCAACTGAAGGAACACGGGTGGGTTTTAGTCAGTAAAAGTTTGAAACGCCCTCCCGCTCCGCCCAGAGCGGAAGAAGTCATTTGATGATATCACACCCTCAAAAACAAAAAAAAAAGTTACAGACTGGTTGTTTCCATAATTATCAGAACTCCTGTTATCCCCTCAAGCTGGGCTAAAATTGCTTGTTCTAGGAAAAAGTTCTCGCCAATACTGCATAAGATGAGGAACGAACTCACGACCTATCGCTCGCAAGTCCAATGCTCCAGCCGCTGGGCTATTACCGCTTATATCGTTGATAGTTCATGTAGCTAGTAAACTCACATAATTTAATGTCAAAATGAAATTCTTAGGCGTAATTTCAAAGATGACAACACTTCACAGGTAATTCTAAATACTATTTTATTATATGCAGAATTTACACAAAATAAATATAAACCTAGATTCCATTCTGCAAACTGCTTAAATAAAATATTTCTGGGAAACGTTTTAAAAAACTTATTCGGCTAACCTTTGAGTCGATGGACTCATAAACTTTAATCTTGGATAGCCACCAAATTGTATGAGACGAATGAGAAGAGGTATGTAGAAATCTTTGAATGTTTTGGGAACGATTGAGAGTGTCAAAATTGAAGGGTTAAGTGGACAAAGGTGTTAACTAGCAAATAGTTATAAACGGGTACCTAATAAGCTTTTGAAAATAACAAATAATCAAATGAATTTAGCAATTAAAGCTTATAGTTTAAATAATTCCATACTATTCCCACTAATAATTATTATAAATGTGAAAGATAGTGTGTTTGGATGTTTGTTATTCAATCACGCAAAAACGGCTGGATGGATTTGGATGAAATTTGGCAAATCGAAAGTTATAACCTGGATTATTAATAACACATAGGATACTTTTTATCCCGATATTCCCACGGGATCGAGACTTACGTGGGAAACCGCGGTGCGCAGCTAGTAATATTACAAATTCGAAAGTTCTGTCTGTATGTTACCTTATCACGCCTAAACCACTAAACGGATTTTGACAAAATTTGGCAAGGAGATAGATGGCATTCAGGAGAAGGACAGGCTACTTTTCTCTTGGTCAGGTCACTTTTTATCGACATAGCACGCGGGCGGAAGCTAGTCTTAGATAAGATTGATTATTTAAATGTGCATGTTAGCAAGTCGGTTTTTTTTATTTTGTCAGATAACACCTTTGTCCACTCAGCTCTTCAATTGTGTCTCATGAAGTGGGTAGCTTTTGGTGCAGAGTGTATATAATTAGGTTTTCGAACCTAGATCAATCTACAGAGGAAAACATTACCATACAAGTTGAAATATCTTTGACGAACGAAAATCCATTAGTTACGAGTATATCAATATTATGTAACAATTTCGGGGAATTCAGGCGTTATGTAATCTTATGATAAGTATAAAACAATGTGTAAATCAATTTGCCAATTATGTTGTAGTCGGCTTCCAGTTTCATCGGATACAGCAGGGCGCCAAGTCTACTAATTTACAATCATGTCAGTGGTCTCGCAATGATGAGTTTTTGACAGATTTTGTATGGCATATCTATCAAAAACTGATCATTGTGAGACCACTGACACGTTTGTAAATTAGTAGACTTGGCCCCCTGGATACCAGCATTTTATATGGAGCGACTGCCAATGTGTAGGCACCTAACAAAACTGCATTAAGGCTCTTACATACTGGCGCGATTCGCCGCGCGACGCGACGCCGCCGCATTGTTCGCCGTGAAGTTTTCTCAGAAATGGTTTTTTTTAAATTCGCGTCGCGCGGCGAATCGCGCCAGTATATAAGAGCCTTTCAATAAACAAGAATAGGTAGCCAACCAACCCATGAAATAAACAAAAATAGGTAATAAGAACTTATTAGACTACTGCTTAAAATCTAAGAAATCTAACGAGGAGTTTTTCATGGAATAAGAAAAGTCGGCCAAGTGCGAGTCAACCTCCCACACGAAGGGTTCTAAATACTGTATTAAAATCGAACAAAAAACGCCGAAACAAATCGTTTATTTTATGGCCACCTCCATTAATTATTAACTTTGTTTAATACTAGCTGCGCCCTGCGGTTTCACCCGCGTACGTTTCTATCCCGTGGGAATATCCGGTACAATTAAAGTATCCTATGTCTTATTCCAGGGCATGGTCTACCCATGTGTCAAATTTCATTTTTCAAAGCGTAACAAAAAACCATGCAAACTCACTTGCACATTTATAATATTTACAAAATATAATATAATATAATATAATATTTATTGTGAAAATTTCAAATGTCTACCTATTACGGTTCATGAGATACAGCCCGCTGACAGACTGATGACTTATATCAATTTTGATTTAATTTGATATTGATTCTGAATATGAATGGGTTTATGATTTTTTATTTTTTTGTTTTTATTTTAGTTGAACTTATTGTCTTTTATCACGTTTATGTATTGTTGCTGTAAATTGTTGACATACTTATCTGTTATAGATAACTATTGCACACTTACAGTAACTACACTTATGTCCAGATTTGATGCTGTTTCAAACTTTAAATTTCAAACACATAATATTTATGTAATAATCCGCCATTAGGGGTACGGCACTGTCTCTCCTTAACACAGGCTAAATTCTAGTCTATCTAGGAGAACAGAACTTCACCCGTCTTTATTGTAAAGTTGTACCTAAAAATTACAATACATATAAGCATCATTTGTAAACTTTGCAATCCCATTTTAAAATAAACTTTGAATTGAATTGAATTGAATTTGAATTGAAATTGAATTGATGGACGGACAGAAGCGGAGGCTTAGTGATAGGGTTCCGTAGCTGGCTTTTTTACTTACCACATTAAAATTCCGGATACCGTGAAAATAGATCGTGGTCGAAATAGAAGACATAATTGAAATAGTGATTTTTGTCGTATATCATAGAGAAAATCATTGACAGGATTATTTTTTAAAACGGTGCAAGTTTAAAGAGGAAGCGGTGTAGTAATCTACATTACTATTATAAAGAGAAAATATTTGTATTTTTGTATGTTTGTTTGTAATGAATAAACTCAAAAACTACTGGACCGATTTAAAAAAAGTTTACTCGTAAATTGAGATAGACGATTCTAAAACTTGTAGTCTAAATAGGATAATTCTTAAAATATTTTATTGAAGCTACCGAATGAACATAACCGCAGCTTTCATTAGTTGTGAACCGAACTGTCACCTCTCATGGCGTAGATATTATTCCCCCAATCAACTCAGCCTATCACAGTCCTCTACTGGACATAGACCTCTCCCAAGATTCGCCACAGCACCCTGTCCTCCAACTCCCGTATTTAGTCTGTCCCAGTCACCTTCTTCAAGTCCTCGGTCCTTCAGACTGGACAGTTCCACTCAAATCAGTATGATTTTTTTTTTCTCAAAAGGCCTTCTCAGGCATTAATCTGCATAGTCTGCATTATGGCCTGACCAAGATAGTTTCTAGACTTTAAAAGAGACTGCGACCTCCGAGTTTGTTTCAGTCATTCTTCTCAGAGTAGTCAGATAGGAAACGCCGAACAGTTTTAAAATATAATTTAACTTTCTGCTTACTTTTTCGTGTGGTTCTATGTTCTATGTTAGAGATTTGGTTTCCGCACCCAGTCCTTAAAGAGTACCATTGTGCGTGGGCCATGGCGGCCGTTTTGGTTATTCTAACCAGCCCACCTCCCATCCAGAAGTTAATTAAATCTCCTGGTTTCTTCAGAACATCAGTGAAAGATCTGGGTGTCCCGAGGGTTTCAGTTCTAATCTGGGTAAGGCCCGTGCATTCGAGGAGCACATGCGCGACGATTTCCTCAGCCTCCATGCATGCCCTGCACAGAGGACTGTCCGTTATGCTTATTGTGTGAAAGTGTTTATTCAGCGAGCAGGCCTTTTTCGTGTGGTAGGTGATTAACCTGGTGTCAGTTTTTATGCCACCCATGGGGCTCTGACTTGGCTTCCCATACCCTCGAGAAATATCTCGCAGGCATGCCGATTTTCTCACGATGTTTTCCTTCACCAATTTTGAAGCAAGTGATTAATACAATATGAACATGCATCCGAAAAGTTAGAGGTGCATTCTTAGGTTCGACCCAACCCGACCGACACGACTCGACCCGACTTGGCAGTCCGACGGTCACACCACTAGGCTTTATCTGCAATTTAACTTTGACGAGTGTTTTTTTAAATTTACAGAAATCATCATCTGCCTAGCCTTTTCCCAACCAATTTGGGGTCGGCTTCCAGTCTAACCGGATACAGCTGAATACCAGTATTTAACATGGAGCGACTGCCTATCTGACCTCCACAACCCAGTAACTGGGTAATACGATACCCCTTGGCAAGACTGGTTGTCAGACTTTCGGGCTTCGGATGACCCGTATCGACTGTCAAAGATCCACAAATGACAGCCGGGACCAACGGCTTAACGTGCTTTCCGAGGCACGGAGGAGTCTCGATATGTAAAGATAGTCACTCATCCACGGACCAGCCCCGGCAAGCGTAGCTTAACCTGATGGAACGACCCGTGCGGCTGTTATTACTTAGCCACGAGCTCCTCAAAAAAAAAAAAAATAATAATTAATTCATTTTTACAGAAATAAATATCATAATTATCATGTCTAGCTATTCCCCACAAATATAAACCCGTAAAAAAGCAGCCATGATTTATAGGAATATAATTTTACCGCCACATGACGTTCGTAACTCACGTTTGACGTTTACGTAACGACATAAAATCGAATATGATATACTGGTCCTAACCTTTACTTAGTTGAAAAATTGGGATCATCGCACTGCGTACTGGTTTATGGGTGAGACGTGCCTATTATAAAATTTTATTCAATAGAGAGATGCTATGAATAAACGCCCCCGCAGACAGGCGCGATGCGATTCTGGGCGGAGCGAGAAGAGTGTCAGCCTTTTACTGACTAAAACCCACCGTGTTCCTTCAGTTGCCTGTTGCCAAGGGTTCCGGTATCCCTTTCGGACTTTCACGTAACCCTGACAGGCTTCGGTCCTAACGGACCCCTCAAATGTGCTGACATCTCTTTGAGGCGCGCGTGGAACACAACGCGCCGTCAACCCGAGCCTGGTCCTTCGAACGGCGAGCAATGGGTATGACAGCCAGGGCTGACATTTGTAGATCATTGACAGATATTACGCTGACAACCAGTCTTACCAAGGGTTATCGTGTTACCCAGTTACTGGGTTGTGGAGGTCAGATAGGTAGTCGTTTCATTAAATACTGGTATTCAGCTGCATCTGGTTAGACTGGAAGCCGACTCCCAACTTTTTCAACGTAAACAACGTAATAAACGTTTTTTTTTTCTTTCTTTCTAAGCTACAGTTTCTTCGATTACAATGAGGATACCTTGTGGACCGAGGCCATTATTCCAGAATTGATCTGGAACACTGCTCAGTCATGAATCTCGACTTAGACTATCAGAATTGAACGCAATCTCAACGGAAATCTAGTTTGGAATCAATTTCAAATTCAGAGCGCCGCGCCGTTCTCGTATACGGGCCAGCCATGAATAAGGCAACTCAATTGTTGCGCCAGAGTTCGATATTCGAATGGAGTCGAGAAGACTTTAGCAATTAAACTTATAGTTGTATGGTATCTAGAGAGCTTTATTTCTTGAACGGCTTCGTTGGTTAAAATGCTGTTTATTTATTTTTTTGGTTGGTATATTGGCGTTTGCTAGATGACATATGGATAATCATTAGATTTATGTTTTATGTTGCGTAATGTAAATGATTTTGCATACTTTTGTATAGAATCTTTTTTTTCTAACTGAACAGACAGCTGTGCTGCTGGGGAGTTTGTTGCGTCACTTCTTCTTCCCAGCTAAAGCACTAGGAAGTGGTGAAGGGTGGGCGTTTTGGGGGACTGTCTTATGTAATTTTTGACGTTCGAAAAGTGCTGATTCTCAGCCTAGTTTGAATAAATGACTTTTGATTTTGATTATGAGGTCATGGGTTTGATTTCCAGGTCTGGCTACGTGTTATTGAGTTTTTCTATCTGGAATTTCTCAGTAACAGCCAGGAGCCTGGATTTGTGTGCGGTTGATGGCAATAGCCTCGTCCCCTATTACATGGGACTTAAAAATAACTGGTGAAATGCGCGTGTACTATAGGTACACCTCTGCTCAATCTTTTGCGGATACAAGTTGTGTTGATCTGTTATGTGTTTTTTCTTGTAATGTCCCTGAATTGAACCCTTAATTGTTCTATTTAACTAACCTGAAATGACGCACGACATCGTCTCTTCTACGATTTCATTCGTAAACATTGGGAAATAATGTATATAAGTAATTAATTATAACTTTTGGAAGCCATATTAAGTTAGGCAATTTTCCCCTTCTCATTGTTGTAGTACACTGGTTGGTACAGTGACAACTTCGTGGTTTTGAAGTTAATGGACTTCTTATAAACATTCTATGACGTTAAAACGTATTCATTGTTACCTACTAGAAATGGAAAGTGTCTAAAGAAGTTCTTTACGAACTACGCCGAGTAGAAGATGGCTCAAGACCGGAATACCTAGACAAGTGAAAATTGCTTCCAAAGCGTTTCGGATTTCTACAACGACTTTCAAACCAGATGCAAATTAATATGAAAAACCCACCAAAACCGGACTCGACAAATATCCAAACAGGATTGACTTGCTTTTCGACAGCTTATGTCAGTCCTGAAGACCTAGACAAGTGACAATCGCTTCGAAAGCGTTTCGTATTTCTACAACGACTTTCAACAGGATTCATATAAGCTTTTCGATAGCTTGTCAGTCCTATACATTTTTGCCTTTCCATCATCGTTATCGCTGATATAATGTCACTTTGTCTAGGGCCTCAGATAGGTTGGAAAGAGGAATTGCCCATATTAACCGTTGTAGAGTAGTGGTGGCCCAAGGGTAACGGCCACGACTTGCGAGTTGTTGGTCGTGGGTTCGAACCACAGCAAGCGCTTAACTTTGTGTAAATAATTTCATCACCACTGCTCTCAAAACGGTGAAGGAAAACATCGTGAGGAAACCGGCAAGTCCTAGAACAAAAAATATGTGACATCTACCAACTCGCACTGGGCCCGCGTGGCAGATGACAACCCTCTTCGTCTTGAAGAGAGGATGCCTGAGAACCAGCAGTGGGAACATTATATGATGATTATGTAATTGGTTGTGTTAGGCTTAATAAATAGAGAGGTTTCAAAAGAGGTTGTCTAGCACCTGATAATGTCAAAAATACCGTACAATCAGTAAAGTTTCCGACAAACATAAAAACAAAAGATAAATCGCAATCTGATTAAATAACACTGCCAACAAAACATTACATTTTCCACATACCTAATCCTCAAATGTTTTTCTTATCATCGCACCCTAAAAGTAAAAATCTTCGTCCTAAATCGCAATGTTAAGATAAAAAAACTTCCAACAATTCGTAAAAAAACTTGTAACAGTAATAACGTAGTAAAACTTTTTACCCGCTCAATTGAACACGAAGATGGCTCACAATGGGTATCGATTTAGATGGCCGCTTTCCCGCGCTTTCTTATGTCAAACGTAATAGGTGCGTTCTTGCTTTGAATTTTTTTTCGATGTTCTTTTTTTTTTGATTTTATGAGTTCAAATGTCGCATGTCGGTGGAAGTTTTTGGGCGTCTAAAGTGGGAAGTCTGAATCCGGGAATGAATTCCTGATCTGCATAATATTTTTGAAGTAAAACCAACTCAAACACAATCAATAAGAACATAATGCATACATAGGTCATAGATGTTCTTGAAATCATAATTATTTAGAATTTATGGCAGAAAATTTAGAGAATGTTACTGAATTAGAATTAGCAACGGTTACATAAAGCTATATCGCGCAAACTTCGGAACAGTAAAAGATAATAAATCTAGATGTTTTACAGACGTAGAACACCCTTAGGCCCGATAAATTTATTGATGAAGAACGCAGAAAGTTTCGGAAGAAATATTGGTCTTTTGGTACAAATATCTCTGTGGAAGGACCAAAATGTTTTATTCAAACAAAATATTAATAGAATCTATGTCTAGCATGTTCTTAAAAGCAGATACCATTTATAATTACGAATACATTATGCTATGAAATAGGATTGTGTGTCCATTACGATGTCTTCCCACGCAGCTGTGAATGTCAGCTAAAGGGAATGCATCACTATATCGTCCACTGACTACGTTTTATTGTTCGCTACGATGGTATTTAAGTTCATTTGCCTTTTAAAGTATTAGAAATGTGGATGGAATAGCCAATAATAACGTTAATAATAGGCAAAGCTCTCGTGGATAATGGTTTTGTTCGATGAAATCAGGTCGTTATGGGCCTTACCTAGCTTACCTCAGCTTAAATTTACCTGAGTGAGAGCGAGACGGAGTGGGATGCTGGTGGCTCCAAGACTCGAATAGTTTAGGTAATTACTTTTAACGGTGAAAATAATTCAAATTTAAATATTTTATTTCAGACCAAGTGATCCATATAACGGTAATAAAAAAAAAGACCTGCTATGTAGTTAATTCAGTTATTATGCAAAGTTTCATGATCTAATTTGAAGTACCTATTTTTTTAATACCAGCGGTTTATAGTTCGGTTTTTTTTTCTACCGAGATAATTTTATGTAATTGTGTTTTCGTCGTTTGGAGCAATGCCGTCTTAAACCAAAGTAGGTAATTAAGGTAAAAAACAATTGCAATAAGTACGCATTTTCGGAAATTAATCCAGTTGAAGAAGGACTGAAATAAAATAAGGCATCATTTGGTTGACTCCAATTAGAAGAATATCATTTATAAGATAAGTCGATTCTTATGACCGATAAAAAAAAAAAACTCGATGGAATTTCGAAATTACGAGCAAATTCCCAGTGCGTCATTCCCGTTATGACATACGTGCCGAAACGTGGACACTGATAATCGGGCTGGTCCGCAAATTCAAGGTCACTCGGCGCGCTATGGAACGGGCTATGCTTGGAGTTTGAAGGATAAAATCAGAGGGCCTAGACAAAGTGACATTCTATCAGCGATAACGATGATGGAAAAGGCAAAACTGTATAGGACTGACATAAGCTATCGAAAAGCTTATGTCAACCCTGTTGAAAGTCGTTGTAGAAATACGAAACGCTTTCGAAGCGATTGTCACTTGTCTAGGTCCGGAAAGAACCGAGTAGAAGTTATCCGGAAAAGAACCGGAGTTACCAACATAGCTTGCTGAGTAAGCAAACTGAAGTGGCAGTGGGCTCATGTTTATAAATGGACCGATAACCGGTGGAGCAGATGAGACCTGCATTGCTATTCTGTAACCATCTCACCGTGAATACTTAGGTGAAATGAGCGAGGAGAGGGTTGTCATTGTCATCGATACCTACTGATGCTAAGGCAATGACAGTTCACTTCAAGCTCACTTAACCTACGTTTTCCGCGTATATCGGCAAGCTTAGCGTGAGACGGTCCTCAGCTAGATGGACCGACACCTTAAAAAGGTGCCTGGGTCAGACAGGATGTGGAAGGCGGAGGACAGGGTGTGTTGTGGCGCAGTCTGGGAGAGGGCTATGTCCAGCAGTGGTCTGCGATAGGCTGAGTTGATCGAGCAAGTTTCCACCAAAAATCTTAACTTATTTAACTTAAAATGCACGAAACATTTGCATTCCAAAGTGGAGTTTTCTCAAAATGTACGAAACATTTGCATTTGGTCCAATGTGGAGTTTTAATACCTTTTATAACCCACTCTATTCATTACGGATAAAGAAGAGCAGCAAGGTTAAATATTAAATGAAATAAACTAGCGCATTCCAACATTCATTCAGAATTCTAAAGATCAAACTGAATAAAAATGTCCGGAGTTTTTTGCTAAATGCTGTGACGTGACTTGATTTCCCAAAAGAATTTTTCGCATGCTGCATATTATGTTAGACTAGCTGTCTTTGTTCGCTTAAAAAGTAGTTAAAAAGGTAATAAGCTTTTGGATGTGGGTAAGTAGCATAAATAAGAACTGCTATCACCAATAGTTCATCCCATCATGTTGCAATAGGTTATTTGTCTAGGAAAAGTTTTTGAAAACTTTATTATCGTCGTTTTAAATACCTTCTTACTTAATTTCTTTCACACATTTTTGGGTGGACTAGATTAGAAACAAAGCACAAATAATCAGCTTTTATTTATATTATAAAAATATATCACAACTTTATGACAAATGCACAAAACTCATTTTTAAACCGATTTTCTGTCCGGCGGCAAAAACAGTAACACTACCACACCACATGCAATATTCAGATAGGAAACGCCGATCTCATCTAGCTTATTTTTACTATTTTATAATATGACGTGTAAAAGTGATTTTATTATCCTATTTAAAGAATAAACAATTTCATTTCATTTCATTCACCTAAGAAATACGAGAACAATAAATAAATCTACCTGAATACCCAACGAATATAACTATATTCGTAAAGATAACTGAATGTATAGCTGCTGTAATAGGACTCAATCAGCGTTAAGGAGGGCGACAACTAGTAACTGCTACAAATAACAATGAACGAGATGTAGTCATTGGAAGGGAGAGTTTTTCCACTTTTACCCTACACTGTAGGACAAAATAATGTGTACGTTGAGGCAAAAATATCGGGGACAATTTATTTTTTGGGTAAATATTTGGGTGTCATTTTTTTTGTTGAGTTTTGTAAAGTAATTTATTTATTTATTTATTTATAACAATCTTACCTTCACTATCTTTACAGATCTATGATCCAATGCGACAGACTGGCCTTAATAACTAAATCCTAAATCTACACCTTATACCTAGTTAAAAAATATCTTAATCTAAATAACTTATTACATATAGTGTAACTTTTGCGAATTCACTCAAGTTGATTAATTGCTCAGTAGATTTAAAATCATGTGATATTTCGATGTAATTGGATTGTATTTTGTTTTTGTTTTGTTGAAAATATTGTTGAGTAGTTTTTCCAGTGGCTACGCCCGCGTTAATGTCGGAAAATATCCCACGGGAACGTACTACCAGGATTAAAAATATGGATACATCAAGGTTATCTGTATGCCAAATTTTATCCAAATCCGTTCAGCTGTTTTTGCGTGATTGAGTACCAAACATTACACGTTTATAATATTATTAGTAGGTGTCTAGGATAATAAGAATGTATTTCTAAAAACCTCTACGTACTAACAATAGTTAGGGGAGTAGTTTGACAGCAAAAAATCATATTTCACCCGCGCAACCCTTACCTACCCCTCTCATTAAACACGACGAAAACAAAACACAATGCCTTCCCGCCAGCAGAAACTTTTCGTCTGGCGTTTATAGAATTCGAATTTCAATCTTCTGTAGTTTATTTTGCTTATACGATACGCTAAGCTTGAATTCAGAACTATAGATCATGTTCATGTTTTGGAACTAGAAACTCAATGTTGACGTGAAAAAGTTCAAATTTAAATGTTACCAAATTTTATTTAGGACCTTGTACAATTTGTACCTAATGACGTCTTTGTGGAAAACTGTGTTACCAAGTAATAAATATAATGCTATATCGTGGATTTCTCTCTTTGGAATATCGTGAATTTTGCACTGTATTGTGCAACGAATATGGCATGTGTCATGAAAACCTTTCCTGCGCCAAACGCGAACAATCCCCTTCGAAAATATTTGAAACGTGAAAAAGAGGCCGAGTTCTGTACAAAAGAAATAAATGTAGGATTGTCGGCTTCACCACTAAAAGAATTGACATCTATTCATTTATGTATATGGGTGCCAAAGTACCAAAGGGACTAATTATAACAAAGGCCCGAGGTACGCGCTCAGTACCGGCGCTGTGTTTTGGGCGCGCGCCCGGCGCGTTTTGGACGCTCGTCAAACGCAACAAGATTTCCACATTTTGTTGTAACTTTTGAACCGTGTTTCTTTTAAGTTTATTACTAATGCGGAGAAAATGACAAGGAAAAATAGTGAAAAAGGAACTCGCGTCCAAGCGTCAAGGGCACGGTTAGGCTTCATTTACGGAGACGCGAGGAGTCGCGCGTGGCTTTGGGCGGCGCGGCTCGCACTGAATTCAAACATATGGCGTTGTATGAGTGCGTTTACGGAGACGCGATTTTATACGCGTTTGTTTGAAATGGAGCGTTTTTTGCGGCGGAGCCCGCGAATGGCATAGCCGCGTCACACGCGGCGTTTCATCACGGCGGCGCACGTAGCAGCAATGCCCGCGGCATACCTTCTCTCAGTCTTATTTGTAAATCGCACAACGGAGATGCAAGTTGAGAGTGGCAAGTTGCGACATGTGCAAGCCTAACGGCGCCCGGCATGGGCGCTCGCTTAGACTGCAGCGCTTGATATAATTCGTTACATAGGAATTCATACAATTTTATTGAGCGCCCGAAACGCAGCGTACAAAATGCGCGTCTCGGGCGCTTGTTATAACTAGTCCCTTAGTAGAAAGTTGAGTATGGTCCCTCTTTGTAACTGTTGAAATTGTAGCTTTAAAAACATGCCAAGTTGCATTATAACTTTAGGCCTCATTTACGGAGACGCGGGGCGTGGCGCGTCGCGTGCAGTTTGGCGTCACGCGGCGCGTCTGACGTTTTTTCTGTTTAGGGTGCGGCGCGGCGGCGCGTGAAGCGGCAGTTATCATCCCACGCGTTAACATAAACATATGGCAATATACGTCTTGATTGTCGCGGATTTTTTTGGGGTTATAATATATATTTTTGAAATGTGCTAATTAAAACCTTTCATTTGATACCCAACATGGTATGATTAAAAAATATTTTTTGTTGTTCATGATATGTCACCTAGAGGGCGCCATTTTCAATTTAATGTGTCTTCATATAGCCTATGACCAGCGGACGATCATGAAGCTTCCAACGATACCTCATTTGTCAAATTGTGATGAGTCTTTTAGAAGATAATATGTGGGAACAGACATAGATAAATACATAGAAACCGGTCAAAATTATAACCCTCCTTTTTGCTTCGCCGTAGTCAGGTAAAAACTAAAACCCAACTACGACAAAAAAGTCAACTAAAGAGATATAAACAAGACATCACGGACAGACAAATTAAAAATCCGGAGTCATCCGGAATCTGTTCGAGTTCGTTCGTTATACCAATAACCGAAGAATAAAGGTATTATTCTAAACAAGTCTTATTTAGGGGCGGTCAGTCGCTCCAATTGTTCGTCTAAGGGTCACCTTACAAGAAGTTTGTCAAAAAAAGTGGGAGTAAACGAATTTGGATCCTGAGTATATCGCAATAAGATTTAATCTCCAGTGCGAACTTTCAAATGAACGTGGAATGGGCTCGTTGGCTATGTTGTAAATTTTCTCCGCAAGAAAATTCACCGCAATATAGAGCAATGGCGCTAGTTTTACCTACTTCTTTCTATACTCCGTGCTACTATACCAGTCAAAAATCTGTCAAATAAAATGTATGTCATCTTGAGTTTTCAAATATCAACATTGAATTTTATAAATGTTTATTTAGACTCGGTATTTATTTATTTATCAATCAATAACACTTGTAATATTCGTTTTGGAAGTGGTTTTAGTGATTTTTTCATGTTTTCTATGTCTCAGTTTCTTTTGTGGAATGTGATAAATTACGAAAATATTATTTACGAAAATAAATAATATCTCAGCGCAGCTAAAAATTTGAGCGTAGTCCTCTCGTCTCAACAGAGCGACGCCGACTGATTTGTGAAACAAAAATATGCTTGAAGTTCCCGTAATGTGCGACGGAAGATGGCTTCTTCCACGAACTAAGAACGTCGTAAGTCCTACAAGCTTTGATTCGTAATAAAACCAAAAATAAAAGGAATAAAAAAAAAAGCCTACACAATTTTTTTTGCTTTGTTTTAATACATATAATCATCTAATTTTTATCATAATAGGCATTAGCATTTTAAGTACAAATCGAAAATACGTGAAAATTAGAGGTAACTTCGTGATATTTTTTTATCGAGAAAATTTTAATATTTTGTGTTTCTGTTACACAAAAAGTTTGGAAATATCATGTTGTTACTCATACTATTTTTATTTTACACCTAAGTCTTATCAATTTCATGAAAAATCAAATTGAAGACAGGCAATTTTGCTTCCGATTTTCTACTTTGACAAATTATTTCTCAAAACGCTTATTAAATTATTATACATACTTACAATATAGGTATTGCTTTGAGAACGTCTTTTTGAAGCAGTTTCAAAACGGTATTTACTAGCACTTCCAAAGCAAAGTTCTGCAATACGTTGGGATTACGTTCTACGAAGATTATTTCTACCACACTTCTGCTACAGTATAAATAAGTAACAGTAGTTTAGTGTAGTGTGCGGTGTAGGGTGTGTGGTGGGTAGGCTATTTTTCTTTCTTTTCTTTAATGCTGGGGCTACATTTTCACGTAATCGCGAGCTAAACACCGCTCGACGGCTCGCGGAGCAACAGAGAGCTCGCGAAGTATAGTTCGCGAAAACGCGACAATGTAGCCTCAGGATTCCAGTATTACGTCTTCATAGAAAACGGCCAAAACGACGTGCTTCGAAATCTCAGTGTATACCAGTATGTACTCAATAGTCTCGAGTGCGCGGCGGTCACGCACGGACGCGAAAACGCAAAAAGTTTATCTACCGAACGGCCGTAGGTAATTATTTCTAGGTCACTGCCGAGACTTATTACTGATACTTTATTATACTGTGCTTCTGCTATCTAGGCTAATCCGTAAAACTACTGGCTGGATTTTCACTACTAGGTGAAAATGTTTTTCGTTGCATTTTGTAACTAGAATCAATGTTATAACAATCTGTATAAACGTTTCCTAGAAATATCGTTGAAAGGGTTTGCTGTCAGAGAATATCTTGGGGCATTAAAACCGCTTATGTAGGTAACACTATTGTAAATGAAGTTTAAATGTATTTTGGGAGCTGACTTCTTATCAGATTCTCATTCTTATTCTATTCGAAGTTCTCTAAGAAGAGAAATATTCTCCTACTAATATTATAAATGTGAAAGTTTATGTGTTTGAATGTTTGTTACTCAATCACGCTAATACGGCTGAATGGATTTAGATGAAATTTGACAAACAGTTTATAACCTTGATTAACACATAGGATACTTTTTATCCCGATATCCATAAGGAATCGAGACTTGCGCGGGTGAAACCGCGGGGCATAGCTAGTCCCAAATAAACAGTATTTGTTTCTAAATTCTATTGGTACTGGACGCTGATTTTGCAATAAATGTGATTAAGAAAACTGATCGTGATATTAAAATGACTAAAAACAAAGAAGTTATGTTTTATCATGTAAACTTTCCACTGATTTTAATCGAATTTTTGATTTTGAGGTCCTAAAAAGAAAAAAATGTCCCAACACTAGTACGTACTGATCTGTAGGTGCCATTTGTGGAATAAACTGTTAAATAACAAATTATACGAATTTTATTGTACCTGTGAAAAATATTGATAGGTGCCGTATATGGAATACCTCAGGTGTCATTTGCTCATGTGCCATTTAAGCGGGTGCCCAATGTGGAATACGTCCCTTAGTTAACTGTTAGAGAATGTCTGAGGCATTAAGTCCGCCTTTTTACCTACCTTATTGTGTACGAAAAGTTTAAACAAATAAAATATAAATGCCATGAATTTCAAGCAAATAACTAATAAACGCAATGTGTGATCTTGGCTAAGTGATAACAGCAGTATTTTTTTTACATTGTACTCTGACTACTTTTTTGAGGAGCTCGTGGCCACGTAATAGCAGCCGCACGGGTCGATCCATCAGGTTAAGCTACGCTTGCTGGGGTTGGTCTGTGGATGGGTGACCATCTTTACATATCGAGACTCCTCCGTGGCTCGGAAAGCACGTTAAGCCGTTGATCCCGGCTGTCATTCGAGGATCTTTGACAGTCGTTACGGGTCGTCAGAAGCCCGAAAGTCTGACAACCAGTCTTACCAAGGGGTATCGTATTACCCAGTTACTGGGTTGTGGAGGTCAGATAGGCAGTTGCTCCATGTAAAATACTGGTATTCAGCTGCATCCGGTTAGACTGGAAGCCGACCCCAACATAGTTGAGAAAAGGCTAGGCAGATGATGATGTGTGATCTTGTCCAAATTAATCCTTTTAGTAGTCTGTTAATTTTGACCAGCTGGAGGATAGACGAAGTTCGATGAAAATTGTTGGATAAAGTTTGGGCATTTGCTACTGCTAACTTCCGATGCAGACACGATAAAGTTAACGAGGAAATTTATTCAGGATGTTTATCAACTTGCCCACCTGATTTTAGATGGCGACTGTTCAGGATTTCAATGAGGGACTCGTGGCTATAAGTAATAGATGGGCTCGTGGCTAAGTCAAAGAGGGGCTCGTGGCTAAGTAATAGAGGGGCTCGTGGCTAAGTAATAACGGGGTTCGTGGCTAAGTAATAACAGCCGCACAGGTTGATGGATTGCGGACGGTTCGTAGATGGGTGCCCATCATTATGCGGTGCGTGGTCCAACACGCACTTGGCCAGTTTTTTCAGAGCTGTTTCAATTTTAAGAGAACTCGGATTGTCTTACACATCCAAATACTACTAGAATACATACAAACCATTTACCCATTTACTTGCCCTCGCCGTCATGTTGACACCATTGCATATCAAGCTTAGGGACAAAACTAATAGCGTTCAAGATGGCGACTAACAGAAAGTGCTACCAATCGCGTCACGGGTAATGTTATAATGAACGGACTATACACTTGAAGCCGATCAACATTGACCAAAGAAAACTCTAAACAAATGACGATCAGAAAACCTAATCCTTAGGTCAGAAAATTAAGTGAAACTACAAACACTGTGATCCTTTTCCTTCCACGCCAGTGTACGGAACACAATAGCTATAGTGTTGTACAAGTTATTGGGCCGGGCTAAAGTCGGGCCTTTGTGAACTTATCTCGGGCGTTAGTCGACCTGCCAATTGAATTTTGACCTTCCGAGATTCGTGTAAACTTTCTTTCTTTATTCGGGTGAAAAGGGGTGTGAATGAGACGTATTTGATTAGGTTCGATGCTTAGGAAAATTTGGAAATAATCATTTCAGACCGTTAAAGTCCATTACTGCCCCTTTCTTTCTTTTTCGTGTGATTACTGAGCTGCATGCGTAGCATGACGCTTTCTATTTCTACGAAGAATAGACATAGCTTTTTCTATACAAAGTGACATTTCCTTTCTTCATTTTTGACATCGCACTGTAGAAATCCTTCTACAATGTACTGTAGAAATCCTTCTACAAAGTAATTTTGTCTTTCGTTTCTAACGATCTTTGTCTAGGTCTTTATAAGTGTAGACAATTTCGGAAGAAAGTTTTCTATCCTAACTATCAAAATCACCATCAGAAAAAATATCCTATGACAAAACAAAGAATTTTGAGTTGAATTATGTAGAAGACTGAATTTCGTAAATAGTGCAGTTGGCTCTTTCTACTTTGCTGCTGTCGTACTGTCTACACGGAACGTCATTTTTGTCTACTCTTCGGTCGACAAAACGGTGCTCATGCTACACCTGCTGGTAGTGGTGGTGGTCAACCTGGTCTCAGAGATTTTATGCCGCCCATGGGCCTCTGACTTGGCTTCACATCCCGTCAAGAAATATCTCTCAGGAAACGTTCCTGAGAGATATTTCTCACAATGTTTTCTTCACCATTTTTAACCCCTGACGGAAAAAGAGGGTTGTTATAAGTTTAACGTGTGTGTCCGTGTGTCTATCTGCGCTATCGTAGCTGCCAAACGGCTGAACCGACTTTGATTTTTTTGGTTTTGTTTGAATAATGAATTGTGACTTGATCGAGAGAGTACTTAGCTATAAAAAATAAAAATCTTTCATTAGATGCTTTGTTTTTGTCGGGGGTTTATTAAGGGGGATGCGCTAGGGCAGCCCGCGAAATTCAAATTTTCTTACGTTTTTTGCAATTTGCAGGTCACTATCAGTTTGTATGTTGATCTAAATATTATTAGCGCTCGCAACAAATATGGATTTACAGAATTATAAACATTTAAATCAGCAAAACTCTAAGAAAATTTGAATTTCGTTTCCTAGCGCATCAATCTTAAATTTTTAATTTAATTTAACTTGTTGAGGCAAGTGATAATTATACAATACGATAAATCCGAAAGGTGCTTGTCTTTGGGTTCAAACTCGACACTTGGCAGTCCGATGGTCACATCACTAGGCTATCACTGCTTAACCGTTTTGTTACATAAACCATTTCAGAAAAAAGCCATACAATGCACCTCATACATTCACACAAATCGCTCATCATTAGATCCTGCAGAAATTAAGAAATATAGCACTGCTCTCTCAGGTGTCCTTCGTGGAAAACCTTTAATGCAAGACTACCTACTACTGGACAGGAACCTTTCCCAAAATCGGAGATAATCACCGCTAAATATGCTTAACAATTATCCTATTTTCATCATTTTAGTCACCCCCTTTGCTAAGGTATTCTCTAACTATCCAATCAAAACGAGTACATACTTTCTGTATATCCTTTCACAGAAAACAGTCATTCATTCCATTTTCCATCACCATTAAAAAGCACCAGAATAGAAATATCCGTTTCCTCGCACAAAAGTTACAACCAGCGCATAAAGGAAGTTACAACTTGGTCGTATAGCATAGGACACTGCTGGCACCCTAGTAACCTGATTACCTCATTACGAAGCTTTCTGCATTAAAACTAGCACAGTGAACCAAGGAGTTATGTGAGCTGGCGAAAAAATCAAAACGGTGAAGGAAAATAATAACAATCGTGCACTATAAATAAAAAATAAAGGAGGAGCCCGTGGCTAAGTAATAACAGCCGCACGGGTCGATCCATCAGGTTAAGCTTGCCGGGGTTGGTCTGTGGATGGGTAACCATCTTTACATATTGAGACTCCTCCGTGCCTCGGAAAGCACGTTAAGCCGTTGGTCCCGGCTGATATTCGTAGATCTTTAACAGTCGTTACGAGTCGTCAGAAGCCCGAAAGTCTGACAACCAGTCTTACCAAGGGGTATCGTATTGCCTAGTTACTGGGTTGTGGAGGTGAGATAGGCAGTCGCTCCATGTAAAATACTGGTATTCAGCTGCATCCGGTTAGACTAGAAGCCGACCCTAACATATTTACTTCAACAGCATGAAAAATTCACAAATTTTTATACAAGAAAAAGAAATAAATAATAAGAAAGCTAAATATAACGGAAAAATAATGTATGTCAAAATTGGAAAAACCAACAGTTCCTTTTTAGCATTTTCTGTGCCATTCAGTTCATCTTTTGTTTTAAATATCTCAGACCAAGACACTAACTGTGAGCCTCACACCAATTAGCTATCTTAGTGATGTTCAGTCCATCCTTTGTTTATGCGGTTTGGCAGACTTTAAGTACCTTTGTTATTGTTTTGAATAGATAAATTATTAATAAGTAATTTATTATATTTTCTCAAATCGAGGCTCCAAATGATCGTAATACCTCGCCAATCAATCTTGGTGATATCAAAATCGAAAATTTCTCGATCTACAGTAGATAGTGAATCATACAGATGGGCAGTATTACTGAGGTATTTATAGTAAAAGTGTAATATCCCGTTGCATTTTGCAGAATAACATGAAAAAAGAAGTAGTACCTTCTGAAATAATAACTAATGAGCCCATGAATTCGTATGGCAAATCAAAATTGGACTAAAGTGTTTATGCACCAACTGTTCATCTTGACTTGACCTGCAAATCATTATGGAATCTTCTGTCACTCACTGTTTCCCCTGTTAAGAACAGCCGTCAGTCACAGAGCAAAAACATAATAATTGTTGAAAAAGAAATAACGTTATTACGCCTCTATTCTCGGAAAGGTAGGTAGTAGAGGTGGACCCACATTTAAATGGTTATGAAATGCGAAAAGCCCTATGTAACATGGTATTGTGTTACTCGGTAAAAGTTAAATAAAGAATTGTGTAACTAAACATTACATAACAGAAACCTTTCAATTTCTTTAAATATAAAAACTCAAACCATAAAGTCTTCCCGCTCCCGCAGACAGGCGCGAAGCGACACCGGTCGGTAGAACAATTTCCGTGAAGCTTTCATAGAAATTGTTTCACCAGAGTCACGTCGCGCCTGTCTGCTGGAGCCTTAACAAGAAAACTCCTATTACGTCACAGTCACAACTAAAATAAGTATAAGAAACATCTAAAAACTTATAAGTACCTCAAGTTGATTACGAAACCATTTTCCCATTTCATTCATCAAAACCTAATAAAATTAATTACATTGTACCCTATTTCCTTGAGATAGGGTACAATTTTAAGATCTGTCTGTAAGATACATTACGATAGACGTCCGCTTAGTATGACGGGTCGACTGCAAGTGACAGATGACAAGCGCCATATTGGATTGTCTGTGGCAGACTACACGTAATGCGGAGTCGCATAATGTCGCGGTTTTGCTTGTAGACTCGATGTTTTAGTTGGTATAGAAACAGAAGTTATCGTGTGTGTGTGCGTGTAGATTTGACTGCAACTACTCGTAGTGAAATCAGTACCTATCAGTTATTGCCAAAGAATTATTTTCATAGGAATGGGAAGTATTTTTTTTACATTGTACTCTGACTACTTTTTTGAGGAGCTCGTGGCTACGTAATAGCAGCCGCACGGGTCGATCCATCAGGTTAAGCTACGCTTGCCGGGGTTGGTCTATGGATGGGTGACCATCTTTACATACCGAGACTCCTCCGTGCCTCGGAAAGCACGTTAAGCCGTTGGTCCAGGCTGTCATTTCTGGATCTTTGACAGTTGTTACGGGCCGTCAGAAGCCCGAAAGTCTGACAACCAGTCTTACCAAGGGGTATCGTATTACCCAGTTACTGGGTTGTGGAGGTCAGATAGGCAGTCGCTCCATGTAAAATACTGGTATTCAGCTGCATCCAGTTAGACTGGAAGCCGACCCCAACATAGTTGGGAAAAGGCTAGGCAGATGATGACTCTGACTACTTTTTGGACTGCCAAGTTCTCGAGTTTGAACCCAAGCCTCTGACTTTTCGGATTCATGTGCGTATTGTATATTATCACTTGCTTTAAAATGGAAAGAGATATTTCTCGACGGCATGTGAAGCCAAGTCAGAGGCCCTTGAGCGTTGCGGGTTAGTCCGCAAGGGATACCGGGACCTTGGCAACAGGCAACTGAAGGAACATGGGTGGGTTTTAGTCAGTAAAAGTCTGACACGCCCTTCCGCTCCGCCTAGAGTGGGAGAAGTCATTGAATGACTTCCCACCCCAAAAAAAAAAAAAAGAGGCCCTTTAGTGGCTTTAAAACTCTGACACCAAGTTAGTCACTAACTAGACTAAAGGAAGAAGAATATTATTTTATTGTTTCCAGATTAAACCAGTAAAACTTAAACATAATAGGCAAAGATTTTCCTAAGTAGTTAGTCATATCAAAAAGCATAACACACCATAAATATAACACTTAATTACAACACTAGTTATCTAATCAATAACACAGGTTGACAACATCGATCCACCACCATGGTGCCACCATTATCTGATCGTTCTACCCGATAGTTTTGCCTTATCTGTGACCTGTTAACTGTCTGACGGCTTGACGAGGTAAGTGAAAATAATGGTCAGATGGTCACGTAGTTTATTAAAATGTAATATGGAAAATTGTATCGATATGTCATGGGAATTGGATTTCGAGGAACTACTCCAGGATATAATGTCATCTACATGTTTGGTAAAATCAAGATTGAATGATTGAATGATGAATGAGGTGGGTACTGTTGCATGTTCAATTGTCAGGTTACGTGCAGTTTCTCTATTTTTTTTTCCAATTAAAGGACCTTTTTTTTTCTTTCTTTTATATAAGTACCCATTTGTGTGGAAATATCACCAAACTTTTTCATGATTTACTGTTGATTGTAACAGAATCGAGATGATTTTATAATGGTTATTAAATATTTACATTCTAGTGTCTTTTTTATACAAGAACAAAATGCACATTTTTGTAGCATTAGACAAAGACTTGATCTTCAAAATCCACTTCTCATTCTAACAAGCCTGTTTCAATAGCTCATCAATCAATCAATCAGCCTAGCCTTTTCCAACTATATTGGGGCCGGCTTCTAGACTAATACCCAGCTACACAAAGACAAACATTTATGCCCCATTACGTAATGGATCATTATCGCTAATGATTTCATTAAAGAACCATTAAAACCGAGTCTAATGTTGTGTTCTGTAAAGGCTCTTACATACTGGCGCGATTCGTCGTACGACGCGACAACGCCGCATTGTTCGCCGTGAAGTTTTCTCAGAAATTGTTTTGTTAAAATTCGCGTCGCGGGACGTATGGCGTCAGTAGGTAAGAGCCTTAACAAGTAAATGGAAGATTAGTATTTAATGACAGCTTTAAAAGTTAAACTTCATTTCTGCAACTGGCTGTAACTGGTTTCAGTTTAACTAGTTGTTGAATACCAATATTTTACATGTAACGACTGCTGCCTCTCTGAAATGTACCGTTTGGTAAGACTAGTTCTCAGACTTTTAGGTTTCTCATTACCCTTAAGGACTGTCAAAGATCTACGAATGACAGCCGGGCCCAACGGCTTAGCAAGCTTTCAAGACACGTAGGGATCTCGATATATAATGAATGGTCACTCATCCACGAACTAACCGCGGCAAGTATAGCTTAACCTTCGATCGAACCGTGCAGCTGTTATTATTCAGTCCCGAGCTTCATATCTCATCATGACTACAAATTCAAAAAGCCAAAAATTATTACAATTCCCTTCCAACCACAAATAGCCTCGTTTAAAAAAGAAGTGTTATCCCCCGCTCCGCCTTTTCTCCCTTGGGGTGGTCATTTATCACAATCGAGCCGACGTTTGGAAGCCCTTCATAACCTAATCTATCCAATCAGCGGGGACAATGTAATTGACATTATGATTTAAGTCTATCAATACTTATACAGTGTAAGTCTTTTACTTTTTGTTTGTAATTTAACATTTTGGCATTTGGTTTTGTAATTTTCGTCATCATTATTTTTGCGATAGGACACACCGTTTTCGAGATATAAGCAAAAAAAAATAAAAAAAGATACAGTACCGTTTTGCAACTGAATTCGAGGTGTTGATTTGAATTTTAGTTCATGACATCTAATTTTATTCCACACATTTTTAATCGTGATTAAAAATAGTCAGAGTTAGAGGATTTTAGATATAGAACAAAAATTTTGGTTAAAACGTCAAATTCAGAATAGCATTTTCACTAAATTAAAACTCAGTGCCGTCTTAGTGCTGTCAAACTAAATTATAGTTAAGTTGTGTCACTTTAGTCTATTTTCAGAATAGGAAATCGTCGTTTGACAGTAATAAACTAAATTTTAGTGATTTTTAGTTTAGTTTAGAGAATTTGTGACAAGAGAATCGGCACCAGTGACAACTATAAAAGATGCAAGATGACTTGCATCGTCTAAACAGTATTTAGACTATGCAAGTCCTTTTTTTTAAATTGTATTGTATGCCTTATGCAAGAAACTTGCATCGTGTATCAACATCATCATCATCTGCCTAGCCTTTTCCCAACTATGTTGGGGTCGGCTTCCAGTCTACATGGATGCAGCTGAATACCAGTGTTTTTACATGGAGCGACTGCATAACTAACCTCCACAACCCAGTAACTGGGTAATACGATACCCCTTGGTAAGACTGGTTGTCAGACTTTCGGGCTTCTGACCACCCGTAACGACTGTCAAAGATCTACAAATAACAGCCGGTACCAACGGCTTTACGTGCTTTCCGAGGCAAACTTGTATCGTATATGAGACATTGGTGTGGAGTTAAAATTATATGATTTTACTTCAAGAAATCTTTAGTATTTCGTTTCGACCTTGACCTAACGTAACCCTGACCTGGCCTTAAGTCCTGAGTTGGTAACACTGAGGTCAAGGTCGTTCTAAATATGAATGTCAGTCTCGAAGGTTTGGAAATAATGTGTTTTTTATTGAGCTAGTAACAAAAATGGTTCAAGCTAACATTTTACTACGCGAAAGGTCTTCCAGCTGCAACCAGCGACCCTTCAAAGGTCGTGACTCCATCGCTAGATGGCACACGCATAGTTGCCGATTTACGATCTCCACTCTTCCACACTTTTATAACACCTTACCAAGGGATATTACCCAGCAGTTACTGGGTTGTGGAGGTTAGATAGCTTCAGCTGCATCCGTTTAGACTGGAAGCCAACCCCAACATAGTTGGGAAGAGGCTAGGAAGATTGATTATTTTTGTGGACAAAGTAAAAACATTAAAACACGTCATTGTAACTTTAGAGGAAATATTAAAGTTATCTGCAGTCCTGTATTTTACATTGGCATAGGCACTATATGGTTACAAGTAACGTGTTAAGACCTGAGGCCCTAGACAAAGTAACATTCTATCAGCGATAACGATGATGGAAAAGGCAAAAATGTACAGGACTGACATAAGCTATCGAAAAGCTTATGTCAATCCTGTTGAAAGTCGTTGTAGAAATACGAAACGCTTTCGAAGCGATTGGCACTTGTCTAGGCCCTCTGATTGGATCACAATTTCGCTTAGAGCAAACCTGCAGGTAAATTAAAATACGTTGGTCTCAAAAGAATAGGTTTATTTCAAATAACTTACATTTAAGTTAGCGTCATCATTTATAAAACTAAAGGAGATTGCAATAACTTTTTATTTTCAATAATAATAAGATTTTTTATTAATTTTTGGTAATGTTATTGCAGTACATAATTATGGGCCCCTTTCAGATCGGACAGGGTTTTTTTAAGATAATATTGTATAGCTACCTCCATCATGCCTAGTTGTTGACTTTAATAAATAGTTAATAAAAAAAAAAATTACAACAACACAGTAATAATCACGACATACTACTCCTTGTCTTTCGATTCTTATAATATTCATACCATATCGTCCGGTTACTCTTTACTAAAGGAATAAACCACGTTACAACTAATATCTGAAAGTTAATTGTAATAGCTCGTATTAAAAATTCTCTAAATTTAAAAATTATTTTGACACAACTAAAATCAAATTTGACAATCGCGACTCCACTTTGTACCTACTTAAAATAGAAAGTTGTAAAACATCCCATATAACGTAAGTCAAAACAAAAACATTGCTTAAAAAAAATATAGATGACGCTAACCAAAAGCGACGCCTTTTTGTCTTTCCTTCTTTTTTTGTTAGTAAGCGTAATCGCATTCGTATCTTTATAAGAAAATAAAGAATGCAAAAGTTTAATAAAAATAATCAAATTGAAAATCATAGGCTTATTGTTACATATATATAAAATGCACACATATATATAAATAATACGTATCGTTGATAAATTTCCTTGTACAACGAATCGTTCAATAATCAGTAAAATTAATCTACAAATGAGGACTATTATAAAAGGCAAGCCCCAGGCAAAGAGAGTACTTTTAAGATACTTTCTTTTGATATCTCTATGAAAAACTTTAACATAAAACATGTAACACATTACTACTAACCAATAATTATACACTGTCGACTCAAAAATAAAAATATAAAAGTATATAGTAATAAATTGAATTACCGATATAATTTGGTCGCAGTCTTTTAAAACAAGCGACACAATGATTAAACGCATTATATTCACAAGGGTTGCACTGAGATACACGTAGTTGTTGAAGTTGCGAAACTGCCTGATGAGGCACCATGGTGTAAGACCGTATAAGAACGTGGCCAGGGTCATGGCGAACAGAATGTAGTGCGAAGTCTGATAACATGGAACAATTGATGGTACCCGGTTATCAATATTCTTTGTAGGATAAGGTACAACGGTGTCGTTATCACCCATGTTGAGCATCAAACGTTGCGCCGATGCACTGATACTATAGTCATTTCCCATTACAGCACACTTGACAACAACAATGTAGGTGGCAGATGCAGATGTCACTATTAATACAGTTAATATGTACAATAAAACTTTCAGATCGTATTTTACTACAACAGCAACAAACACAAACTAATGTGATTCGAGCAGATTTTTCGCACTTAGTGTACTAATCGGTTCTGTTTCGCTTGTCTTATCAGTCGTAATGGCTCTGGTAGTGAATAAAAGCCTATGATAAAGCCGATATCATATTCAAAGCATGACTTAATTATGTTATTGCAAAAAAAAAATATCTGTCGATGTGTGTTTGACCATTTTGCACTTTGCATATATACATTAAAATTTTCGGTCTAATTAAAGACGTATTTAGACAGAAAATTTTAATGTATATGTCACCGTTTAATGAACTTTGTTTAATCTATCGGTATTATTTCCGATAGATCATAAACTGTCTAAAAATTGTGACGAACAATTTACAATTTAATGAATTTTTTTTCGATACCTAGTTTATAATCTATCTATGGGAAACCGACAATACAGTGACATGCATTCTTTATGTCAGCAGAATAAAGGACAATAAGTGCTGTCCATTACAAAATAATCAGGACATTCTCCTTGACAATCGATTCTTAAAATATTCATGCCATAATGCCCGGTTGCTCTTTACCAAAGGAATAAACAACGTGACAGGTAAAACTTGTATGGGTGTTGTTACAATACGTATATAGAAAGAAAAATCAAAACCATCCCAAATAACAAAATGCAACACGAATATGTTGCTTAATGAACAAAAAGTGAAAAGACTGATGTCAGTTAAATTAATCATAGAATTATTCGAGTACCTATACCTACTAACTTTTTATTACGAACCTATCCATCCGTAAGTTTACCAGAAAACATACGAAAACTTAAAAAACACCAACCGAGTCGTTCTACATTTTCTACTCTATCTATTGCTATCAAGTCTAGTCAGTCGTCCATTAAAATGGATCCCTGAAAATAATTAAAAGTCGTTTGATGGCGTGTCATGGGCTGGCCTGGGAGCGGCCGTAGTTCCATAATGCGTTAAGGCGCGTTCACTGACGTTCGGAAGCACTTTCATTGTAACTGGTGAAATTGACACGTTTACTTTGTAAATTTACGTTTACTTTGGAAATTGACACGTTTACTGGTAAAAGAAAGTTGTGGTTGTAAAGAAGGGTGAAAATTGTGATGAGTCGTTTCACCATTTACAAAAATCTGCATCGTCGCTGAAAATCAGCGGGGTGATTGCGTAACACACTAACAATGCCCTCCATTTTGACAGTTCCACAAAATTTGATTTGGAATTTCCTTCTAAATCCTTTGGAATGTGATTGAAAGTGTGATATACTCAAATAGGGGTCTTTATCTTATACCATATCGGCAAGAATTGTGTGACAATATATCTCACGCCATGATTAAATATTAGCTGCAGTCGTCACGGATATTGAGAACCCGAAAACCAAAAAAACAGTCTTACCAAGGGGATCGTACCTATTACCCAGTAACTGGGTTATGGAGGTCAGATAGGCAGACGCTCCATGTCAAATACTGGTATATAGCTGCATCCAGTTAGACTAGAAGCCGACTACAACATAGTTGGGAAAAGGCTAGACAGACGATGATGGTTAGGGCATGTCAGCAAGGTTTTAAAACATTAATTATTTATTACGCAATCGGATCCGTAGGCACAGCTAGTATGTAATTGTTGGAGTCACAATACAAATGAGGAAAATACCGTATGATTATAGTACTATTATTGCTTGATTTCCTCTATTCCGATAACTCTAAATGTCAAGTGTCAAGTTCTTTGCCGGGGTCGCGGGAAAGTCTGAAATTGATACTGTGGCCTCTGGCAACTTACAGGTATCTGAAGGAACACGGGTGGGTTTAAGTAAGTAAGAGTCTGTTACGCCCTCCCGCTCCGCCCAGAGCGGGAGATGTTATTCGAATCTCCCACCAAAAAAATTGTCAAGTTCTACCTAAAAAATAACAAAGTCAGCCTTCAATGATCCCACTGCTGGGAGGAGTTCTTCATAGAAGTACAGAAAGCGTACTCAGCATTTTAGGTACGAAGCTATAAGTACGCGGCGGGCTCGTTTAGTTAGGCCAATTCAGTGATCGTAACGTAATCAGAATATCTGTGAGTTAGTCCTAGAACCAGAACGAAAAATTCGAAGGCATGTGACATTTACCTACCAGCTGGGTGAACTACGGCTCACTGCCTCTCACAAGGAGGAGGCCTGTATCCCAGCAGTGGGAACATTATGGTTTGATTATGTTAATTAGTTGGAAATGTATCAAAAGGCATAGGATAATCATCAAATTAATATGATTGCCGTAACGGCCAATGGCCTGATGGCCGAAAGCCTCGACCATCATCTCTCGAGGCTCTCGTTAGGCGGTTGGATCAAGGGCCTGATTCAGAAGGCAGTACTCCTTGATACGGCTCGCATTGGTTCCTGTGAGGAGGTTCCTGTCTCTGCTGCCCTAACCACCGGTAGCTTGGACCCTGCTCCCGACACCGGCGGACTTCTATTTTTTATATTTTTTCATGTTTTTTTTAGGTTATTATAAAAATATTTAAAAATGTAAATATATAAGAAACGAAATAAATAAAAGAAAAATAATAACTTCATGATTTGACTAAGTAAGTATTTCTAATAACTCAAGAAAATATCACTACCCACGGTTGATCGATACGCGACAACTACCGACCACGCATACTCACGACATCACGATTTTGTTCGATGCAATCAAGCATATATTAAGGTTTTAGGAGCATAAATAAAGGACTAAGGTAAATTGCTAAGTTATTTTAATGTTTACATATAGCTCGAGGCGCTCGTGGCTAAGTAATACCAGCCACACGGGTCAATCGGGGTTGGTCCGTGGATGGTGACCATCTTTACATACCGAGACTCCTCCGTTCCTCGGAAAGCACGTTAACCCGTTGGTCCCGGCTGTCATTCGTGGATCTTTGATAGTCGTTACGGGTCGTCAGAAGCCTGAAAGTCTGACAACCAGTCTTACCAAGGGGTATCGTATAACTCAATTTCTGGGTTGTGGAGGTTAGATAGGCAGTCGCTCATGTATTGTAAAATATTGGTATTCAGCTGTATTCAGACTGGAGGCCAACCGCAACATAGTTGGGAAAAGGCTAGGCAGATCCACCCATCGACGGACCAACCCCGGCAAGCATAGCTTAACCCGACGGATCGACCTGTGCGGCTGTTATTACTTAGTCACGAGCTCCTCCGAATAGTCAAGAGTGAGATTTGATTTGAACCATTGGAAAAGTCTAAATTATGTACACTTCTACTCACTTAACACTCTGTGAAATTTCTAAGTGAAGAGCGAAGAGTGTAAACTTGTAGAATGGTTCCATCAAATAATGGTCTAAATGACTTTGAACAAAATATTTTATTTTCCTTTTTAATCCAGCAAAGAAAACCTTTTAGACATAAAAAAGTTAGTCATTGTAACCACATTCTTATGTAGGAAACGAGGGAGCGGCGGGAAGCGGGTGGGGTCGACCGACCCATATACTGTGGATCAACTAGTTGAACCCAACTGACCCGGTTAACTTAACACCAATAGTTATTAGCTGTTTAAACTGAAAGGAAAATATGGAGGACGATGACACTATAGAGCGATGAAAAGTGGGCACTTTGTTGACATTGTAGAAGTACGAATCTTGCGGGTATAATGCGAATAATTTCAGTATTTATTCTGGGAAGACAACGCCCGCGTTTCCTCTGATATTGCATCTTCTTCTTTTCGCGTGGTTAGTGTCAAAGTTTTAAAGCCGCCAATGGGCCTCTGACTCATGCCGTCGAGAAATATCTCACAGGCATGCCGGTTTCGATTGGCGGCACTGACCTCTCGCATCCGGCCCTGGTCCTGGTCCAGCAGTGATGCTCGCGAAGGAGGAGGCGGAACGCGTGAGGGAGAGGCAAAGCCTGCGCCCTCATGCCCCTAACCACCGCCGCTGGAGATACCCTGGGCGTCGGGAATCCCAGGCGGATTCCCGGCCACTATAGGCACGGGCTTGCGGACGGCGAGCAATGGGTAGCTCGCCGTCCGATAAGGACCAGGCCCGGGTCGATGGCGCGTCGTGTTCCACGCGCGCCTCAAAGAGATGTCAGCACACCTGACGGGGTCCGTTAGGACCGATGCCTGCCAGGGTTGCGGAATAGCCCGAAAGGGATACCGGGACCCTGGCAACAGGCAACTGAAGGAACACGGGTGGGTTTTAGTCAGTAAGAGTCTGACACGCCCTTCCGCTTCGCCCAGAGCGGGAGAAGTCATTGGATGATTTCCCACCCCAAAAAAAAAAAAAATGCATGCCAGTTTCCTCATGATGTTTCCTTCACCGTTTTTGAAGCAAGTGATAATAATACTCACATGAATCCGAAAAGTCAGAGGTGCGTGGCTTGGGTTCGAACTCGAGACCTATGACTTGGCAGTCTGACGGTCACATCACTAGGCTATCACTGCTCTAGCTATATTGCATAGGTATGCCCAAAATTATGTGTTGGTGATCATACACCATCAGTTGGGCAAGCTGTTCGATAGCAATCAAATAATATAAAATACCTTTTCTTGACGTGACGATGACGAGAAGTCTTGCAATTATTTAATCTGTCACGTCTACATTATAGTATACTGTGGCGGTATCTATATCGCCTCATGCAAAGTACGCATCAAAGACCTGACGTCACACAAAAATCCTGACGTCACAAAAATCCTGCATCGCGCAATTAGTTTACCGTGCAATGGACATATACAGTATGCAAGGGTAAACACCGTTGTCACTCAAGCCATGGGTAGTTGAATTAAATATAAAAACAAATGACCGAGTAACAACAAAAAAAAACTTATTTTCATTAAAAGATTTTAAAAAGTAAATATCCGTGACTGTCCCGATACTCATGGATACGCGGTCGAGAGAGCTACGAAACAGCTGATGGCCGGTCATGTAACGTCCCGCGCGCCCCGCCCGCCCCCGCCAACCGCCGGCCGCGGCCGGTCGTTGCTCTTGCGTGTAGGGTGAAATATTCTTGTGGAAAAAAGAAGATTTTCTTTCAAAAAAAAAGTTGTATTTTTCCATTGATTTTACGTTCTTTATATGAAACCAAACCACTCGTTTCAAGGATAACGGTGTTTACACTAACAACTGTATACAAGAAACCAACATCAATCGTTGGGCAGTTGCCCGCCACACACAACACCCGTCTGGTCGGAGGTTCCTCCCTTTTCTATGGTGGATGAGTGAACTTTACATCCTGTTCCTCATTCCCCTAAATTGGTGACACCGACGTGATACGTCAACGCAGCCTTCGTGCAACTACTCCAGCGTGACGTCATCATCATCACTCCCGCAAGCTTTCAGTGAGGCGAGTCACACAGCCAAGCCAACACCCGAGGCGTCAACGGGTATCCTGACCACCAGCATGCAGCGAACGCGCATTCCTGGTCATCACCCTCATCCAAGGGGACATGTGGCGAAGATTAGAAAAATCTTATGACTGCAATCACTTTCTAATTTATTTAGTTATCTGCGGCCTTTTCATTGATCGAATGGTAATAGTTTTAACGAATAATGCTATTATTAAGCGCCTTATCTACGATAGAAAAATAAGGATAATAATGTAATAGCATAGACTCCAATTCCTAGAAGGTATGATACGCTGAGTGGCGCTCTACGCGAAATTTATCTATCGTGTAGGAGGCGATATATTGACATTATACACTACAAGTAGATCGGTAATGTAATTTTTCTCATACAAATGGCCTGTTTCGTTAGCTCTTGAATTTCATTCACTAATCTGGATATCGATTTCACTAATTTCCGTTCGGTTACTGAATTTATTCAGTCCTAGTTTCTGCCCGCGGCCGCGCCCGCGTAGTGGTCAGAAATTATTTCAAGGGAATGTACTATTAGGATAAAAAGTATCCTATGTACCTACTATCATAGGTCATGGTCTATCCGTATGCCAAATATTTCATTCAAATCCGTTCCTCCGATAATGCGGGAAGATGTAACAGACACTCAAACAGACAATTGGAGTATCACATTTATAATATTACTAGCGACTCGCTCCTGTTTCGCACGGTTTTTATAACTTGACAAAACATTGAGATTTCTTATTTATATGGAATTAGCTGCGCCCCGCGGTTTCACCCGCGTAAGTCTCGATTCCGTGGGAATATCGGGATAAAAAGTATCCTATGTGTTAATCCAGGTTATAAGCTATCTGTTTGCCAAATTTCATCCAAATCCATTCAGTCGTTTTTGCCTGATTGAGTAACAAACATCCAAACACACAAACACACAAACTTTCACATTTATAATATTATATAGTAGGATTTTAATACTAACGTATTATATCCATAAACTTTCCGGAATAAATTCTCTAAACGATGGTGAAAACCTCATCAAAATCTGTTGCGTGGTTTAGAAGAACAACGCGGACATACAGACAATCACGAAAAGCGACTTTAATTTATTATACAACATTATTTTTCGTTTTTGCTAAACCCGAAAAGGGGTCATTATACTCATCATTTTGAACAACTTTTTCTATGGGACCAAACTTGAAATCGCGAAAAAAAAAATCTGCTGTTCCATACATTTGCGTTCACTTGAATCGACAAAATGTAAGGAACCGCTGATTTTTTTTAAATTGTTTTAAATGTTGTATATAGAATAGAAGTATAGATTCCCTAACCAGAGAGACTCGAAAGCAGAACCTTTGAAAGATAAGATGACCTATTCCCAAAGTCACGCCAAATTTTACGGAGATCTTAGAACACAATAACATTTAGCATAAAATCGTGCGCACACGTACAAGCTAGGCTAAAGTTATGACCATTACAAATACTGCATGTTAACCCGCGTGGGCACATCGTAGGCGTGACGGTCCTAGATTCGATGCCCGAGTCATTAAAGGTGCATATAGGTTTGCTCGATTTTTGTCCACACAAGTGTGGTCAAACAAAATCGAGTAAATGTGTAAACTACAGACGATCGTTTTTATCTGTCGATAAATTAACAGTGGTGTGAAATGTTCGCGATTTAACTTTGTTATAATTTCTTTATCGATCGTTACTCTCGGCTGTTAACGAAAATCGAGCAAATCTGTAAGAAACTTACAACTAAAATAGGCCTCCTATTTAATGAAACCGATATGCGACAATCCTACAACACAACATTATTTTTTGTACCAACATTGAAATCGCGAAAAAAAAATCAGCTGCCATACATTATGTCGAATTATGTGAACACAAATGTATGGAACAGCTGATTTTTTTTTCGCGATTTCAAGGTTTGTCGCATAGAAAAAAGTTGTTCAAATAATGTTGTATATATTTTCATTCATTTTCTGATGTATTAAACAGCACCTGTCGATGTCGTGAACTAAATAAATAGTTTATATATACAAAAAATGACACATTTTGAAATTGATTTTGTTTATTACGATTTCACTCTCAAACGGCTGAACGGATCTGGCTTGGGACCATGACCATAGGACATTAGTAAAATTTTTGGGATAATTTCCGACCTTCACGCGGGCAAAGCCGCGGGAAAAAGTTAGTAACATTATATAGAGAACAGATTATTATAATAATTATACTTGTTTATCCTCTAAACACAATACACTATGCGACTAGAACTTTCGTCAAAATCGAGCAAATCTATAAGTACTTTAATAAGTATGTCACCCTATCCCAGTTCTGTTGAATCATTCATAGTTAATTTGTTAAAGTCAATTATAATGGTTAAAATGTTTTACGAGGTCAGAGTTTAATTTAACTTAGTTTAACTAAGTAGTGGGTAATTGGCGTAAAGTAGGGATGATTAAAGTGCAGTTTGTGAGTGTTTGTAATTAAGTGTTAACTGGGCAAAGATTGGAGACAATCTTAGAGGTGTCAACTCTTGTAATGCCTTTAAGAGTAGATGGCACATGCATCAGATATATCAAATCGTATCTATAATTCGATTTCAGTCACAAATCGTGTCGTAACGATATTCCGAACAACACAAACTGCGAGGCAGAGGCGGCGGAACCGCTCCTGAAAACGATTTCTAGAAACGGATTTTTGGGTAATTCGTCATCTCGTCCTACATGCCTACGGCCCATCTAAAACGACTTGTAGAAAATAAAAAGAACGTCCTAAATAGGCCGTAGGCGTGTAGGACGAGTTGACGAATTACTTACTCGGATTTTTAAAACGTTTTCAAAATCTGAAATCGGAACCGTTTGAGTAAAACTCCATTAACTAATCTTGAAAAATGACCATAATTATTATTTGTAATAATATATCGCTGGCTAGCTAAAGATTATATCCTAAACATGGAGTTTGGGAATTACATGCTCGGTTCCTACGAATCGTTTTGCTTACCAATGGTATCATTTTTCATTACCAAACTGGGCATAGGTATAAATAGATTAGTAAGCTAATTTTACACGTGATACTATACTCATACTTCCGTATGAGAGGGTCTACTATACAAAACTATGAGGTCTTTCTTCAATATTGGTAAAGATACAAGAGTCTTCATTTTAACCAATAACGGTCCGTAAATTATCGGAATCGGCCGTTATTCGGCTGTTGACTCATAGAAAATTAAATAATCCATCAAAATCATCATCACATTTAACAAAGCCTTTATCAAAAGCGATTAAAAGCATCCCAAGTTTCGAACTCCCAAAAATTCTTGGCAAAATTATCGGCCCATCCTTTGGCACTCTTTCCTCGTAAACAAGTATGTCTGTAACGTCGTCTGAGGATGATTAATGTTTCACCCCCCTTCTCTTCCCCTCCAGAGACTTATGTTTACCTTGAGGAGGGGGACACTATTAATTAGTAGAGTATATTATTATAAGGGTCTGGATTCGTCGGGCAATGTGCGTTGGGCACAGTTGGTTGAGTTTTGGTGTTGATTACCGAATGAATTGAAAGTGGTACCGAATTGATTCCTATTGAGATCTTAACGATAAGGAAAAGAACAAAAATAAGCGATGTTCTACGAAAAATAAAAACACTGAAATGGAACTGGACTGGTCACATTATGAGAACGAACCGAGAAAAATGGACGAAATACGTAATGGAATGGTATCCAAGGAATGGGAAAAGACAGAATGGGACGTCAAATCAAGAGGTGGGAAGATGGTTTACCAAAAGGATAGAGAAGATTAGCTCGTGACAGAGATGAGTGGAAGAAACTAGGGGAGGCCTATGTCGCAGGACAACCTGACTAACAAACTGGTTGCTGCAGAACGTTTTATTAAACTTATTTTATTAAACTAGATTCAAAAATTAAATTCATAGAGGTACTTAAGTCAAAACTGTTCTGTATTTGGTCAGCGAATAAAGGCTTTTTATTATTATTTATTATTAGATAAGATCTTAACGTTTAATTTGAACGAAAGTGACTAGGTTTTATTCAGCGTTGTGGGCTACATTATTACTTAATTTATTGATGTTTTTCTGTTTGTAATATTTTATAGTGTAGCTGTTTGTTGTTCCTATGTAATAAAAAAAAATAAAAAAATAAAGAAGGAAAGAAAATACATTTATTCAGTACAGACTGAAAGGCACACAGTATAAATAATATACAGCAGATAACAAAATAAAATATATAGAAACAAATAAAAAAGTGTAAAATTGCGATGCGGGACATTATCAGGGGAGTGTGCCTCACGGCTGCACCAAAAAGGTCCAGTTTAGCAAAAATACCAGACAACTATAAGTGCCTGACGCTGGTTTTCAACCGGACCCGGATTTGACTTTTTCTGCCTGATGTTTTCTAATAATGTAGAGGAGCTCGTGGCTAAGTAATAACAGCCGCTCGGGTCGATCCATCAGGTTAAGCTACGCTTGCCGGGGTTGGTCCGTGGATGGGTGACCATTTTCACATATCGAGACTCCTCCGTGCCTCGGAAAGCACGTTAAGCCGTTGGTCCCGGCTGTCATTTGTGGATCTTTGACAGTCGTTACGAGTCGTCAGAAGCACGAAAGTCTGACAACCAGTCTAACCAAGGGGTATCACCCAGTTATTACCAAGTTACTGGGTTGTGGAGGTCAGATAGGTAGTCGCTCCATGTAAAATACTGGTATTCAGCTGCATCCGGTTAGACTGGAAGCCGACCCCAACATAGTTGGGAAAAGGCTAGGCAGATTGATTTTTTGTTTTCTAATAATGTAATCCCGTATAGACATCGCGGTGGTCTATTTCCAAAGGATTTTGCATGTGTCACAACGCTTCAGCGTATGAGAGTTCTCTACTCTCGATATTGTCGCCTTGTCAAATTTTTTCAACATAAAATCGGTTCTATATCTCAATTATACATGGAATTCATATTAGCTGGGAAGTTTTAAAAACAAGAGACTTGACATTATTTCGACAACGTAAATCACGCAACGTGAATGTAGCGGCCGACATTTTTTTTAAACTTATGAAGCAATGTATTTGTAATTACCTTCAAAATCTTTCGGATTGTAATTGAAAGTGTGCTGTTTTAATTAATTTTTGTTCTCTTTAAAAAAATATATGAAAGGTATTCCATCAATTTAAATGTACCTAGTCTATTGTATTACACTGTAATTGCATAGAATGCGATGGGTAGACGTTATCACTCAATTTTACCATACCGATATGGTTTACTACCGTAATTGAACCATAGAAACAATGGCATCCGTAACGAAACTGCTATGCGTGGAATATGTGCCGAACTTTATATCAAGTTGAGTTACTGTTATGTGATTAACTATGGCGGTTGGTAACCATGGATGTTGGAATAGACTGGAAAGGCACATTCTAGGCGATTCTAAAAATTATAAGTTACGCAATTAGATAGCGAGTGTACTCGAACGGTTGTACTCGATAATTTTACTCCAAAACGAGTAAAAATCAACGTGTGTACCTACCGCAAAACTGACAACTCGAAGGCTCGCATCGAGCCGGCTTAATTTCCTTCGCACCTACTCGAATACTGAACGCCGCGCGCCACTCGATAGAGTAATGCTGAATATGTAGACGAAAGCTCGTGCCGTGGTTTTTACTCGACATACTTGCTCGATCGAGTAAAACTGTATGTGAGTACTCACCATAATACTATAAAATCGCCTATAATGTGCATCACACTCGCTATCTAATTGCGTAACTTATAATTTTTACCCGACTACGGCGAAGAAAAAAGGAGGGTTATGATTTTGACCGGTATGTATGTATGTATGTATGTATGTATGTTCATCTGTTCCCTCCTATCTTCCAAACCACTTATCACAATTTGACAAATGAGGTATCGTTAGAAGCGTCGTGATTGTCCGCTGGTTATAGGGTATGTGAAATCACATTAAATTAAAAATGGCGCCCTCTAGGGGACATAAAGTGAGGAACTTAAAAAAAAATGGTTTAATCGTACCATGTTAGGTATCAAATGAAAGGGCTTAATGAGCACATTTCAAAAATATATATATATTACGAGTATAACCCCAAAAGAATTAAAAAAAAAATCAAGTAATAAAAACTAAAACCCAACTACGACTTAAAAGGTACAAACATTTTCGTAACCGATTAAGACTAATTAGTTTCATTTTGACAGTTCAACAACGTTCATTGCGTTATTTACGTTGTTGAAATACTTTTACACATACATACATATAATTGCGCTTTTTTTCCGATGGGAGTAGGCAGAAATTACATAAGGCCAACTGCTACGATCCTTTCATAGTCACAACAACAAATATTTTAGATAATTAAAATGGTATAACATCAATTAATATTACATTATTTAACATAGAAACAATAAATCTGCCTAGCCTTTTCCCAACTATGTTGGGGTCGGCTTCCAGTCTAACCGGATGCTGCTGAATACCAGTATTTTACATGGAGCGACTGCCTATCTGACCTCCACAACCCAGTAACTGGGTAATACGATACCCCTTGGTTAGACTGGTTGTCAGACTTTCGTGCTTCTGACGACTCGTAACGACTGTCAAAGATACACAAATGACAGCCGGGACCAACGGCTTAACGTGCTTTCCGAGGCACGGAGGAGTCTCGATATGTGAAAATGGTCACCCATACACGGACCAACCCCGGCAAGCGTAGCTTAACCTGATGGATCGACCCGAGCGGCTGTTATTACTTTAGCCACGAGCTCCTCCTAATAACACAATAATTTATGAAGCATATAATTTAATTTAAAACTAACATGGATCAGTGGACTCTTCCATATACTTTCTCTCACAGAACACCAGATGTATACACATTAATTTAACAAAACAATACAACCACCAATACAATACAACACAACAACAAACAACAACAATTTTACCTCTATAATATTGAAGTACTCCTATTTCTTCTAAAGGTAAAATAATAAATCAAATACAATAACAATTCCTCTCAAAATACCTGTCAATAAACTTCTCAGTATCTCCAATACAGCTGGTTACCGCATAGCTGTATACTTTACGATAGCAGTAACAATTTTATTGTTTTATCATTGTCATTGTTATTGTTATTGCTGCAACCGCACATTTCGTGTATGTACTTCACGTTATCGCATTAATTTTGTATCGATTTTATGAATAACTAGCGACCCAACCCTTCTTCGCACGGCTTACAACTTGACTAAACATTGTGTTTTCTTTAATTTATCCAGGTTTAATCTATGCATATTATAAACTAGCTTCCGCCCGCGGCTTTGACCGCGTGGTATGTCGATAAAAAGTAGCCTATGTCCTTTCTTAGGCTCTAGACTATCTGTGTACCAAATTTCATTTAAATTGGTTCTGTAGTTTTGGCGTGAAAGCGCGACAGACAGACAGACAGACAGACGGACAGAGTTACTTTCGCATTTATAATATTAGTAAGGATTATAGACGCTTTTCGTGTTTGTCTGTATGTCCGCGTTGTTCTTTAAAACCACGCCACAGATTTTGGTTTGCACTATCATTTAGAGAATTTATTCCGGTAGGTAAATGTGTATATTACGTTAATATTAAAGTTAAAATAACTAAAAAATCTCGATGTTTTGTCAAGTCGTAAAAATTTTTGCGAAGCAGGAGCCGCGGGTTGCTAGTAATAATATAATATACACATAAACCTTCCGGAATAAAATCTCTAAAAGATAGAGCAAACCGCTTCTAAGTCCGTTGCGTAGTTTAAAAGAACAACACAGTCAGAGAGATAGACACGGAAAGCGATATACTTAAAAATATAAAAATCTCAATTTAAAACTACATAAATTACAGTCACACAGGCCGAATTTACTACTACACTATACCTTTTTTTTTTGAGGTTTTGAAATCATTAAAAGACTTCTCCCGCTCTGGGCGGAGCGGAAGGGCGTGTTAGGCGTTTACTGACTAAAACCCACCCTTGTTCGCGAATTCCTCTTACGCTGATGTCGATCGCGTACGTCTGTCGCGCGTGCATATACATGTAGTAATGGAACGTTATGGTAGGTAGTGAAACGGGACGTGAAGATGGATGACAGATGTGACGCATGAACGAGTGACAGAGGTGAATGTAAGATAAGTCAAGGAGCGAAAGAGATAGTGAATGAATGTTTAAAAGTAGAATAAGTTGAAAAAGAAGAAAGCAGATGACGGAAGGAAGTATAAGACGTACGTAGAAAAAGACGAAGAAAAATAAATTAATTAAGAAGAATTCCAGAGTTTGGATTCTTGTTGTATTGTCCAAATCCCACATACATTGTGTTCTATATAGCACCATACTGCGACGCTGACGTCCGCGGCGCGTACGGTCGGTCGCGTACCGTACGAGACCGACGTACGCGACTGACATCAGCGTGAGAGTAATTTACGCCTTATAATATGTGTAAGACTGTTTGCGTGCATAGATTTTTAATGTGACACAATTTTCTCCACCAATCAGAATAACAAAAATAAATAAACAATGTTTTAATAGGCTGTACATTATCTGTAACAGAATGAATGGATTTAAGTTTTTTTTTAAATAGATAATAATAAATAAGTGTACCTCTACATAATATCTGTTAATTGTATTGTATGTATCAAGGTGACAGACATTTTTATTAATAAAGCTCTGCTGATTGATTAAAGCCTTGATAAATATTAATTGAAAAAATCTGCTATGGAAACAAGATATTTGGGGAAAACGTTCACTAAGCGATAAGGATCGGCGATTCTTATTATTTTGTCCAAAATACTTTTGTATATTATTAGCGTGGGTTTTCCAGTATTTATCCAATTTTGTGAAGGATTACTTATTATATTTGGGAATGTCATGAAATTGGTTGAGTATCATTGCCAACCATGGAGTCAAGCAATAATATAAATCATTGTGTCTCATTAGTTGACGAAAATATCTGGAAAAAAAAAGAGCTCTAAATTCACCCGACACAACAAAAGAAAAACCGCAACAAATCCGTCACTTTTTTACGTAAAACCCGAAAAAAAGACGACAAATTCTTGCTAACAAACATATTTAGATCAAAACCGAGTGGAACTGCGACTCAGTTCCATCAATCATATCCGTCGTTGACACGCGGAACAAAAAAACGGAACTCCCAGCGTGATCGTCATTAACGATAATTAAACCAAAAGAATGCCGAAATAAATAGAAACGACGGATTATGAACCTTATGTCCTTATAATAATAAGAACGGGAATGATTTTGAAAACGGTATATATAAGTTGGTGGTAGAGAACATGATAGGGTTGGCAGGTTTTGGTGGAAACGGAAGAGATTTTGCGGTTTTTTTTTAATTCGGGGAAAATCTGGTCGTAGCTGTGTTTACGGGATGTTTAATGCACAACTGCAAAGTATAGAAAATTAGGCTCAAAAGCTTAACATTTTATGTAAGTAGTCTTAATCAAGGCTCGGATACCGGTAAAATTTTCAAACCGGTATGATGTACTTGACGCAAGAACGAGAGTTAGTTAAAAAAAAACAACTGCCTTCCGAAAAATAACTTTAATTTCGGAAATCGGTGTCTTTGATTTTGAATTTCCTTTTTTTGCCACCGACTTCCGTAAGTAACAATTTTTCACTTTTTAATGTTTTTTTGGAAGGCAGTCGTTTTTTTTTGTAATACATTTTTATTTTTCAAAATAAAAATGTATTACAAATTCTAATACCACTACGTAAACAATGGTGAAGAGGAACTTAAAACATCATCCATAATAATAGGCTAAGTGGAAAAAATACGTAATATTGAAGCTAACTCAAAAGCTACGCAAGCAAAGTTGATAACATTTATATGGGACCACCTCTGAAACATGATCAAACAAAAAAGAATCGCCAAAATCAAATCATAAGTTGGCGGAGTAATCGCATAATAAACAAAAAGAAAACATACAGTGGAATTGAAAACCTCCTCGATTTTGAGTCCGTTAAAAATGGCTAAAAAGCTCCCACAGAATTCTGAAAAATAAAATGTCAGTGTATTTTCCGGCATCCGCCATGATGCTTTTATCTACTTACCACGGGACATGATAGTAGCCCGAATAAATTCTAAGAGGCTTTTGTCGTTTCCAAGGAGTATAAAAACTATTTTTGGGAATGATGTTGGGGTCGAATGTGTCTATAAAAGTTAAAATAGCTATAGAGATAGGAATGATGGGAAGTTTTTAGGCCATATAGGTACACCATGACAGGAAAAAAAAAACTTTTTCGCAAATTGTTAGGATGTACAGTCACGGACTTTAATGGGGAATATGCATGTAATTTTTTAATATTTTTATTCGATAGTTTACATCGTCAAATAATAGTTAAAAAAAATTCGACGGCAAAAAAGCAATTTAAAGTAGTTAAAAAAATGTTTAAAAATATCCAACCAATCCGGGCTATTTAAACGCCCTCCATTTGGCGCGCTTGGTGTGGTGACGTCACCGTCCGTGAAAACAGACAAGCAACTGTCAAGTCAACGTCAAACACTCCTTTTTGTATGAGCGTTTGACATTGACTTGACACTTTTTGATTGACTTGACATTGACATCTTGATTGTTATCCCGGATTGTTACGTCACATCCGCTCTTAGCCTTTTCAAGTATTTGAATTACCCACAGTTTTTTGGGACTTTTAAAAAATTAATTTCTCGCTGAAAAAGAAATTTTATTCAAAAATATTGATGGAGGCATAATTCTGAAGTAACATAGTTTACAAAAAAAAATATTTGACCCATATTTGAATCACATGCATATTCCCTATTGATGAGCCACCTGGCACTGTTCGTATTAAAATACGAACAGTGCCAGGTGGCTCATCAATAGGGAACTTTTGAACACGATTTGCATTACTCGGCTAAAGCCGTGTAATGCAAATCGGGTTTATTTGGTTCCCGACACGCAAAGTCATATGTCTTCGTATTAGAAGAAGAAAATTATATTTCATATCTTTACCGGTTGGCTAACCTGAGAGCCAGAACTTCAAACTTGACAGCAGAGTGACTACTCAAAGTCAACCAGTTGCAGGTCTAGCAACAGTAACCTAGCAACGATAAACAATTGTTCCTAGGTTACTGTTGCGATAGTAACGTTAGCGTACGGAGAAATTCTCTGACATCGATATTTCAACTGTCACTGTCTTCAGTTAAGTTTTCAGAATTATTGAGTTAATGAGCTATGATTCAAAGGAGGTCGGTATCAAATAGATTGAATAAACTTAATGCAACATTGTATTTATTTTTATCATTAAGAACTTATTAGTCAACCTCTATGGATAAGACTATTTCCGATTAAAAGTAATTTATTTGTCATCTTGATATTTCAACTGTTACTGTCTTCAGTTATGTTTTCATAATTATCGATTTAATGAGCTATGATTCAAAGGAGGTCGGTATCAAATAGATTGGATAAACTTAATGGAACATTGTATTTATTTTTATCATTGAGAACTTATTAGTCAACCTCTATGGATATTTCCGATTAAAAGTAATTTATTTGTCATCTTGTGTACGAGCTTGCGATTTGAGTTCGTGTTTAATCGTGTAATCTCATGAATGTATGAAACTGCAAAATTGAAAAGTTTGAAGATGGCTCATCAATTAAAGTCCGTGACTGTACAAAGTATGAAAGTCTTGGAGGTTGATTGGAGTAAGCTCATAGATCCAAACCTACGTATGCAGTTCTAAAATTAATTAAAAAAGGTCTTTTGAGACTAATTTCAGTCACCAGGTTCCGAATATGAATAATTCGTCTCCCCAAATTTTAACACCCTCTCTTTTTTTATGTACCGCAGTCTGCACCAAATCATTCAGCCAACATCCCAACATATATATATCATCCTTACCATAGCTTCCGAACGCGATCACTCGCCGCCCCTGATTAGCTGCCGCGTTCCCGCCAAAAACGCCATGATGAATGACAGCTGTCAACTTAACCTCAACAATTTGTAAGGTGACATGTTTTTAAAACAAATTATTGTCGCTCTCATTAGGTATTTGTTTAGAAGGGAAGAATGATATTTTGTTTTATTTATTTTCTTAACTTTTAAGTGCGAATGATGTTCGTTGTCTTCACTTTCGACGTTTAGGATTTCTATTAGTCAAACGTCCATTCATTTGCATACTATACATTATTTTCGTATTTATTCATTCTATCCAATTGAATCTTCTTAACAAATAGCTTGAGGCAATGATATTATATTAATATTATATTAATTTAATATCATTGGCTTGAGGTAATAAAATATTTCTCTATATTATTAAGGGTAATAATACACCCACACGATCGATGCTGTATCGATGATTAGCTATACGTCGATCTCGAAGGCGTATCATCTCAGGATAATCGATGATTGCCGCATAAAAAAACAAGTCGAATGACAATAAATCAACCTTGTACTACCTAATCTATCGATCAATTACCAAATCCGAACTGTTTCATCGATCTATCGGCAATAATAGGACTCGAACGACGTCGAAGAAAGTAGGTATGTTGATTTGTTATAATTACGCATAACGGTTGACATTAAACGGTCTATGATCGACATTGCGACATGCCATCGATAGACGTCGATCGTGTCGATGTAATATCACCCATATTCATGTATTAATTTTTAACTTTTGCTCTGTAATTTTTGTAAATATGAAATAATGATTAAGTTCTAAGTAAAGTAAACTTAATTTGTATTACAAAGTATGAGTAACGATTCTATTTTCACCCTAGCCACTCCTTCGATGTTATTTTTAACATTTCACTATGACATGGCGGTGATTACACCATGGGGTGCCCATGGGCTTCTTGACACGCGGGGTCTATTAAATTAGAAGCCGCTAAGCGATCGTGGCACGAACCAATCAGATTGGTCGGGGAGGTTGACCATGCGTTTGAAAGTTGCAGGATAACTCTTATTTAAAAAATATGCCTGTCAATGTACAAAAGTCTGTCTTTGGTTTTTACGTATATATATAAAATCGCATATTTCCAAATACAGATCTAACTTAAAATAAATACATAAATAATAACACAAAAATAACATAGTAAACTCCACAATAAGCAAGCTGAAATGGCAATGGGCCGGCCATATTAGCTAAGGAGCCGATAACCGTTGGGGTACATGTGTTCTTGAGTGGAGACCGCGAATAGGCAAACGTAAGGTAGGACGCCCTCAGGCTAGGTGGAGTGACGATCTTCGCAGGGTGGCTGGTAGCACCTGGATGAGAGCTGCCGTAAATCGAACTGAATGGCGTGCAATTGGAGAGGCCTATGCCCAGTAGTGGACTGCTATAGGCTGATGATGATGATGATGAAACTCCAAAATAAAATTGGCAAGCATGACAAGGATTTTTACGTGTATCGTCGGATGAAGCAATGTATGCCGCAATTTAAAAGCCTTTTAGTGACTGTGTACCTAAGCGCCATTAGGAACAGTCAAAGATAAGAGAAACGAGACAAAATCGATTATCATCCTAAGTGCCGAAAATTTAGCTTCATTACATTAGTTTGTTTCGGTTCCTGACTAAGTAAAGTTCGATGTGAAACTTACTGTGTATCTCTGTGTTGGGAGTCACATTTATACCTGTCGCCTCCATTTTTGTGTTGAAATTTACAAAACAAGGACTATATCGCATGTCGGTACAACTTAATTGAAGTTCGTCATGGCTGATAACGAAAGCAACGAACTTATTTCTTCAGAGAGTGATACAGTGAGTGATAGATATATCTATTACAACGTGGTTGGACACTATGTTCAACTTGCCATAACTCTGGTTTCGTTCATATATGGAGTGACATCGTGGTGCCTCATTAAGAAGTTTCGCAATTTCAACAACTACGTGTATCTCAATGTAATCCTAGTGAATTTGATGCGTTTAACTGTTGTGTCGCTTCCTTTGATTAACTCCGTGTACATTGCAGTTTTCATTCGATACTGGAACTTACACTTTTTTATCTATCTATTTCTATCGACGGTGTTCAACTATTGGTTGGTTGTCATGTGTTATATGTTTTACGTTGATATTGTAAAAGTGTTTAATGGAGACATCAAGCGAAGATATCTTAAAAGCTTCCTCTTTGCCTGGGGAGTACCTTCAATAGTATTGCTGATTTCTAGATTGATTTTATGTTCATAGAACTGGGACAAGAAGGTGATGAGGAAGAAGTAGTAGTAACTTTTGTAGATTTTTGCATTTTCATCACATGCAGCGTTTTACCTGCGGTCATCAACTTAGCCCTTTTTATCAAACTTGTGTTTTCTTTGTTTCCTTGTAACGCTTGTGCAACTATTCCTAAAGAACAAAGAAGAAAACAAATCTTGAGTCGTTTATGTACAGAGACGGCTATCTTTTTGTTAAGCAACATATTTGTGTTAATGATGCTTATTTGGGATTTTCTTACATTTTCTATCTTAATACGCGCTCTTACCTTTTGCTTACAAATAGTTATCCTTGCCTTATTTGTTCCTTTAGTTAAGAGTAACCGGAAATTATGGCACGAGTATTATAAGAATCGATTGAAAATCCATGTCGTAATGACCAAGTCGTAATGAGAATTATTTGGCGGTAACGTCAATAGGACCAGCAACAGCGTTATGCGTTGTCCAATTTGGCAAAGATCGCACGATCAAACGCATCGTACGATCGTTATTAAGCATTTCATGTGCTCGCACGATTACTTGCGTTCGATGACACGATGCGTTCTCGTCGTGCGATGAGTTCAAACATACAGATTTCATCAGAGTGTCCTATTTGAACCTCGTAAGTAATCGTGCGAGCACATGAAATGCTTAGTAACGATCGTACGACGCGTTTGATCGTGCGATCTTCGCCAAATAGGACGACGCCATACCCTGTCGGATCAACATAATTCAGCAAATTTGAACAGTAACATCGATCGATGTCAAATCGCTACTTTAGTCACCGTCGATCTTGTAGATATATTGATTAGCTCAGATGGATCGATTATTGTGACATGTGAAGCACATCTTACGATAATCAAATTTTTTAATAAAAATTATAACTGACATGTTATTATGATGTGATCGATTTATGACACCATCGATCGTTGTCGATTGTTTGAGTGTATTATCACCGTTAAATTTTACCTTAAGTTTAAATTCAAGGACCTGTGCAACTTTAATGACCATTACTATAAGTTTTTGTATTACTTAATGTACTTTAAAACTGTCATCAACATCTGCCTAGCCTTTTCCCAACTCTATTGAGGTCAGCTTGCAGTCTAAACGGATGCAGCTGAATACCAGTATTTTACATGGAGCGACTGCCTATCTGACCTCCCCAACCCAGTAACTGGGTAATACGATACTACTTGGTAAGGCTGGTTGTCAGGTTTTCGGGCTTCTGTCGACCCGTAATGACAATCAAATGTCAATTAATTCAGTACCTTGTGTCTGAAGAAGGACTTCAACATAGTTGGGAAAAGGCTAGGCAGATGATGACTGAATGAATTGTCTAAGATTTACAAATAAATACAAAAACAAAATTACAGTGTGGAAGTTCTCGCCCGCATCACTGTCATCTTTCTGGATGACAGTGATGTGGGCGAGAACTTCCCAGAAGACTGGCAGCATTGTCACGTTGAATGGCACTGCTAATTCTTTGGCAAAAGAAAGAGTCAGCAGATCAGCTGCGCAGGTCACGTATAGCGTGACTTCAAGTACAGCAATGGATGTCGCACCTGACGATAAAAGCTTTTACAAACTAGGAACTACCTGCCACTGTATATTTTGTATAAAATTTTTGGAATGTATTTTTAAGGTGTACAATAAAGTATACAGTATGCAAGGGTAAACACCGTTGTCACTCAAACCATGGGTAGTTGACTTAAATATAAAAATAAATGACCCAGTAACAACAAAAAAACAAACATATTTTCATTAAAAGATTAAAAAAGTAAATATCCGTTACTGTCCCGATACTCATGGATACGCGTTCGAGAGCGCTGCGAAACAGCTGACGGCCGGTCATGTAACGTATCGCGCGCCCCGCCCGCCCCCGCCAGCCGCCGGCCGCGGCCGGTCGTTGCCCTTGCGTGTAGGGTGAAACATTCTTGTAGAAAAATGTAGAATTTCTTTAAAAAAAAAAAGTTGTGTTTTTCCATTGAGTTTACGTTCTATAAATGAAACTAAACCACTGGTTTCAAGGATAACGGTGTTTACACTAACACCCTGTATAAAAATAAATACTACAGTTAATATGAACAGTACAAGATAGGAAAGTTAAACAAAATTGATAATCATCATGATTAACGCAGGGCACTTAGCTCTTTTGCTTTCGTTACATTAGTTTGTTTCGGTTCCTGATAAAGTAATGTTCGATCCGAAAAAAATATTTAACCGTATGAGTTGAGAGTGACATCTATAGACACATATAATATTGGTTTTCAAGTGTACATAAGTAAACAATAACAGTGTCTGAGTGTCAGCATAATTAATTAATAAAGGTCGCAATGGCTGATAACGAAAGCTGCGATTCTCATTCTAGAGTGAATGATAATCACAAACATGATTTGGACCCATCAATCTATTGCTATGCGATCTTACACTATATTCAGTGTGCCGTATCTCTGGTTTCGTTCATATACGGACTAACATCGTGGTGCCTTAACAGGAAGTTTCGTAATTTCAACAACTATGTGTATCTCAGTGCAATCCTAGTGAATATATTACGATTAACCGTTGTGTCGTTTCCTTTAATTTTTTCCGATGCGTATATTGCTCTGCTCGTCCAAATCAATACTTTGTATTGTTACATCTTTATATTTTTATCGACGGTTTATAACTATTGGTTGGTGGTGATGTGTTATATGTTTTACGTTGATATTGTTAAAGTGTTCAATAGTGATAGTAAGTGGAAGTATCTCATTAGTACTCTCTTTGCGTGGGGTGTTCCTCTGATAGCAGTGCTCATTTGTAGATTGATTTTATTGTTCATGAATTCGGCAGAAGACGGTGATAAAGAACTTATATTTCTTAATTTTGTCAAAATTTGTGCTGATATCACATGTAACATTTTACCTTTCATTATGAACTTGATAATTTTTATCAAACTTGTTTGTTCCTTATTTCCTTGTAAAAAAACAAATGCGTGTGCGACGAATAAAAAAGAAAGAAGGAAAGAAAATTTGAGCCGTTTATGTACAGCGACGGCTATGTTTGTTTTAAGCAACGTATTCGTCTTGACATTTTTAATATGGGATTTGTTTGAACTTTCCGACTTAATACGCGCTATTTCATTAAGCATACAAATAATGGTCCTTGCGTTATTTGTTCCCTTAGTAAAGAGAAACCGGGCAGTATGGCACGCATATTATAAAAATCGATTCAATAAAATCTTTTCATGATTTATGTTGACAACAGCTTAAAGATCATCAGCATCTGTAACTCTAACCTTCATCATCATCTTCCTAGCCTTTTCCCAACTATGTTGGGAACGGCTTCCAGTCTAACCGGATGCAGCTGAATACCAGTATTTTACAAGGAGCGACTGCCTATCTGACCTCCACAACCCAGTAACTAGGTAATACGATACCCCTTGGTAAGACTGGTTGTCAGACTTTCGGGCTTCTGTGGACCCGTAACGACTGTCAAAGATCCACAAATGACAGCCGGGACCAACGGCTTAACGTGCTTTCCGAGGCACGGAGGAGTCTCGGTATGTAAAAATGGTCACCCATCCACGGAGCAACCCGGCAAGCGTTGCTTAACCTCATGGATCGACTCGTGCGGCTGTTATTATGTAGCCACGAGCTCCTTTCTAACTCTAACCTTATTACCACAAAACCTTGTTTATTAGTTGTTTAGCCTAAACACTGTTTAAACATGACATTTCTGTATGGAGTTTGACATAAAACTGTCTTTATAACACACTTTGAACAGTTTTTGTGGTCAGGCCCTAAGGGTGTTGTTATTGTTACACGCACACGATCGACGTCTTGATTCTTGATAAATGTCGATCTCGTAGGTAAAACAGCTCAGGAAGAGCCCACTAATCATAAGTCATAAATTAATATTCACGTACAAACGTTCCCAAAATGCTAAACGCATTGCCACGTTGGTTTAAGATTAGGCATTCGATTTCGTCAAAATCATTTGTTTTCGTCAGAATTTTCCGCCTTTACAAAAATACATCTCTGAAACGGAACTGAAAAATGCGAACCATGTTTTCACATAATCGACACACAAAGTTTTTTTTTGCAATGACGTATAAAAAAATTGTGATGTAACTCGTACTGATACCGCATGAGCAACAGAAACGATTAGTCAAGTACCCAAAATCTGCTCAAATCACATTAGTTTGTTCTTGTCGCTGTTGAAGCAATGTTCGATCAAAAACTTTTAAGATGTTGACGACAGTGTCTGGAGTCACACCTGTCAATTTTGTTCACAAGTGCACATTTGGAAATATCTACAGTATCTGAGTGTCGGCATAGCTATTGACACTCGACATGGCTGATCATGAAACCAGCGTAGAATCCACCACAATGAGTGAAAGTGATTATCGCGACCCAACACAAATTATCACATTAATCACACACTATTTCCAGTGCACGATGACCATTGCTACGTTCATATACGGAGTGACATCGTGGTGCCTCATCAGGAATTTTCGTAATTTCAACAACTACGTGTATCTCAGTGCAACCCTAGTGAATATATTACGTTTAGCCGTTGTGATGGTTCATTTATTAAATGATGGCATAAATATTGCTGTGCTTGGGCGATTAATATATTTTTACATTTTCTTATTCTTTTTTTTTACTACTGTGTATAACTATTGGTTAGTAGTGATGTGTTATATGTTTTACGTTGATATTGTTAAAGTGTTTGATAGTGATGTTAAAAGGAAGTATCTTAAAAGCTCCCTCTTTGCTTGGGGCTTGCCTCTGATATTATTGATCATTTGTGGATTGATTTTCATGTTCATCGACCTAGCTGAATTCGATAATGAGTACATACTTTTAGTATTTGTCAGCATTTGCCTGTTGATATCGTGTAACGTTTTACCTACGTCTATCAACGTGATTCTTTATATCAAACTTGTGTGTACTCTATTTCCTTGTAAAAATAAAAACGCTTGTGCAGCTATTCCTAAAACATCATCATCTGCCTAGCCTTTTCCCAACTATGTTGGGGTCGGCTTCCAGTCTAACCGGATGCAGCTGAGTACCAGTATTTTACATGGAGCGACTGCCTATCTGACCTCCACAACCCAGTAACTGGGTAATACGACACCCCTTGGTTAGACTGGTTGTCAGACATTCGTGCTTCTGACGACTCGTAACGACTGTCAAAGACAGCAGCAGCTATTCCTAAAACAGAAAGAAGAAAACAAATCTTGAGTCGTTTATATACAGCGACGGCTATGTTTTTGTTAAGCAACATATTTGTGTTGACGATGCTTGCATGGGATTTTTGGTCATGGAAAGTTTCATCCATAATACGAGCTGTTTCATTTTGCTTGCAAGTAGTAGCTCTGTCGATATTTATTCCTTTAGTAAAGAGTAACCGAGTATGGCACGAGTATTACAAGAATCGATGGAAGGACCATGTCTTGATTATTTTTGTGTTGTCTGTCAAGCAGACTAAGATTATACCTGTTATTATGGTCAGTGAATTTCATAAGTTTCATAGTAACGACAATTTTGAATTACTTTTCTTGTGTTGTAACACCCACGCGATCGACGTCTTAGTAAATGTCGATCGTCTAGGTGTCAAGGTACAGGTTGATAGATAAAAATAGCTTGTAAAACACGTCGTCGTCGTGACAATCGATGAAACTAGTGATCTAGTCTTATAAACCAAAGCCATGATATTGATCAATCGGTAATACTAGGGCCCGATCGCACTCGGATCGATTTTATGGACAATAACGAATTACGTTGAACGGTTTATAATCGACGGTGTAGATAATATCATCGATTGATCGATCGATCATCGATTTACGTTCAAGTGATACAGACTCTCGAACGTAAATTCCTCCTTTTCGATCATGAGGAATCTATTTTTTTATGACATCACTATTTAGACCAGCCTGTATTGTGTCATTTGTATTAAATGCTTAATTATGTATGTAGAACAATAATTGATAATTGGTTACTTGTTATAAGTAAATATTGTTTAAGTTTATTTTATTCCGTCAATATCACATGAACAATCACAAAAAAATGTTTTCATCTGAATTATCCTCCTCTACATGTGATTGACAAACCGTAACCATACTTTCACTATACATCGATGGTTAGAGCTTATTTTTTGCACTAACAAATTTTAATCAAGCAATGGATGCGATACCCTGCGTTATCATAGGCTTTTATTGGTCAAAAACTCAATTACGAACTCGGCTGATAAAGCAGGTTAGCGGAATCGATTAGTCGAGTCAAGTGGCCAAAATCTGGTTAATCACATTTATTTGTTCTAATGTTTGGTCTGAAACTTTTATTATTATACCGACTGTGTTGGGAGTCACACCTGTGTCTGACGCTTACATCATTGTTTTCAATAGTGCGATCATAGAAAATTATTGCAATATCTGAGTGTCGGCACCACATTTAAATTTGATAGTCGTCATGGGTGATATCGACTCCAGTAAACTCAACTCTACAGAATGTGATCCTTACGTGGATGGTGCTCACGTTTATTTGATCGTACACTCAATTCTATACGCCTTGTGCTTACCTACGTTCATATATGGAGTGACTTCTTGGTGTGTCATCAGAAAGTTTCGTAATTTCAACAACTACGTGTATCTCAGTGCAATGATAGTGAATATAATACGAATAATCATTGTTACACTTACTATTAATCATTTCAATCGACACGCGAACAATGAATCCATATTTATATACAAGTTTTTCACTATGTTTCTAGCGATAGTGTATAACAACTGGTTGGTGGTTATGTGTTATATGTTTTACGTTGATCTTGTAAAAGTTTTTCATAAAAATATTACAAGAAAATATCTTAAAAGCTTCCTCTTTGCCTGGGGCTTGCCTCTGATAGTTTTGGTCATTTGTAGATTAATTTTATGTTTTGTTAAAATATCAGAAGAAAATAATAACGATGACATATTACTTACTATAGTCGGCATTTGCCTATTAATGACATGCCTCATTTTGCCTGCGACAACAAATATCATAATTTTTGTCAAACTTATGTTTTCTCTGTTTCCCTGTAAGGTTACAAACGGGCGTACGGTTACCAAAAAAGTAAAAGCAAAAGAAAACTTGAGTCGTTTATGCACAGCGACCGCTTTTTTTGTTTTTAGTAACGCCTTTGCGTTGACATTTGTAATATGGGATCTATTTTCAGTTTCAGGATTAATAAGAGGTATTGCATTTTGCTTACATGTAATTGTTCTTTCATTATTCTTTCCTTTATTAAAGAGTAACCGTGCATTATGGTATGAGTATTATGAAAATCGATTGAAAAGACCATGTCGTGATTACTATTGTTGTATTGTTTGACAGTAACGCTATGAGAACACTAATAAAAATTATTATTATAACTAGAAAAGTTCATTAGTTTAATAGAACCCATTCAGTTAATTAGTTTAATAGCACCCACACGATCGACGTCGTGATAAACATCGATCGCGTAGGTGTCACAGATGGATAGGGTGATCGATACATACCGTTTTTTGCACTTAAAATTTGTGTGTAATCATTCGTTATTAGTGATAATAAATTGTGTTCCATGTTGACTATTATAGTGCCTTAATTATCATGTTGTACTGGTTCTTTTATTTTTGATGCTTCGACATAATTTTTTGCATTCCATTAAAATGCGAGCATATTGATGCTTCTTCTTTTTAATACTATTTGTAGTGTATGTTAATATAAAAAAAGTAGAAATAATAATTAGTTATATAAGAAAATTTATTGTATAATTTTTAGATTATACAAGAAAATCTCCTCGTAATACGTAACTGTACCTACTGTGTTCAAGACACCCACTGTGTTCTGTATCTGACTTTTAACCCTGCTATAAATCAATTGCTTTGATTTTGAATTGTCACCTTTATTATCAACAATCTTTACACCAATGGCAATTGTTGGATTATTTAGATAAACTATCTAGTTTGGGTTTCACTGGCTGTAATACATTTAGTGTAATCGACTAGCCTGTAAGTAGCTAAGACATGTATGTATCTCGTGCTTAATTTAACGCACACTAATAAACAATTTTTATTTCTATTGTGTAGTTTTTATAACTCGGGAGCGACTCATCCTCTTCCTGTCCCATATCACAATTTATTTGTGGTCTTCACAGGTAGTTTTCTTTCACCTTTTCTCTCTCTTTCTTTAATCTTTTCCTATTTATTTATTTTTTTTTTTTTCTGTTTTTTTTTTCATCATCCTTTTCTTTTTCTTTTCTTTCTTTCCCCGTTTTTAACCACATCACATTTCACCAATCCATCCATCGTTTTTTGGTTCTTCATCTACTCCTATATCTTACTCTCCGCACGACCTTTCCCTTATTCCTCCGCATTACATACCCTTAGAACCTATGTATTATCATTTTTAACCTACAACATTTTTCAGTCACCTACGCCTTTTTCAGACTTCCTGCACAGAGTTCAGATTTTAAACACTACAGAAGAAGAACCCTTATTACATTACTGATGTGTGGAAAAACTTATATTTCTCCACACATTCATTATCTCCCTAGCCTTCTCCCAACTATGTTGGGGTTGGCTTCCAGTCTAACCGGATGCAGCTGAATACCAGTATTTTACATGGAGCGACTGCCTATCTGACCTCCGCAACCCAGTAACTAGGTAATACGATACCCCTCGGTAAGACAGGTTGTCAGACTTTCGGGCTTCTGACGACCCGTAACGACAAATGACAGCCGGGACCAATAGCTTAACGTGCTTTCCGAGGCACGGAGGAGTCTCAGTATGTAAAGATGGTCACCCATCCACACACCAACTCCGGCAAGAGTAGCTTAACCTGATGGTTCGACCCGTGCGGCTGTTATTACGTAGCCACGAGCTCCTCCACACATTGACATTAGTAATTAATGTAATAATCCTAACTGTTATGAATAAGGATAAATACATTTTAAAAATGCCATCAACATTTAATTAAACAAACGGAGTGTCTTTGTAATGGGGTAATTTCGTGCTGACTCCAAATGAATGGCGCAGAGAATGTATGTTTATTTATAATTATCTTAAAATCTTAATACTGTAGGAATAATTTTCCTACAGTAAACCTACAGTTAACTATACCTTTACCTTAGTCCTATTAGAAATTATTGAATTCTTTTTTATATTTCGTAGTTTTTTTTTGCCGCAATCAAAAAACAGGCACAATAATTACAAAATGATTCCAGGACCTCCTCCAACCTTCCAGTGTTGCGGGTTAGTCCGAAAGGGATACCGGAACCTTGGCAACAGGCAACTGAAGGAACACCGGTGGGGTTTTTTTTCAGTAAAAGTCTGACAAGCCCTTCCGCTCCGCCCAGAGCGGGAGGGGTCATTGGATGATTTCCCACCCTCAAAAAATAGACAAGCTTGAACAAGTTTTGATGATATTTTTTACATTGACATTTATTATTTTTAAAGTAAAAAAAAACCATGTAGGTCTCTTTTAAAAAAAAGTAAAACCTACCAAAAACAAAACTAACAGCAAACCTTGGTCACCCTACACCGTTCGGCAGTAATCAAGAAACCCGACAATTTTGACGAATATTAATTCGTCAAAGTTGTTTTCGAGTTGAGATTGCGTGCTTAATGAACGGACAGACGGACAGACTAGTCTACTTGCTATTGTCTTCCAATCGACTGTAGATTAAATTCGACCACATTCGAAATTCTACCTTGTTTTATTATGATAGAGTTGAGTTTACAATGTCGTGGTGTTTTGATGGAAATAATTAATTTTGTTGGCAACAATCAGGCGGTATTGTTTTATTTTGGTAATTAAATTACGTGTTTTTCTAGCGATTGCTTCTGTTTGTGCCTTTGCGTGTCAATTATTGACCTTTATTTTGCGCGTTGGAAACTTAATTTGGTTCACAGCGTATCGTTACTAAGGGCGGGTTGTTACACGTCCACTTTACGCGCGGGTAAACGTCAAAAATGGCGCTAACTATCGTCAAATCAAAAACAAGCGTTGTTTCACGAGATAATGAACTAACTTTGACACAACGAACGTTAAATTTGACGTACGTATGTTACGTTAACCAACCGTTTGAAACAATTTGGTTTTGGTAAAAGTAGAACCATTTGTATAAAGGACTTTTCCCATGCCCAGTGAACTACCTATTAAATAGGTTTTTTTTTAATACTAAAATAATATTTAATTTTTACAATAATTCATTAGTGTACCTACATCTACAGTATCGCTACAGTGCATCAAAAAATTTGTTCGCATCGCTGTCAGCTGGGAAAGTGAAAATATAGGCCAGCCCTCTGGTCATGGTGAAGGTGACTTGATTTTTCTCTTATTTCGTAGTTGGTCATCATTGTGCTGTCCTTACTCCAATTCGGTGAGCACAACTTTTAAGTCTTTCTCTTATGTTCTCATTTCTTATACTATCCATTCTTGAACACCACACATCCCTCTTAGCATTCTCTAATATACACAAATGACAGCCGGGACCAACGGCTTAACGTGCTTTCCGAGGCACGGAGGAGTTTCGGTATGTAAAGATGGTCACCCATCCACGAACAAGCGTAGCTTAAACTGATGGATTGTCCCGTGCGGCTGTTATTACTTGGCCACGAGCTCCTCATTATTCATAAACACAAAATAATAATTATCGTACATGCCTAAGTTCATTCGCCCTTTGGAAGAATGCCAATGATTTCAATAACACCCTGTATAATGCCCACCATGAAGGGCAGGAGGCTTATACTCAGAAATGGGTGGAACAAGGCTGCCAATTGTAATAATTATGATCATCAGGCTACCAGAGGCTTGCAACCTCGATATTATATGAAAAAGAACAACCCATCCAAGATTTTGACCCCAGCAAGCGCGGCTTAACCTCGCAGATCAATCGCCAGTCATTTTGAAATAACAATTAGGTCTATCTTTGTCTATTCCCAATCCAAAGTGTTAGTGTTAATAGATAAATTGCTTTTAGATTGTCTCTGATTGGTTTATCTTCAGTTTTGTACCGTTTTAGTTAAGAAATGAATTGAGGTATTCGAGAGTTAAAGACTGGGTCTGGTTATATATTGGGTACCCACCTATGAAATAGGCGTCTTTTTCTCACAAATGGAGAACCTCGTCACTTCTATGATTTAAAATATTTATCAATTGCTTGGTATTATATCGAATAATGACCATCATAGACAACTACCAACAGTAAAAAAACCTTTATACTTATAGTTTTCTAAACTTAAAAATTACCTTAAAAATGTCTCCTGATTTTGCTAGCAGAAATGACCACATTTTTTTTTTTAACTTAGCCAAATCTTAATTTTGTCGCTTAATATAAGTGGCATACATTTTCTTAGTTTTTAAACATTAGTGCATAAAAGTTTTAAAACATTAGTGTTCATATGGTTGTTTTACAAATTAAGAAAATGTTAGTATGAAAAATGCAACTTCTTTAAAATTCCTCATACAAAACGCTGATTTCATAGGTGGGAACCTAATATTTCAATATTTAGCCCCATGTTTTCGTGATGATTTTCCGGCAAAAGACCAAAGATCTGTTCTTATACAAAGAAGAAATCATCATTGTCCATCACGCTTTCTCATTATACAGGCTGTAAGGGTAAACAGTCTTGTCATTCAAACCATGGGTAGTTGATTTAAATGAAAAAGTAAATGACCGAACACAACAAAAAGAAAACGTCATTTTCATTAAAAGATTTTAAGAAGTTTCTATCCGACACCGTGCTCTCTAGCGAAACAGCTGACTGACTGAGGGAGGGTTCGCGCTCAAGGCCGGTCAGGTCACATCCCGTACCCCCCGCCCGTGTTGAGACGCAAGTTCGTTGCCCTAGCGCATAGGACAAAGAACTTGCGTCTCTTGTGGTAAAATGTAGAATTAAAAAAAAGAAAAAAAAGTTGTAATTTTCCATTGATTTTACTTTCTATAACTAAAACCAAACCACTGGTTGCAAGGATAACGGTGTTTACCCTAACACCCTGTATGTGAGCTATTTCAGTCAGACAGACAAGGCAGATGTGAGTGGAAACTCTAGGAGGGGACGACCTAGAAGGACTTAAACTGATCTTATTGGTGATGTTCTTCAGAAAGGTCAGGTCCGTAGTACTCGCAACAGCCGTGCTTGTATGAGAGGGCTAGATAAGTGACGATCGCTTCGAAATCGTTTTGTATTGTGTGTACGTCTATATAATAAATTACCAAATAAGTTAAAACATTAAATTGTAAATTATTTAAAATCCAATTACATAAATGACTCAATAATAATAATTTCTATAGTATTAATGATTTTTTAAAGTGACTTTCAATGTAATATATTTCAATACCTTAATGTATTTGCATGCTTTAGTTTTAAGCTTAACATGTTAGATCTAATATTTTTAATAACCCCTTGTATACCATGTTTTATGCAAATAAAAAATATCTTATCTTATCTTATTTCTACAACGACTTTCAACAGGATTGACATAATCTTTTCGATAGCTAGTCCTATACATTTTTGCCTTTTCTATCATCGTTATCGCTGATAGAATGTCACTTTGTCTAGGGTCTCAGCCACGGATATCTATGGTCTCAGCCCTCAATGCAATTGCATTAACACACTTTCGATCATAATCTCAATGATTTTTCAGGATATTGTTTTCATTATGTTCGATAAAATTGTCTGCTCAACAACGAAAATGAATGTTGTTGAACTGTCAAAATGAAAGCCATTGCTACTGTTAGTGTGTTACGCACATACCCCGCTAATGTATAAACGTAAACGAAGCAAAAAGAGTATGTAAGGATCGTAGCACCAGGCACACATCCAAACTCCGGGCTGCTACTGAGAAATTCCATATAGAAAAACCCAATAAACTTTGCCCAACCTGGAAATCGAACCCAGGACCTCATCAAAAAATCAAAATCCAAATATTTTATTTCACATAAACCTATATGGGCACTTATGAAACGTCAGAAGCTAGGTGCACGGTTCCAATCGGTCGTTTCCTATGGAGAAGAGCCGACAAGAAACTCCACGGTTACTCTTTTAAAAGATAATTCTCATGCTCCGCAGTAGCGCTTGCAACGAGGCAGTCCGCGGGACCTATGTTGCTCACTTTCGCATTTATAGTATTAGTTAGGATCAATAAATGTATATCACAACGGTAATGTTTTCCCATTGTTTGTCTTATTTCTTTTAGTAGGTTCGTGTAGTTATGTGTATTTATTTGTTCTTATATTTATACATATATATTTAGGATTATTATATTATATATATATATGTATACATATACCGTCTTATTCCAAAACGCGATCTAAATTTAGTACTAGGATTGTTACTAGGTTTAAACCATAGCTAAATAAAACGTTATTATAAAATGAAGTTTATCACTAGTTCCAGAACTATGTATGGTACTAAAGTTAGTCCGCTGAGACCCCTAGTTTATCTTTGGTACTAATTCCTTTGGCGTTTGCGTGGCGTCTTGGTTTTTGTGTTATTTTAAATAAAAATCTAAAAAAAATAGATTTAACATGACCGACTTGATGGTTTTGGAAGATTTAAAGATTTGGATATGCTGGAGACGTCTCGGCGAGTGACGATAATTATAAGTATAGGTTCACAAAACGTTTTCGTGGAAAAATAGTGAATCTTTTATGTGAAGATTTAACCCACGAGTCTCGAGGATGCCCATTGAGTCCTGAAGTGCAAGTGGTTTGCGCATTACGCAAGTAGCCTCGTCATGAAGTATGTAACCTTGGTCAATGCAAACGTAACATTAGACAAAATCCAAATAAATTAATATTATTGTTATATTCGTAGATTCAACTAACACAAGTAACTCATGAACTATGTTTATAGAATTGTAATCTGTGCTCACGAACAAACCACGTATGTAACAGTACTGTATTGTTAAAAACAATGAGTACAAAGACTTCATATTTATTTATTAAAGGACGCAACACATCACATTCGTCTCAAATAACGCGTGCCGCCGCCGAATGTACATAAGCCGTTCCACTCCATGCTAGAGGTGTTAAAAAATATGACAACTTTATTATAAAAAGCGCATCAAAAGTACAAGTTGTGCTTGTTCAATATATATTAACATAAAGAAAGAGCAATATATTACATATTTTAAAGTTGATAAATAATTATTTAAGCATTTCAAGTGTTATTTTAATATCAACATTTAGAGAAACAGAAAGTTGCTTCAAATAAAACCTGCGTGAACGAATGAAAGAATGGCATTTTTGTGTTTTATCTATGGACATTATTTGAACCATGGACCTTCTTTGGTACTAAGTGATCCTCGAATAGTCTTCGTTTTGTAATCGTAACATGTTTTAAACCTAGTACTAGCTTTATTACCGTACCTTTTAGTCTTGGTTTAAACCAGTACTTTTGCAGTTTTTTGTAATAAGACCGATATAGTTTTAACAGTTTCAAGTTTTTAAATAAATATTTATTCCACACTTTAGTTATTGCACCTACCACTGTTTGTCTCTGCATCACCCAAAGGTTGACTGGTAGAAAATGCCTACGGCATTAAGTCCGCCTCTGTACATTTGTGTGCTTAAAGTATTAAATAAATAACGCCGTCTGGTCTTTTGCCATCGTCGCGTGCCAAGCCATTGGGTTCTAATACAGCTGGAACGCCGACGGTGACAAGAGCTCGTCGGATGATGTCATTAATGTTAGCGTGACGTGCTAAGCGACCCGCACTTCGGCTGCAAGACAGGCCGTGGTGTCCGAGGCTGTTTACAACTTCGCCACAGTGACAGCAATGTATAATTGAACAACAACCAGACTCAAATTGTTCAGTGGGACCAAAGGGAATAAATATCAAATTACTAAATCATTCCCGTTCGTCCCACTGAGAAAGTCCGTGGGACGAGCGGAAATAAATTTAATATAATTTATTAAATTCCCGTTCGTCCCACCAGTGGGACGACGCCAGTGGGACGAACGGGAATACACGTGAATACCTATGATTTTCCATAAAATGCGAAAAACTGCGCAGAAATCAAAGCTGCTATTGAAAAATTCTACTGAAAAAAACTCATTAACACTTTAACCTGACGATAGACGTGTTCAATGTGTATATGCAAATAAAAATATAAAAATTAGAATAGAGCAGTGCTAAAAAATATTCAGTTCAATGTTCTAAATTCAGAAATTCGAATAGTAATTTATTTTTAATTTCCATACAAACAATGCCAATAATTAAAATGTCTTATATGCTCTTTTAAATTAATGAATATTACTGATTTACCTTTCGATTTTAACCTTTCCCTGTATTAAACTAAGGTAATCTATTCATATATGCACCTAATCAGGCATGTTAATATTATATAAATGGGCCTATGTTGTATGTTACCTATACAATACGTTATATGTCTGACTGTTGCTCAGTGTGCTTGTGTCGACCAAAAGTATATCGTTTAAATCTTGTATCGACCAAAAAATCGGTAAGTTGAATTAAATTTACGAGGTTAATCCGCTACCAGGTTACCTGATAAGTACATCCCCGAATCGCCATAAAACGCAAGAAGTTGGGACCCTATTATGTATTAATGTAGGATTATTTATGAATTATTGTAGGATTTTAGAGGGAGTCTTGAAAAATAAGAAAAAAAAAATACATTGCGTTGGGTAGAAGCAAAGCAGGCAGCCAATCTGATGGTAAGTGAAGATCAACGGCTATGGACATCTGAGGTATCGCTAGTGTGATGCTCTCCTAGGGAAAAAGCTGAAATGTATCATGATTGTGTTTGTAATTACTCCACCATGTAGCAACGATACCTTTCCAACTGGAACATAGCAACGCCGCTTCGTGGTAGAAATAGTTACGGTGAGAGGACTTCTTGAAATGAAAAACTTTTTAAAACGAAATCAATAAGAATCAGAAAAGAATTAGAAGCTTTGTGAATATTTATTGGGTATTTATGTTGGTTCTAGTCGAAATCAATGCTTTTTTTAGCCATGGTGCAATCAGAAGCAATGGATCCGGCACAGGTGTACATGGCAACGATAATGGCCCGGAACAAGTCAACGGACGCAGCGACAGAACGCGGAGACTCAGTCATGCAGCAGTTCTACTGCGGCGCCGCAGTACTCGTGACGGGCGGCTCCGGGTTCCTTGGCAAGCAGTTCATTGAGAAACTCCTCAGGTGAGGATAGTAGTTAAATGAAGGATGAGCCTATTACAATGCGAGATACATAGATTTGGACTAGTATAATTTCCTTAACATTGAAAAATAATGCAGGAAAAGGAAATTTTCTTTTTTGGAATTGAGGTTGTAATCTACATTTTATTTCCTTTCAGAGCGACGAAAATATCAAAAGTATATGTTTTGCTGAGACCCAAGAAAGGGAAAGGTGTAGAAGAGAGGTTAAATGCACTGATACAGGAACCCGTAAGTCTATTTCAAGTTCGTCATATCTTGTATTAACTGAAAAAACCGACCAGGCCATAAGCGACCAGACCAAGGCTCCCAGTGTTGTGCAAATCAGAATTTTACTCAGACCTTGAAAGGCCAACGATTATTCCTAATATTATTCAAGTTCTTAAGACAGGGCAACAGCTGAAGGGACTAATTAAATATTTTTTACTGTTTATGCACCATCAATGAACGAAAGACAACAAATAAATTATTTTGACATGATTTATTTATGTTTTAACTCAGGTATTGGACGTAATCCGGGAGCAGCAACCAGACTTCGCAGACAAGATCAAACCAGTAGCAGGAGATGTGGCTGAACTTAGACTCGGTATGAGCGATGAAGACTGGAACACTCTCGCAAATCAGGTTTATTTTCAAGACTACCTATTAATTTAACCTAGCTACCATCAAATAATTATTTGGCACAGTAACAGTACGGTGGCCGGGAATCGACCTGAGATTTCCGATGCCCAGGGCATCTCCTTCGGCGACTAGGCGTGAGGGCGCGAAATATGCCTCAGACGCGGTAACCCTAAAGTGGTATGAGGAACAGAGTATAAATTTCTCATCCTCCATAGAAAAGGGAGGATCCTCTGACCAGATTGGTGATATTTCTGGTGGTCTACTGCCCGACGATTGAGGTCGGGACGTAGTATATATGTTAGTCGCGCGGTAAACACTCCTTGCGCGATACTTGGAGTGACGTCAGTATGATGCGTAGTTTGCGTAGGGCGATTAGATGCCACTTAAATGTCTTAGTGGTGAAAAGGTTGGTCAGTCAGCAAGGGTATCGGGTCTAACTGCCTATTTTAGTCTGACTTGTGAAGACAATTTGAATGCAACAAGTAAAACCACATACTTCAAAATAGTCAATCATTTCGTTACAGCTTTCATAGCTGCATGATCAGGCTTACCGGGCCTTTCATTATTCGCTACAGTTCTGTTTGACAGCAACCAAAATAAAATTCGTCAGTCAACGTCATATATTTTATTTAAATGCGGAACTCAATACAAAAGGTTGTTAAAAAAAAATATTCTAGTGAGAATGTGGAGGAAACATTACACATAAACACAAAAACAACCGACTTTAAAAAAAACACTAAATAAAAAGTGAAAAATAACTTTAATTTCGGAAGTCGGTGTCTTTGCTTTTTAATTTTCGTTTTTTGCCACCGACTTCCGAAATTAAAGTTATTTTTCACTTTTTATTTAAATATTTTTTTTTGAAGTCTGTTGTTTTTTTTTGTAAAAAGTTTTTATTTTTCACTTTTTAGTGGTGGTACCTACCCCACACAAGTTACTACCTGCTATGTAAATAACAGTGAAGGAGTCTAATAATTATATCGTCTACATAGACTGTGGGAAAAATACGTAATATTGAAGCTAGCTCAAAAACTAAGCAAGCAAACTTAATAAAATTTATATCAGAAATATTTATATCAGACCATCTCGGAAGTATACCCTTTCGAACTAAAAAATAACGTAGTACCTCCTCCTTTTTTGAAGTCGGTAAAAACTACTCGAGAGTCCTTTGATGTACCGACACTGAACGGAGATAATACGATTATTCACGTAACAACGAATATTTCCTCTACACTCTTGTATTCGTCAAGTCTCGTGTAGTTTTGCAGAGAATGTGAAGCAGGTTTAAGGTCTTATCTCAAGAAACATTAATTTTGTCAGGTGAATATAATAGTCCATATGGCTGCAACGACAAGGCTCGACTCCCCGCTCCGTGTGAACACCATGATCAACATTCGTGGTACCAGAGAGGCTCTCCTACTCGGCAAGGCTTGCAAAAATCTCAAGTGAGTATTCACATTAACAGCTCAAGTAAACTTGGATAAATCGCCACTCTTATTCATATCTTTATTTGCATTCCACAATGATAACAAGAACTCACAATGGCTAAAACTAAGGCACAATTACGGACTCTGTAAGACACTGCAAAAAGGTAAAATAAACTTTTTAAAAGAAAACAACTACATCTTTTTTTTATATCAAAATCAAAATCAAAATCAAATCCATTTATTCACATGAATGTAGGTTTACAATTTGTATGGTCTTATAACTATAATTTAGGCCCTTTATATTCTACTATTACTTATGGTGCGCAAATATTATATTTTACACAATGTTAATTAAATGTTTAATAAATTAATAAGTCACCATCAACAAATAGTATCTCATGCATTAGGATTATAAGGAACCAATTAATTAATTGATGTCAGAGTTATACCTATGTCAGTTCAAGAGATAAAATTTAATATAATGTCAGTTAGAATATAAAAATAAAAATTATTGTAAATTGTAATTGATGATGTCATGTCTACTAAAATGTCAATGTGTTGCAACCTTCACTAAAATTTTAATATTAATTCCTTATACCAATACTATTTATTTATTTCTGTTTTATTTGGATCGCTCTCCGCGATCCAACATGTAGTCATTGAGATTGTAAAAGCATTTGTCTTTTAACCATTGCGTTACCTTTTTTTTGAACATGGTCAAAGGTAAATCTTTAAAGGCGTCGGGTAATTTGTTATATACCTTAACAGCATTTACGTACGAATTCCTCTTAAACAATTCGAGCCTGCATTGCGGTAAACAAAGTTCATGTTTAAATTTATTTTTATTTCTAGGAGCTACGACATTTCGTTTAGTTACATCTTTATGTTTAGTAAAATACTCCGGATGTCGTTTTACAAATAGGCAAACTTCTCTAATGTACATACACGGTAAGGGCAGAATATTGTACTTTTTAAACAAGGGTTTACAACTATCCATAAACCAGGCTCCACAGATTGCACGTACACATTTTTTTTGTACTCTAAATGCTTTTATTATCTCCACCGAATTACCCCACAACAAGAGACCATAAGCGAGTACGGATGAAACGTATCCGTGATATGCACAAAGTGCAGCTTCTGTTGATACCGTGGCTCTTAATCTTTTTATTGCGTAGACAAATCTGTCTAGTTTATCGCAAACATAGTCTACGTGCGTTTTCCAGTCGCAATGCTGATCCAAGTTTATGCCCAGAAATTTAGTACTTGCCACTTGTTCGATAATAGCATCATTGTATTTAATATTTAACGTCAATAGCTTTCTTTTATGGGTTTGGAATTGTATCATTTTAGTTTTCTCCATATTAATTTTTAAGTTGTTTGAATTTAACCAGTGTACTATTTTGTTGATTGCATTGTTTATTTCTAGTTCATAGGTGTCTGCCTTTTCACATTTCACAATGAGAGTTGTGTCATCAGCAAACAAAATTGTTTTATGGCAAGTGATATTTGGGAGATCATTGATATATATGAGGAATAAGAAAGGTCCCAATACACTGCCTTGTGGTACTCCAAAATTATTATTTCTATAGTCACTTCTATGTAACATCTTTTTGTTGTTATGTATTTTAGAAATTTCCACACATTGTTTTCTATCATTTAAGTAGTCTCTCAACCAGTCGTTTGCTTTGCCTCTTATTCCATATTTTTCTAATTTGTGTAAGAGCAGTTTGTGGTCCACAAAATCGAACGCCTTACTCATGTCAAGGAAAATCGCAGCTATTGGTAAGCCTTCATTTATCGCCTGGGTGATATATAACCTTAAAGATACACTCACTCTTGCTGACTTTCTCTAGGTTGGGCAAAAAATATGTTGCCTGTTACTGGTAGATAAATGGCATATTAGTGGATATTTAAAAACATACGCATGGCGAATAAATTTTTGTCATGGTGACAAAGCTAAATTGATTTCATTTTATTTAACATTCAGTGAATTTTCATTCAGACACATTTTTCCATAGATCCTACGTTCATGTATCAACGGCATTCTCCCACGCTTGCTACAACCGCATCAACACGGAAATCTTGGAAGACTTCTATCAGAGTCCTGTGGGACCAGAGAACTTGATCCAACTAGCTGAGTCAGTCGAAGAGTCGAGACTGGACGATATAGCACCAGGGTGAGTGGTATTACTTAGTATACTGTACAGAAAAATAGGCCTAATGTTCATAAGCACGATTGTTGAGTGAGGGCTTCCCAGGGTCGGACTGGGCTGGAAGGGCACGGGTGGCTCCCCGCAAGCCCAGCCCGGGACGAGATACTAATAGATGGGATACTATCGGAAAATAATGATACCTTCAGACGTGCGAGCAAGTACGCGTACTTATGGCTCGGCGAGCTTACTCGCCCGTCTGTCATCGCCGCGAGCCGCGAGCCAATTTGACAATGACATTTTGAGCAAGCTTCACGTGTGTCACCGACTGCGAGCCGAGTAAGGTTACGAACTTAAAGAAATAAAGAAAGAAAAAAACGTAAAGAAATAAAGAAAGAAAGAAAGAAAATTTTATTTGACCCAAGTAAGGCACAGAAAAAACAAAGAACATACAAAAAAGTATTGTGCGCCTCACGGCTGCGCCAAACAGGCCCAGTTCAGTACTGCACGTCTATCACCCACTTTATAGGGTGACTGGTAATTACTGACCGATATTTAAACACGTGACTATACTCATCATTATGAACAACTTTTATAGGAACAAACCAGAAATCGCGAAAAAATATCAGCTTTTCCATACATTTTGTCGAGTTATGGGAACATAAATGTAGGAAACAGTAGATATGCGGTGTCTTGTTTATACCTTTTTAGTTGTAGCTGGGTTTTAGTTTTTATTACTTTAATTTTTTTAGCTGTTAGTAAGGCGATCACGGCTAATTGGTGACTGTGGTTTTACTCATGTTTGACGAGTTGTTCATAAAAAAATATAAACCTATATTTACTATCTACTTTACCAACCTACCGCCAGCCTATCGGGGGGCCCGCGCATGCTAGGGCCCGGCTGGCAAACGCCACCTCGACTATATGGTCAGTCCGACCCTGGGGCTTCCGGGATCGGAGTCAAAAAAGTTTATTTTTATTTTTAAGTTCAAGTGAAAATAGAATCATTTAAATAAAAACAGAGCTTAACCTCTAAAATTCCCGCGAGGAATGCGCGCGAAATCCCTAACGGCCCACGGCGCGATGTAATTTGACCCCGCTGACCCCGCTGACAAAAAACGCTGTACCTACGATTCTATTTGATGTATTTACATTCTGTAAACTGTTTCGGGCTCTTGAATAATGAGGGCACACATAATAATATCAACAAGACTTATAATAGTACTTTAATATTATAAACATTCTATTGAAACCCGAGAACTGGATGAAAACCGACTTGTTGCTGTATTATGTTGATTTCTTGCAAATTAATGGATCAATTTACACAAAATTTTGGTAATACTTTCATGAATAGACAAATAATCTAGTTAGACTTGTTTTTTTTCTTATAAGATTACATACAATATTTCCAACTCAAACTTCTTATTGCGCGGTGCTGTCGTTTTGACATTTTTACCTACACGTAGAAACAAGTAGAAATCTTTGAAAAATTAATAAATATGGCTCGAATGGATGAAATAATTAATAAAAATTAGTTTTGGCATATATAATTACCGTTTATAGACACAAATTAATTAAAAAACAGTCAATCTGAACTGTCAATAATGAACTGGTTAAAGGACAACAATCTAACAGCTAATATTTCTAAAACTAAAATTTTACAAATCTCTAATTATAACAATTCTCAAATAAAACCCTTAGATTTACTATAAAAACACTAAGAAAATTGAAGAAGTACTTGATTCAAAATTTTTAGGTATTATCTTAGATAGACATTGCAATTGGAAAGCACACACAAACCACATATGCTCTAATCTAAACTTTGTCTTTGCTCTAAAAAAAACTTAAGAAATTGTCAAGTCAAAAAACTGCTATTAACTGCGTACCATGGCTACGTCGGGTCAGTTCTTAGATACGGTCTTCTTTTATGGGGTAATTCTTCTCAGAAAAAAATGTATCAGAGCAATCTGTGGGGTTGGACCGTCTGAATCTTGTAGACCTTTATTTAAGAAATTAGGATTACTAACTAGAAGTAGGTTTATTTGTTAAAAAATACTGAGCGCTATACCAAAGCGAAATTGCGATCGCGGAAAGCAATAAGGCCGCCCATTGTATATTATTAACTGACTTCTTCAAAAAGGAGGAGGTTCTCAATTCGTCTTTTTTTTTTTTTTTTTATGTTCCCTACAAAATGGTTGAGCTGGATGGTGCTGATCCACGTGTCATGTTCGTGAACGGGCGCTGTCAGTTGAGACTGGTCATCTCTCATCTGCCAGGGCTTATTTTTAATCTTATATTTTGAATTGTTTTTGATTATTTTTCATTTGACATTGTTCTCACATATAGAAGCACCAAGAATACTGTACCCAGGATTTTGTAATATCTATATCCATTTTTAAAAGAGTGTCCTTGGAGTTTCTTGCCCGTTCTTCTCCATAGAGATCTACGATTTGGAATGGGCAACTAGCTTCAACTTTTTGACTAACTGACCGATTCTTTGACAATTCAAAAGTGCCTGTAAATGGTTTAATTGAAATAAATGCTTTGAGTTTGAGTTTGAGTTTATGTTTATATTATGTAGTGTTTGTTTTTTCCTTTCGTTATATATTTTTGTGGTGTACAATAAAGTATATATAAATAAAGCCATAGAATAGAAAAAAAACCTTTTTAGAGATGCAACCCGACTGGCTGCCACAAGATGTAGAAGCACACTCTGTCAGAATAATAATTGTTATAATATTATGTCTGTCAAAATCTACAACCAAATACCCAAACAGATCAGAGAGCTGCCACTAAATTATTTTAAAAATAAACTTAAGAAATGGCTGTATTATAAATTATAATGCATTCTATACAATAAATGAGTTCTTAAATTATAAGCAAAATTTGAAGTATGATCTCACTAGTAGGTAATCGAATTATATATTATAGTATAAACGGTTTATCAAAAGTTACCCTCGCATGCTGTGTCAAGATATTGAGTTTTTCTATAATGATAATCTACATGTAATTAACATGTTTAGATATTTGTATGCCAGTCCATGGCAAAACATGTAAGATCACAACTTTATAAATAAGACCATAACATGTACCATGTTTTAAAGCAAATAAATATATTATATTCTATTCTATGATAATATACATAAACTCAAGCATTTTTCCCCAGGGCGTAGGCAGAAACAATAGAATCACACCTGATTTGAAATATACAGTATTTAACTAACAAAGGGCGTTCCCGTTAACCTGCAATAGTATAGCGTGTATACATGCTAAAAAAAATATTACCGTTAACAAAAAATATATATATTTTTGTATAGAAAAATATTCACAAAAAATATTAAATTGTTTCGGATAATAAACCCTCTGTACACGCCCACTTGTCACACTTTTTTTTCTACGTTGAATATCTTTTTGTGAACATTTCAATATATAATTTTTTTTTTTTTTTTTTTGAGTGGTAATATTTTTTTTTGCATGTATACACGCTATACTATCGCAGGTTAACGGGAACGCCCTTTGTTAGTTAACATACTGTATGTGCCCGTCTAACTGCACAATATGTCTGGTAAATTTTGGGTGTATGCATTTTTCCAACTCTAGTTTATTAATGGAAAAAGGGTATTTAGCTGCCACTTCATTTTGTTTTCAGACTGATCAAAAACTGGTTAAACAACTATTCGTTTTCAAAGGCAGTCGCAGAAGACATGGTCAGAATGTGCGATGACCTCCCCATTTGCGTCGTTAGACCTGCCATCGGTAAGTGACAACCGATAAGCTACCAGCAGGCGTAGCATGAGCACCGTTTTGTCGACGGAAGAGTAGACAAAAATGACGTTTCCTGTAGACAGTAGACAGTACGAGACGGCAGCAAAGTAGAAAGAGTCAACTGCACTTTTTTACAAAATTCACTCTTTTACTTAATTCGACTCAGAATTCTTTGTTTTATCATAGGATTTATCGGTTGTCAGTGTGATTTTGACAGTAAGGATAGAAAACTTTCTTCCGAAATAGTCTACATTTATAAAAAGACCTAGACAAAGATCGTTATAAATGAAAGACAAAATGACAGATTTTACAAAGATTTCTACAGTGGATGTCAAAAATGAAGAAACGAACTGTCACTTTGTATAGAAAAAGCTATGTCTATTCTTCGTAGAGATAGAAAGCGCCATGCTACGCCTACAGAAGGGCCGCCGCGGGCCAAAACACATTGTAGTTCATTAGAGTCCTTGACGAATTAAGTATTTTTAATCTACATAATACTCCTCCCGGTGTTGCTGTCACTTAGCATTCAAAGTGGCCCAATAATTGGTTCATCCCGTCACACTGCTTATCTTTATAATACTTTCACTTTACAAATATTTTATTGCAGTTGTACATTCTGCACGAGAACCACAGCCAGCATGGATTGATGTATCCAATGTATACGGGGCCTCTGGTGTAAGAAAAGCATGGTATTTTAGCTATACGACTCGTTCCGCTACTATCTTAAACTTATCGAAAATATTAAACTCGGGAACGTAGGTATTAACAAACTAAAAATCATTTTCAGCTGGGTCTAGGCGTTGGCATAGGCTTGCTGCATTCACTATTAGTTAATGTCAAAGCTTGCTTGGATTTTGTACCCGTTGACTATGTCAATAATGCGATCATAGCTGCAGGATGGGCGACTGCTAAGAGAAGGGCTGCTGGCGAGATGGATCCGAAGATATATACTGTGACCACGTCTATGAGAAATCCTGGGATCTGGGGTAAGATTATCAAAACGGTGAAGCAAAATACAGTGAGGAAACCGATATTTGATATCGAACAGGGCTTTGCCATTATACACGCTGAAATTTTAATGGTTGTTTTCCCGCGACAAAAAGATTTGCCCTAAGTAGAACTATTGAATCATAGGGTTAAACTTAAAAAATATTAATGTTTTTGTTTTAAAATAATTTAATAAATATGCATCCACTCGAAAGCGTGAGAAACAACAGCAGCTCACTAGACATTACGTAGTAAATGTTCAGAGCAAAATAAACTCTCGCGCGTACGGCATAATCTAGTGCGCACGCACGCGGCGAGCGCCCACGTACCCCCGCCCCGCGCCGTCGCCGGCGCGCTGTCTCCGGCTCGCTCAGTTGTCCCGCGGCGACCGTCGTACGTACATTCTGCGATTCGAGTCGCTCCTCTTCGCGGGGTTCTAAACCCACAAGTCCTACAGGCCCGGACGATTGTAGCGGCGACACAGCGACTACTCGATCATGGGCAGTTCTTGGGCATGGGCTTTTAATATCGTAAGACGTGACAGAGACACTTTATAGAAAAACAATCAAATAAAACGTGCTCGATTGTGTATGGAACGCAGTGGCTTGCACTTCGAAGAACTACGTTACCGGGAAGTGTAAGTACTTTTGTAAACAGTTAACATTTAAAAGTAGATTAGTTAATTAAAATCATTGTAAATAAGTTGATTCCAATTTTTTAAATACATCATTATCTAATTAAGAAAATTATTTATTGTAAGATAAAAAACTTGTTTTTCAGTTTCGTGTTCAATAAGTTGTAGGTAAAAAAAGTATTTATGACGGTCCTAAGCCCGTAAAAGGGGAAAATTGGAATAACAAATAGGTAGTTATCAGCTGTAGTGTTGAAGATATATCACCTCCATGTAGTAATTTAGCCAGCGTTCTGCAACTGGCTAGATAGAATTGTCTGTTTTGTAATCTTACTTTCTATACCTTCTTAACAATATAATGCTTTACAATATTTTATGTGGTTTAGCTTCTTTATCTCTGCAAACCTCCCCAACATGTAGCGCAAGGGTCAATGAACGCGCGTCGTTCGCGCCTGCCTCGCGCAGTCGGGCGTTCGCGCTGTATCTGTATACTACTTTTGTTCGAGTTTCGTTTATCACAATTCTAAATCTGCCATGTTTTAATCCTTTTTTTATTTATCAATTGGAAAAACAACCATTAAAATTTCAGCGTGTAGTTAGGCACAGACTGAAATTAAATATTATTCACAGGAAAGCTCTTACCTATAATGAGGGATGACATGATAGTGATCTACCCATCGCCGATGGCTATGACGTACAGCCTCTTTTTGCACACCAGCAACCCTGTAATGTTCTGGATTCTTATGTGGTTGCTGCATCTGATACCTGCATACTTCATAGATGGCATTTGCTTACTTATCGGAAAAGAACGACGGTAAGAGTAACTTCTCATATCTCGAAAACTGGTATAGAATTTTATGATATTTTAGGTACTCGACTAAATTTTCCATAGCCCTTTTCAATGTCACCGCCATTTTGGCCACTTGAGATTATAATGACTATAACTCTAAACTTTTGTATCGGAGATGTTTACAAAACATATGCCGTTGGCATCTGAATCAGATAAGCTAGCTTTGTAGTAATTTTATCAATTACTACAAAGCTAGCTTCGGTTTGGCTTGGTAAAATATTGTTAATTTTAATGTTAATTCAGGGGAAGGGGTTTTTTTTTCAATTTATCGTCAAATAAAAAACAATAGAAAAAAATCAAAAAAATAAATTCAAAATGTTTTATGTTTTTAACATAAATATACACTATTTAACACTAATAAATAATAAAAAACACACCTTCCCATACATTTTTTTAAAACCACAAGCTAAATAATGCTATGACGTCATGAGGGCCGGACCCCCGTCGGCCCCCGTGGGCATACAAAAACGTGTTCATACCTGTAATTTCCGCTTAGGCCGACACCATCAGCTTTGTGAAACAAATAGCTGATCTACTCCATGATTATCACTCCACAAACTTCACACACACACATACATTTTTTGCTCACACTTTTGATCACGGAATGAATCTGTGGCGGTATCTACATCGCCACATGCGAACTACGCATCGAAGACCTGACGTCACATAAATCCTGCATCGCGCAATTAGAGTTTACCGTGCAGTGAACATATATACAAAAACCCAATATCAATCATTGGGCAGTTGCCCGCCAGACACAACACCCATCTGGTAGGAGGATCCTCCCTTTTCTATGGGGGATGAGTGAACTTTACACCCTGTTCCTCATACCCCTAAAAATCACTTTGCACTTTTTTCAATTCTACAGTTACATTCTACTGAAGGATGTTATTTTTTATTGTAAAAACACAACTTATAGGCAATCAAACATAATTAACATTCCCTAATTCAATAAAATCTATCATCGAAATACACACGTCGGCCATTATCGGCAGCCATGAAGCACTGAACTAAAATAAAAAGACTTTCGGGACAAACAATCCACAGCCTTTCCTGTTCTTTTCCCTACACTTTGTACAAGTGTGAGCAGTACAAATATAGTTTAAGCATACAAAAAACCGTTAATAAAAGCGCCAAAACACGCATCTGTCGCGTCATCACCATTTTTGACAGCCATCACCTCGTGATGGCACGACATTCAAGAGCCTCTTTAAAAAGAAATGGGGATTGAAATTCTAGCTTGGATTTTACGGGTTATTTTGCTGCTCGTTTTTCGTAGTGTCATAGCTGCCACCATCATACGCAGACTTCCAGGTTCAATATAGAATCTGGAAGCTCGCTTCTACCTTCGGCCTGATCATCACTTACCATCAGGTGAGATGTAGGCCCAGAACTTACCGTCGTGGTTAAAAAAAATGGGGTGTGGCAGCGTTTAGTAATAGGTAGTTTATATAATATTTTCTTTAAGACGAATTCTTTGATTTTTACCTGTCGTGTGGTGTAATTAAATGTTAGATGTAGATGATATGTAACCTAACCGCAGCATCACACTGTATCCCCCGATTTTTTTATCATCAGTTTTTTTAATTGCCTCCCACCATGTAAACAAAAAGACGTATTCACGTCAAATTCATTTATGTAATGTTCTTTCTCTTTATTCCTTTTCTATTTTCAGATTCGTGAAACTTTATACCAAAATCTACAAATTGATGACAACGTTGTCCGTGGTCACCTGCAACAATTTCGTCTTTGCCGACAAAAACACTGAAGCTCTATACGAAAGTCTATCCGAAATTGATCGAGAAATTTTCGATTTCGATGTCAACAAAATTAATTGGCGCGAATTCATGATATTATGGGCTTTAAGTATTAGAAAGTATATTCTTAAAGATGAACTAACAAGAACAGAATATGCCAAAAAGAAGCAATTCTTTTTAAAGATTTTTACTTATGCTGCTTTTGCTTTTTATTTCATTATGGTGTATAAAGTGTTCTCATTATTATTTTTGATATTTTAAACATTTTTTTTTCAATCTTATTTTTTATTTATTTTAGATTATTCTAGATCTAGAAATGAAATGAAATGAAATGAAATAAAATAAAATTATTTGCTTTGAATGCAGGTATTTACAATTTGGTGTTAGAATATTATTTACAGGGCCTTGTACATTCTGCCTTTAGGCATGCAAATTTTAAACTTAATTTACTTAATCTAGACTTTAAAATTAAACATCCGATAATTTACTTAAGCTAAACTAGGTATAGAAGATATAAATTAAGCTTATTAATAACTATAGCTTATTAATTAAGATATAATTTAGAGAATAAAGTGATGTGTTTTCTGCAATATTCTTTATTTTTTCCTCGTTTAATGGTTTTATTTCTTACTTATAATACTTCAACTTTAGTTATATTAAGTACTAGCTGATTTCGGCGACTTCGCCCGCATGGATGTCGGTTATTATATACTTAAACGTTACCCGAGAACCACTATCCATTGGTGGAAACAGCATGAAAATCGGTGGTTTTTGAGTTTATCGCGAACAGGACGACGGACAGACGCGGCGGAGGACTTTGTTTTATAATTGTAAGGAATAAGAATACTGTAAAATTACTTACATTAGTATTATTGTTTTGTTTTGTATTACATTTGTGTCTAACATAGTTTTTAAGTATCTTTTTTATTTTTATTATCACCCTATCATCATCATCTGCCTAGCCTTTTCCCAACTATGTTGGGGTCGACTTCCAGTCTAACCTGATGCAGCTGAATACCAGTATTTTACATGGAGCGACTGCCTATCTGACCTCCACAACCCAGTAACTGGGTAATACGATACCCCTTGGTAAGACTGGTTGTCAGACTTTCGAGCTTCTGACGACACGTAACGACTGTCAAAGATTCACAAATGACAGCGGGGACCAACGGCTTAACGTGCTTTCCGAGGTACGGAGGAGTCTCGGTATGTAAAGACGATCACCGATCCACGGACCAACCCCCCGGCAAGCGTAGCTTAACCCGATGGATCGACCCGTGCAGCTGTATTACTTAGCCACGAGATCATAAGCATGTTATAGTATGTGTATACCGACCGCCAAGCTACCAGAATCTATCTATGTTTGATTCTGTAATGGAAGAGGTGCTAAAGAAACTTAGTGCTAATAGTAAGTCAATAATCATATGTGGTGATTTTAATATTAACTTATTAGAAAATAACTCGAATACTGTGAGATTATTAAGTCTTTTCAGGTCACTTGATTTGTCAAATGTTTTTGTTGAACCAACCCGAGTGACAGCTTCTTCTGCCACTTGTATTGATAATATTTTTTGTAATTGTGATTACTTACATAAAGAAATTGTAAATAAGTTACCATCTGATCACAGTGGTCAAACAATAACATTTTGCGCCTACATGCCTTTACAAAAAATTCAAATTAGGTTTAGGCCAATTACATGTAAAAATTTAGAGAATTTAAATACTTCTTTGGCCAGTAAATTATGTGTTCAGAGTTTTAATAATGTCTGTGACCCAAATGAGTTCTATGCCGATTTCTTTTCATTAATAAATAAGCAATTTAATGACTTTTTTCCACTTCCACTAAAAACTAAAACTATTTCACTAAATTCCACTTTACCACAAACAATCCACTAAAAGCTAAAACTATTTACACAAAGTTCCTATTTAGTGATTGGGCGACTCCAGGTATTCGTAAAAGCAGGGAAAATCTTTTTGAACTTTATGGCCTAAAGCAACATATGAATAATACATCCTTTCATCAGTATGTTGCAAAATATTCTAAAACTTTTAAAAATGTTTGCAAAATAGCTAAAGCTCTTTACATTAGCAATAAAATAAAATCAGCTGATGATAAAATAAAAACTACCTGGCAAATAATGAAACAGGTAGGAAAAAACAGCGTAGTACTGAATTCAATTTAGAGACTCAAAAAAAATAAAATGGCCTCATCAACTCAGATGTAGAAATAGCTCAGGAATTTGGAAACTTTTTTGGTAATATTCCCGTTAAAACTACTGAAGCTTTAAATTCTTCACCCGCGCTTTCTGCTGCCTTACTTAGAAAGAATGTAAAGGCATGCCCTTTGGAGTTTAGGTTTCAGCATACAAACCCCCAGGCAGTTATAAAAGCTTTTAAAGATCTTAAAATTAAATCAACAGAAGATCTATGGGGAATGTCTGTAAAAGTCTGTAGGTCTATCATCGAAACCATTGCGCCTTATTTAGCTTTCTTATTTAACACCAGTGTAGACCAAGGAGTCTTTCCGGATCTCATGAAACACAGCAAAGTAGTTCCTTTGTTCAAATCCGGTGATAGTAAGGAACCCAACAATTATAGGCCTGTGTCAATTCTGCCAGTTCTCAGCAAAGTGTTTGAAAAGTTGATGCTTAATCAAATGTTACGTCACTTTAATAAAAATTCCATCTTTCATGAACAACAGTACGGTTTCACCAAAGGGCGTTGTACCACTGACGCCGGTGTTTCCCTAAAAAAGAACATTTTTAAGGCCTGGGAAGAAGCACAAGATGCCATTGGAATCTTTTGCGACCTCTCGAAGGCGTTCGATTGCGTCGACCATGAGACACTTCTGCTGAAACTAGAGCACTATGGGATTAGGAATACAGCTCTTGATTTACTAAGATCATATCTGAAAGATAGAAAAGTTAAAGTTCAAGTAAACGGCGTAAACTCATTGGGGTCTGAAATGGCAATGGGCGTTCCTCAAGGTTCGGTATTGGGTCCATTCCTCTTTTTAGTTTACATTAATGATTTACCCCAATTACTACTAAATCAACCGAAGATGGTGTTATTTGCAGATGACACATCATTGATTTTTAAAATAAACCGACGGTCGCAAAATCTTGACGACGTGAATAGCGCTATTCTTCAGGTCCAAGATTGGTTTACGGTCAATAATTTGGTACTAAATAAAAAAAAACCAAATGCATTCGATTTAAATTACCTAATGTTAGAAGTAGCGAATGTGACATCATATTGAATGGAGAAAAACTGGAATTTATTAATCAAACAGTTTTCCTGGGAATCACGCTAGACGAGAAATTACAATGGGGACCCCATATAACACCTCTTGCGGGGCGGCTAAGATCGGCCGCTTATGCTGTTAGAAAGATAAGACAGTTAACAGATGTAGAAACCGCGCGTTTGGTCTATTTCAGTTACTTCCACAGCATTATGTCGTATGGCATTTTACTGTGGGGTCGGGCTTCTGACATTGAATCCATCTTTGTTTTGCAAAAGAGAGCTGTCAGAGCCTTTTATAATCTATGTCGCCGCGAATCTCTCAGGGAACTATTTAAAAGGATTAATATTATGACGGTACCTTGCCAATTCATTTATGAGAATATTATGTATTTAAGAAAAAATCTAAATCTTTTTAATAAAATAAGTGATAGACATAATTTTAACACTAGAAATAAAGATAAAATAGATCAACCATTTTTTAGATTAGCTAAAGTACAAACATCTTTTATGGGGTACTGCGTTAAATGCTATAATAAAATACCTAGTGATATATTGCAATTAAATGAAAGAAAATTTAAAACTCATATTAAAAGTACACTTTGTAAACAAGCATATTACAAATTAGAGGATTATATCCAAGATAAGAATGCTTGTAAACATGCTGGTCTTGCTCCATAAGACAAATTCGAGGCTGGACAAAATCAAACTGGTTGCTAATCTAGTTGTAAAATTTATTATTTTTATATCATCGAATTTTTTTACATTTTATGATAATTAATCTCACACACTGTCCTATTAGTATTACTTGCAAGTTTGTAGGAATATTGTGATATCGTGTACTTTAATGTTTGTAAATATGTGAGCACCATGTATCTATCACATACTTAATTTATTTATTTGTCATTGCTCCATTTTTAATTCTTTTTACCTATTGTAATTGTATTCTCGGTGCATCGTCTTCACATGTAATTATATAATTGATGTATACCAAATATTGTAAAACATTTTTTTTAAAGAGTAACGGTGGAGTTTCTTGCCCATTCTTCTCCATACGAAAACTACCTCTTGGAAGGGGCAACTAGAATCAGTTCTATTTCTATGTATTTGACGTTCAAAAGTGCCTTTAATGTGCCTACCTACTTACTTGAAATAAATTATTTGACTTTGACTTTGACATCTATTTATATCACTCGTTTTATTATCACTCTGTATAATTTGGATATTTCATTAAAAAAAAAAAAAACAAATCAAAATCATTTATTTGCCTAAATAAGGTACAGAAGGTTGGTAAAGTGTACAAAATTGTTCTCTTATTCTGCCTTTAATTTCGGCGTGCAAATATAAACCTTCTGTTTCTTTCTTTAGTATCGATATGGAGGTCGTGTCATATTTACAAAAGTGAGGCGCGTTAGATGGATTAGCTTGTCATTCAGATTGCTAGTTTTCGGCGGCACTGTCAGTTTTGTGGGATTAAAGATTTAGCTATGACGTCCATTTTGAATCTAAAATAGGTAGTGAATTTTAGTTTTATAGCAAATATTGTCGTACAAATACGAAATAGAATATAATAATTTATGGATGTCCATGGAGTCTAAATTTCATGCTCTTAATCACAGGTAGACTATAAAATATTAAATAGAAATATTTTGAAATCTTCTAAAAATTGTTTTTCACTATAACCAGTCATTTCGGTAGCATTTGTGTTAGTGATAGTACAATGGTCACGGATCTCATTATAGAGGTCAATTTGACCAATTGCGTGCATCGCCTACATTGGAGTGGCCAGTCTGTACTCGCTAAATGTCCCTAACTACGGCGATTATTCACGCCATTTAGCAACAGTGTAGGTAGAAATACAGGTCATAAGGTAAGTAACTTATGACCTGTATTTCACCTGGTTTGAGATATTGAATGTTCCTGTGTCTGTGTCTCATTGTAAAGTGCACCTATCGACTTCAACACGTCAACGCCGGCTGTCACTAAAAACCAGCCCTGGGGCTCTGTCTCACATAGGGTCGCAGCATTATGCTGATCGATGGCCGTTTTGCGTGATGTGAAGCATTTTTCCCCCAACTTGTTCCTTTTGTGTTTTTTTTTGCGTCATGTTAACTACAAATAAAAGTATTTTCTTTCGTTTTTTTTTTGTCTATGTCATAAGACGAAGAAATTAAAAAAGAAATTCAAATTCAAACTTTTATTGCTCAACACAGTACATAATTATACTTTTCTAGATGTCAAGCGAATGCGCCTTCCACTATGTTGCACCAATTCAGGCATGCAAAATTATCATTAAAATTATACATATGTCATTATATAATGTCATGACGTTGTGATTTAAATATGAGGGTAATTCTATTTCCCTGCCAGGGTTGCGGGAAAGTCCGAAAGGGATATCGGGACCCTGGCAATAGGCAACTGAAGGAACACGGGTGGGTTTTAGTCAGTAAAAGTCTGACACGGCCTCTCGCTCCGCCCAGAGCGGGAGAAGTCATTTGATGGTTTACAAATTCTCAAAAAAAAAAAAGTTAATTCTATTTAAGATAATTTATTCATCGAGTATTTCGGGACATCGCCAAGCGGTTGGTCGACTCTTCACGTGACCAGAGAGCTGGTCTATTTTTTGGCCAAAGAATCAGCATTGCCATCCAACATGGCAACGCTGCCAGTCATTTGGGCACTTTTCCCATTGACAGTGATTCGAACGAATTTTTTGATGCCCAACTAGTTCTTCCCCATTATTTTGTCCTTCATATACATGTGTCAGTGTTAGATTGTTTAATGTATTTAAATATTTATTTAAGTATCAAATAAAATATTTTTAGGTTTTCATAAGGGGGGAATTAATTGAGATTCGATTACTTATCAAACATATCCTCACATTTTTTTAAATATATTTGTCTTATGCTTTAATATAGAATGGAGTCTATATTTCGCCCATCAAAAGTCTAACAATTTTTGCAAGTTGTACAGCACAATCGTAGGATATTAGCACCGGTTATTACCAGCACTCTGATACCAGCTCAGGAAGGAAAGCATTCGGCAAAACATTTCCCCTCGCGTTGATGGATGGGCTACAGCTAAAATATGAGGGGTCACACCGCGAGCCGTTAAATTGAGGATCAGTTAACTGTAGTTAAGTGTGACGTTTGTGTTCGTGAAGGAAATGTATAGTGTGAATTGGGAAATGAGAATTTGACAACTCCTTCGACAGTGTGATTTTGCAGACTGTTCAAATTAGACTGGTATAAAAATAGAGTCTAGAGTGAGATGAGAGTTTAAAACTATTTCATCATCATTATCCATCATCCACAGCCTGACTTCAAACCCCCTGCTGTACAAAGCCCTCTCTCTGCTTGCACCAATCTCTACGCTCCTGTGCCAATCTAATCCAGGGTCCTCGATAGCAATAATGCCATCTGATCTCCATGGCAAAAAACTATTTACCTAACGTGTGTCAGTTTAGTTAAATAACTGAGATAATAATGACACTACGTATTTTATGAGGTACTTGGTTTAAAATAAATTACCGTTTAAAGCACAAAATAAAAAAATAAAAAATAATACAATCTTGTTAACATAATCCATCAAACAATTACAAAAACACAAATCACTTTCAACCAGAAGCAGTTTAAATTACAAAACCCTGTTAAAAACAGAACTTTCGATCAAAATATAAGTTTATCGGATGGTAGTGAAACCCGCCCCTGAGGTGTTTGGCATGACGCAAGTTTCGCGTGTAAGCTAAAAGTTTCTACGCTATAGCGAATACCTAACACTCGATGTAGAACAGTATAGATGAAGGAAAAAGGAAAGTCAGAAGGTTGAATCAATGCGATATTATGATGATTTTTTAGAGATTCTGTCAATAATTGTCAAAGAACGACGCTACACGATGCATTCTGAAAGTTGGCAACATCGCAAATAACTGCATATCACTGACTAGCTGCTGCGCCCTGCAGTTTCACCGCCATAAGTTTTGATCCCGTGGCAATATTGGGATAAAAAGGATTCTATGTCCTAATCCAGGTCATGGTCTACCCCTGTGCCATCGAAATTCGTTCACCCGTTTTAGCGTGAAAGCGTAATAACAAACTATAAGTTCGGACTTGATTTGTTTGTCCAAACTACTAAATAAATGACTATTGTCAATGTTATATTACTAAATTTTCTTTATTTCATTTTTCATACATATAAATTATATTTTTAAATATTAGAATAAAAAAATATATAAAACATTTAAAAATATAAAAATAGTAGCCCACCGGTAACGGGAACAGGGTCTAAGCTACCGGCGGTCAGGGCTCCAGAGAGAGGAACCTCCTAACAATGCGAGCCGTGTCCAGGAGTACAGCTTTCTGAATCAAGCCCTTAATCCAGCTGCCCAACGAGAGCCTCCTTAGGTGTTGGTCAAGGCTCTTGGCAATTAAGCCATTGGCTAATACGACTATCGGCACAATGATCGCAGAGTCCACATCCCACATGTCGACAACCTCGTGAGCCAAGTCAAGATACTTGATTTTACTAAATTAATTATTATTTTGCCAATAAATACAGAACCCCTTTTACCGAGTGGAGGCCAATGTCCCAGCAGTGGGACATTTTAAGCTGATTTGATAGAGCCAATTTCATACGGCTCTGTACCTAATCGGGTACAAAACTAATTGATACTTCTACTTCTTCTGTACCTTGTCTGTGCAGTTGTTAACCTGGCCCTCTAATTCCTGTAGCGGAGCGGGAAATGACTTTGTTTATAAAAGGGAGTGACGCCGACGCGACGTAATAATTTGTAACATTGGATTAAGTTGTTTGTATTCAAGCCCTTTTGGTTTTCAGAAGGCAGTTGATTTCTGTAATGTTAGTTACGTATTTATTAGTCAACTTTAAAAAGATATTTTAATAAATCAATCTGTCTAGCCTTTTCCCAACTATGTTGGGGTCGGCTTCCAGTCTTTCCATATTCAGCTCAATACCAATATTTTACAGGGAGCGGCTGCCTATCTGACCTCTACAACCCAGTTACTGGGTAACACGATACCCCTTGGTAAGACTGGTTGTCAGATTTTTCGGGCTTCTGATTACCCGTAACGTCTGTCAAAGATCTACGAATGACAGCGGGACAAACGGCTTAGCGTGCTTTATATTTAAATTCTCTTGACTTATTTATTTTGGCATTAGCACCAATTGCCGCTGTAGGTCATTTTATTAATCTCGCCAATGTTTTTTGCAGTAGCAAAATAATTAAACTTGACTAAAACTTGACTAAAACTTGAACTAAAACTTGCCAGTGACAAATATGGGCCATCATGTAAACGACCCTTTAGACCAGCGACCGGCTTGACCTCAAAAATACCCCTACACTCGCATCCAACCTCATTCCACCCGCATAACACCATATTGGTTACATAAAAAGTATTTTATCACCTTTTAAACACCGCAGACGGACCCAAACATACTGTGAACACGAAAAGAAAGAAAAAAGTAAAAAAAAAATCGCGATTGCGCCCATTCAGACCTAAGTGTGTACTGTCAAGTTGACACGAGACAGAGATGGGTGTACACAGCTGGTATAAGCTAGAAAGGGACGGTATGATCGTTACTGAGCCATTGGGGTCATCAGACTGGAGACAGGGGTACTTGCACTTGACCCCGCAGTGAAGTAAGGTACGAAAGGCGTTCGGATTTCTGGAGTTTCAATGTGCTATTTTTATGAGACGTGAAACTTTGATTAGAGAGATTTTACAAATATTTAGAAGACATAAAATGAGAAGCATTTTTAAATTATAGATTGAGAAATTATGTGATTAGTTACGGCACGGAAGAAGATGAGTATGTTTAGATAGTTTGGTAGTGTTGAGTGGATAAACGCTAGGCGATTGTCATAAGACTTTTTTAAAGCGGATAATATTATAAATTCGAAAGTAACTCTGTTAGTCTGTATGTTACCTTTTCACGCCTAAACGACTACACGGATTTCGACAAAATTTGCAAAGGAGATAGATGGCACCCTGGGGAAGGACATAGGCTACTTTTCATCGACATCCTGCACGGGAGAAGCCGCAGGCGGAAGATAACTTCAAAAGATGAAACCTAAAAGGTGACTTCTATCTATGGTCACATATTACGGACACAATAGTTTAACTAAAAAGTAATAAGAGTTAAAACTGACAAGCAGCTGCGTTCCGCAGTTTCATCTAGACGGAGATTCCCACAAAATTACAATTTTTTGGCATAATCTCCTACGCCACTCAGGGATAGTGTAACTTTCGAACAACAGAAGACTTTTTGTAATCGGATCAATAATTCCAGAGATTCACTTTAACAAACATACAAACAACTTTACGAGTATTTAGTACTTGTTACCTTTTTCTAATATTTGTTTAGATTTCGATAAACTAGGTACTAACCCGTTGCAAATATGATTGTATTATTGTTTTTTAGTTTCGTTTATTGTCACAAAGAAACATACATTATACACTAACTACGCTGCAGAGATTTACTGATCGAATTATTTTTTGTTTTGCCAATGTCTTTCTTCCTTTTCATGTCGTCAACAAGAGAGAAAGAGAAGGATATAATAATTAAATTGTTATTCAATAAAACCGCGTTTATCATTTATTTCCTTATAAAAACTCGGACGGAAGTTAGTTATAAAATTAAAATTTAATTCAGTAATGCGTTGGCTCCAGCTCGCGAATAATTAGTGCTCATTTTTAATTGGACGCTCGCAATTCAGTTAGTAGTTGTGAGTTGATCTACTGAAGTAATTCGTTTAGTTAATTGCATACGTTATTCCCTGTTTCCTGTATTTTGTTTAAATAATGGTTTTTTCCAAAAATCTCCTTTGATGTCAAGTCAGAAAGAACAATTAAAATAATTATAAGTTAATCAAATCCTTATGCATTTTCTTTATTAAACTTATTTTAAATTTTAATTTTGGTTATAGTCTACCTATGTGCCAAGTTTCATCCTAATCTGTTCAGCCGTTAAAGTGTGATGGAGTGACATAGAATAACTTTTGTTGAGAATAATATAGTAGTCCGAAGGACACAGCCACAATTAAATTAATTATTCATCACAATTTTTTGCAAGATTCAGTCAAGTAGACCTGAATGTGTCACACAGAACTCTTTATCATTGTGTGTGTTTCGTGCGTGTGCTATGTGGGGTCGTGTTAATTTCCGTGCTCATGCACGATAATCTAGCTAGATTGTCAGAAGCTAATCAAAAACTAGGAGGTAAAACATAGATATGCCGGAAGTATCTCTTTTACCTGTTTAATTTTTTGTTTTTCTTTAAAAGAAATCTCGTGAGACAGGATAAAAGCGCGTTAAGAAGCATATCAGATGCTGGTGAAAAAATTATAATTCATATCACAGGATAAAACTTGATTTATGAGAATATAAGTTTACCAGTAAGAAATCCATTAGAATACAATTATTTTTTAATAAAAAAAACTTTAAAATTTTGGCGCTTTTGCCTTTTTAACTTTACACTGTCAATCAAATCTGTGTTCAATTTCGCTTCAAAATTGACATGATGTAAACCAGTGTTTTTTCTAAAAATAGAGACTTCTTCAAAAAGGAGGACGTTCTCAATTCGTCTGTATGTTTTTTTTTTTTTTTGTGTGTTTGTTACCCGATTACTCCGCCAATTATGAATCGATTTTGATGCTTCGTTTTTGTTTGGTAGGTCATGCTTCAGAGGTGGTCCCATATAAATTTTATTAATTTTGCTTGCGTAGTTTTTGAGTTAGCTTCAATAATTACGTATTTTTCCCACTTTGCGTATGTTGATGTCATGTTAATTGACTCCTTCACATAGCAGATAACGGTATACGAATTTGTGTGGGGTAGTTACCACAACTAAAAAGTGAAAAATAAAAACTTTTTACAAAAAAAAAAAAAAAAAGTTTTGTAAAAAGTTTTTTTCGGTTAAAGGTTTTCCAGAAAATACAATAAAGTTTCCCAAAAAAGGGATCCAATGAGGCCTCATAATATGCATTTTTTAGCTTTTGCCTCAAAAATTCTATTTTCCAGCTCACTTGACATAATAATAATATACATATACAGGCCTGATGGCCGAAAGCCTCGACCAACATCTCTCGAGGCTCTCGTTAGGCGGTTGGATCAAGGGCCTGATTCAGAAGGCAGTACTCCTTGATACGGCTCGCATTGTGAGGAGGTTCCTGTCTCTGCAGCCCTAACCACCGGTAGCTTGGACCCTGCTCCCGACACCGGCGGCCATCTATTTTTTATATTTTTAAATGTTTTTTTATACTTTTATTTGAATTTATGAAATATTTAAAAATGTAAACAAATAAGAAAATAAATAAATAAACGAATATATACATATTATATACCTACTGCATTTTATTTCTCAGGCGATTTAGTCCACATCATGTAAGTTTGCAACAAAATAATCAATTCTCCATTCATTTCCTCTCGTGTAGAAGCTTTTAAGTCATAAGAGTATATCCTCAGATATTAGAGCAGTGTGAGTTTTAACGAGGCATATCTGTGACCCAGTTCTCACATTCAATTCCTACAGCTCACGTAGACTTTACGGAGCTTATGTCCTATCTTTTTGGCCATAATATTCCATGTACTCACCAACACACAGAGACTGTATGAAAAAGAGGCCTTTGCTCTGCTGTAGGATTATTACAAGCTATATTTAACATCAATACACATCAGTTCTCTACAATGGATTTAAAAATACACCGTGCAATATTTTTCCTAATGTTTTGAATGCTTAGACAAGTGGCAGTAGCTTTAGAAGCGTTTCGCATTGCTAAAACGACTTTCAACAGAATTGACGAGCGCTCTTCGGTAGCTTACGTCATTCCGAAACTTTTGTTTGGTGGCGGCATCTACATCGCCGCATACGAACTACTCATCAAAGACCTGACGTCATACAAAATCCTGCATCGCGCAATTAAAGTTTACCGCACGATCAACATAAATATACAAGATCCCGACATCAATGGTTGTGCAGTTGCCCGCCAGACACGACACCCGTCTAGTCGTAGGATCCTCCCTTTTCTATAGAGGATGAGTGAACTTTACACCCTGTTCCTCATGCCTCTAAACTTTTTCAACTTTGCCACCATCGGTATCGCTGTTAACGCTGTTTCTTGCCTCATGTTTACTGGAGATTTTCCTCTTTCCATCCACTTTTTCAGCCATCACAAATTATCATTGACTCCCTTTTCATTTATCATCCTTCACGCAATCCAATCGGCAATGTTGCCGAAGTAAAAACAAACGTGCTTTCGAAGTTTCACACTCATTTTATGTTTCACGCTACCTTATCCTCATCCTTGAAAACCATTTTCAAAAATGCTAACCTAAATAGACCAATTGTGAGTCGACGCGCACACAAAGAGTTCCGTACCACTGTTTAATAATATTTAACCGAAACACGCTGAAAATTTCCGCCGCCGGCGGCGCCGCTTTCTTGTATGAGGACCCCCTTTATTGATTTTATTTTTATTTATTGTTAGTCTGATAGGCAGTCGCTTCATGTAAGATACTGGTATTCAGCTGCATCCGGTTAGACTGGAAGCAGACCCCAACAAGGCTAGGAAGAAAACGAAGTGGCAATAGAAATACACAATCAGTGAAAATTTTAACTGTCGATATAGTACGGTTCATGAGATACAGCCCGCTGACTGACAGACGAACAGCGGAGGTAATAGGGTTCCGTTTGGCAACCTTCAGTTACGGAACCCTAAAAAAAATGTTCTAGTTTCAAATAGTTCACCACAGCAACGTTTCAAGTATGGTTGTAAGCAAGAAAGTTGGCTTTTGACGGATATATCCTGCTTACCTCCAAGTTGTATAGCGCGATGATACTTTACGACCTCGTTTCGGAACAAGTACAGTCGCGAACAAAAGTGTTCCTGTTTATTTGATGAGGCATTTTTGTTGTGTTTTTCTGGTATTACATTATCCAGTTCCTGGGTGGTGGAGATCAGAGGGCCTAAACAAATGGCATTCGCTTCGAAAGCGTTTCGTATTTCTACAACGACTTACAACAGGATTACAAAGCTTTTCGATAGCTTGTGTCAGTCCTATACATTTTTGCCTTTTCCATCATTGTTATCGCTGATAGAATATCACTTTGTCTTGGGCCTCAGATAGGCAGACGCTCCATGTAAAACACTGGTATTCAGCTGCCGAAACAGTTGGGAAAAGGCTCGGCAGATGTTGATAAGGATATGTTTTTTTTGGGATTATCTGTTTAATTTCATTTTTGATAGAAAATAATTACATAAATTTTCAGAAACCATGATCATACCAAACAATATTAATATTAGTAATTCTCCAATTCCTTTGAAATAATTCCAAGAATAATAAACAAGGGTTTATTTTAGACTTCATAGTTTCGAGTAACATAAATAACTCCAATTGAGCCCACACAGCATGACCTGCGAAATGCTCGACAAATCGCGATAATTTAGTAAGTTATTGATAATTCTTATTGTGTTCTGTAATAGAAACAATTTAGATCTTAACAAATAGCTATTTAAAAATAGATACAAACCGACAGTTTTCTATTTTAGGGGATCTTATTTATCCACTGCTAGCTGCGCCTCACAGTTTCACCCGCATAAGTCTCGATCCCGTGGGAATATCAGGATTAAAAGTATTATATGTCCTAACGTATGTCATGGTCTGCTCACGTGTCACATTTTATCCAAATCCGTTCAGCCGTTTTAGCGCGAAAGCGAAACAAACAAACAAACACACTTTCGCATTATTTTAGTGTTGCTAATAGAAAAAAACAGGCCTCTCATGAAATTGATGACAGACACTTCATAAAATAATATCACCATAAACCAAAATAACTGCATGAACCTATTTATAAAACAAAAATACTTCACATTCGATATTGCAGTCACGTCTCCAACAACATGAAAACGTTAGCAGTGCAACCTCGTAGCAGTTTTCTTGAAAAATATTTAGTTTACAAATAAAAGCTTATTCTTGGCTACAAAACGTTGAATTTGTAACCGACTGTCGAGCTATCGACCACGACAAAAGACAGCTAGCGTCCTTAGTAACATATACATGCAATAATACAAGGCATTTACGACCTTATCTCCACAACATACAACTGAAATTAAACTCTACCATACCCACTAGAAAAACCACCCCTCATGTAACTTTCAACTTTAATTGTTAAGAGATACAGTTCAAAATTGAATGGTCTCACAAGCACGCACACATACGTATCCCGTTCGATAATATAACTTGTTGCACGTCACAACACACTGACAAACACGCCAACACACACAGCTATGTTTACACTAGCATAAATGGATAGGGCTTGTTGGCTGAAAGTATTGAGTTACGAGAAAATGATAGAAAAATATATATTTCGTGAGTTTCTGGCCTTATGATACCTATTGAATAAATTTTTGATGTTACCTCCTGAATTTTTTGATCGGAGAGGTAACATGTGTGTTGTATCATTTTCTTGGAGACATCTTAGTTGCGAGAACAAGTGACAAAATCGTTGGTTCATTGAATTGATTATCTTCAATCGGGGACCGAAACCACTATGATCATTATGGGCATTTTTTCGATTACAACAATTATATTTTTTACCGGTAATTTTAAAGGTTACCATAAATTGAATACAACCAGTATTAATTATCGGTTACCGAAATAAAAATTGAGTCTATCTTACAAGTTTAGTGCCGTCGGCATTAATCAAAGGGCGCGCTTCGCCTGTGTGTGTGTAACCAGTATTATAACGGTAACCTAAAAGAAGTAACATAATTATTTCTTCTTGTTTGCTTACCCAGATAGCGGTAACCTTAGTCGTAGAAGTAACCAAAATTCTTCGATAAATGTACACACGGCTACACATCCAGCTATACGTTTCCAGTTTATGCTGATCTCGCATTGTATAGGATTTCCATACAATGCGAGGTCAGCTTATACTGGAAAAATATAGCTTGATGTGTAGCCGTGTGTACCATCTATAATTTATAAAGATTTTTGGCCCCCATCCTGAATTTTAGTAAAAGTTAAAACTTACACGAATCGACAAGAAAATAGTTTTAAGCAAAGTTCCTTTATCAAGATGTTGCTACCCCACAAATTGCAGTCAGTCTAAATAGATTTTCAGTCTAGGAAATGAGGTTTTTGACATTGGTGTTAAAAAACAAAAATATCGATCGTTTTTACCTAAGCAGAATGCTAATTAATTTAACACCTTAGAGAGGTATGAGGAACAGGGTGGAAAGATCACTCATCCTCTATAGAAAAGGGACGATCCTCCAACCAGAGTCACGGTGTTGTGTCTGATAGGCGACCATTGATGTCGGGACGTTGTATAGAGGGTGTAAGGGTAAACACCGTTGTCACTCAAACCATTATTTTCATTAAAAGATTTTATAAAGTTTCTATCCAATGCCGTCCGCAAATTCATGGATACGCGCCCGAGGTCGCCGCCCCTCCTACCTACCTACACAGCACATGAATAAATACACAATAGGGGCCGCGCTCGCGGCTGGTCAGGTCACGTCCCGCGCCCCCCGCCCGTGTTGAGACATAAGTTCGTTGCCCTAGCGCGTATGGTGAAATACGCTTGTGGTAAAATCTAGATATTCATTAATAAAAAAAAAAGTTGTAATTTTTCATTGATATTACGTTCTACAAATGAAACCAAACCACTGGTTTCAAGGATAACGGTGTTTACCCTAACACCCTGTATATGCTAGTCGCGCGGTAAACTCCGCTTGCGTGATGCAGGATTTTGCGTGACGTTAGATGTATGCGTATTTCGCAATACGGCGACGTAGATTTTTTTTTTTACGCCGGTTTTAATCGTAATAAATGTACCTACTATCGAATGCCTTAACTTTCTTCTTGTATAAATTTGTAGTTGTATCTAAAAAGTGCAGCCTGTATCTAGCCATAGGCAGATACAGGCTGCACATTTAGACAAAGGGCTTACTCATAACTTCAGCCTTTTTTTTTTTTTTGGGTGGGAAGGCATCAAATGACTTCTCCCGCTCTGGGCGGAGCGGAAGGACGTGTCAGACTCTTACTGACTAAAACCTACCCGTGTTCCTTCAGTTGCCTGTTGCCAGGGTCACGGCATCCCTTTCGGACTATTCCGCAACCCCGGCAGGCATCGGTCCTAACGGACCCCGTCAGGTGTGCTGACATCTCTTTGAGGCGCGCGTGGAACACGACGCGCCATCGACCCGGGCCTGGTCCTTATCGGACGGCGAGCTACCCATTGCTCGCCGTCCGCAAGCCCGCGCCTATAGTGGCCGGGAATCCGCCTGGGATTCCCGACGCCCAGGGTGTCTCCAGCGGCGGTGATTAGGGGCGTGAGGGCGCAGGCCTTGCCTTTCCCTCACGCGTTCCGCCTCCTCCTTCGCGAGCATCACTGCTTCGCAGAAGGAGGTGACCGCCTCCCATGCCCTCTCGCTCCGTACCATGGCCTGGATCAGGGCCGGACGCGAGAGGTCAGTGCCGCCAATCGCCTCCACGAGGACACGGCGGTGCTCCGCCCAAGCAGGGCACATCTCTACCGTATGCTCCACCGTGTCCTCCGGACGATCCGCACAGTGGTGACACCCGGGCGTTTCCTCCCGCCTAATCCTACACAGGTACCTCCCGAAGCTGCCATGTCCGGTGAAGACCTGCGTCAGGCGGAAGGTGAGGACGCCGTGGCGCCTCTCCAGCCACTCCTCAAAGAGGGGACTTATCGCCGCAATTGTGGCGTGCCCAGCACTGGGTTGTGACAATCGCACTCTCCATGCCGCCATGAGATCCTGCCGGAGCTCTGTCCGCTGTGCCGCGATTTCTCGCGGCAGCGGAGACTCATAACTTCAGCCTGGATTTAACAAGCGTGCTCGCTCGGATTCGGCCATCAAACAAATCCCTGTTAATACCACAAGGGTAGGCAGAGAAAGGCTTACATTGTAGGTTTAACTGTCGTTTATCAGTGACAATTTATTCACTAATAAGTTCTAAAAATTATTTTGTCATGTTGTAATAATACCAGTCAGCTAGATGCGTACCCGTACCGTCTTTTCCCGTTTTACATTTTCTCGTAGATAAAACGATCTTTGATGGTCAAACTTGCTCGTGATTTCAAACAGTAAATATTCAGGTACGTTTGATCGCGGCTCGTAATATGAGGCGAGTCGCTGCTCAGTAACAAATTCATGTGTCAGCGGGGGTGGGGTACTGTGCAACGAGTAGCTAACTTCAGAGACGCCATTAAGTTTGAATCGAACGGTAACAATTTTAACTCTTAAAAAATCTCGTGAACCAAAAAAATATCGGATATTGGCCTATTTCTACCAACTGTGATGATCATTATTGCATTCATACAACTTGGTCGTTGCATCGTATATATAATATTATCACCTTGGTTTTAAAATACTCCTGATTTGACCTTTAACACCTACTATAGGATATTATCGTATCGATATTATTAGTCGGAATCAGTAAACAATTTCGCCCACTGCATCTTATAAATTCCTCATTGAACAAATAGTTTATGCAATACATGATCTAAAATAATCTATTACAATGTGTTTTAGCTAACATAAATAAAGTCAGGGACATTACTTGCTAAGCAAATTGACTGCCAACTTAAATAATTAATTATGACACTTGTGATTTGGATAATTCAGAAGTGTCATTCTTTCTTTAACACAATTAATTCCTTGACTCTACAAAAAAAACACTTTTTACAAAAAAAAAACAACCGACTTCCAAAAAACACACTAAAAAGTGAAAAATAACTTTAATTTCAGAAGTCGGTTGTTTTTTTTTTTGTAAAAAGTTTTTATTCTTCACTTTTTAGTTGTGGTACACACGGCTACACATCACGCTATACATTTCCAATATAAGCTGACCTCGCATGGTACGGAAATCCTATACAACGCGAGATCAGCATAAACTGGAAATGTATAATTCAAATACCACTACCTGGTCCTGGTGTAAATAACAGTGACGGAGTCGCATAGAACATCGTCTACGTAATACTAAGTGGGAAAAATACGTAATATTGAAGCTAATTCTAAAACTACGCAAGCAAAGTACATATTTATATTGAAGACCACCTCTGAAGCATGACCTACCAAACAAAAAAAGAATAATCAAAAGCGATTCATATTTGGCGGAGTAATCGGGTAATAAACATTAAAAAAAAACATACAGACAAATTAAGAACCGCCTCCTTTTTGAAGAAGGCGGTTAAAAATAGGCGAAATCTTAAAAAAAAACAAAATATTTGATAGGCTGCCATTACCAATCTCACATGATGGTAAGCGATACTAGGTACTATTAGCACGACGAGACGTGGTCCACCATGTTACATTTTTGTCTATAAGATAATCTATTATAGGTCGCGCGCGATTGCTAGTCACCAAAGGTGTGTGAGCGGTGAGACGGGGGAGGTAGATAAATACCAAGGTAATTCAGTCTGCCAATTTTGTCAATGGCGCCCTCCCCCGTCCCACCGCTTACTTACCTCAGGCAGTGACTACCAGTCGCACGCGGACTATAATGTGACACTGACGCCGGTTGCACACCTCTGCCAAGGAACCATAGCAGCTAAACCGCAGTAGTTCAATTCAACTGGCTCGCGTCATATTCTGCTACTCGAATCGGATGCGAGTAGCGAGTCAGTTGAATTCAACTACTGAGGTTTCGCTGCTATGGCATCACGGCAGAGGTGTGCTACCCGCCTGAAAGTTTCCCACGTTACAGCTAAAATAAAACGTAGGAAACGTAAACTTCGGCACGTTCCACTCCATAACTGTACGTACACAATCAAATTCAAATCATTAACTCCAATGAAAGTGTCGCAATCGTGTCATGAGCATTTTCGTAGCAGCATCTTCTATACATTAGGTACTTATTATTATTCTAATGGTGCAAATGACTTCATATAAGCACACTTTCTCCCAAACGTGATATTATCAACCCTCCTATTAACCACCATTATACCCTGACCTACACTTAGACCCCAACTCTTCGCTCCGAAGGTTTCACTAACATTGGACATCGTAACCGATATAAAAATACCCCTACCTCTTAGATTGCTTTCCTCAAGGGTCAAATAAAGTACTTAGGATGGTGTGAAACTCAAAGGTCAGTAATAATTGGTAATGTCGGTCTGAATGACTTCAAGGTCAAGGAACTAATTTCAGAAGGAAATGGAAAATGAGCTTCGACTTCTTGACTTGTTACGTTCAGTTACTATTAGGGCAACATGGTGCTTGTAGAATACAGAGCTCTATGCAGTTTCCATGTCGTCGAAAACTGCTGCTCAAAAAACCATTGTGCATAATTATTTTTACTTTGGTATAGTAATTTTATTCTAAGGTCGTCTTCACATATAATTAATGTATCCTAACTAAAATAATCTTATCTAATTAATATTATAAACGCGAAAGTTTGTAAGTATGGATGGATGGATGGATGGATGTTTGTTACTCTTTCACGTTAAAACTACTGAATGGATTTGGATGAAATTTGGCAAACAGATAGTTTATAACCTGGATTAACACATAGGATACTTTTTATCCCGATATTCCCACGGGATCGAGACTTACGCGGGTCATTTCATCCAAATCCATTCAGCCGTTTTTGCCTGATTGAGTAACAAACATCCAAACACACAAACACACAAACTTTCACATTTATAATATTAGTAGGATACGAAAGGGTGTTACGCTTTCATACTAAAACGGCAGTTTTTTTTTTAATGCAAGTCTTAACAGTAATTTCCCCAACACTTTGGAGCACAGCAAAACCGCTTGGACTTAAAATAATTGATTTCAATTTCGTCAAAGAAAAATAGATGCAATGCTGAAAAACTTAATAACAGGTGCACAGAGCAAAAAAAAATATAAAAGTAACACAAAAACGAACATATGCTACGCAAGAGCCGAACATAGTAGGATCTATTTTTGACTCTGCATAATGATCTACTACAACCTTGCGTCTACATTGATTCATTCAATATCACACATAATTTCAAATCTTCATACAGAACCACTGATTTCACTGAAAGCGTCATAAATTCCGTCTCACTGACGTAATGATGATGAAAGCGCACATTAATTTGGTAAAGCATTCCCCATTCCCGGTAATTACTGTCGGTATTAGGCATCAAATATTCACCATTAGATGTCTGACATTTATTTCACTTGGTTTGTAATTACACTGTTTTCAACGGACTGAATTTGTAACCGTAGCATTCTTGTTTCAGAATTCTGACTTTAGTCTAAAATTCTAATTCTTACACCGTGTGCACCTAAATTTGATGATTTTGTTGTAAATTTCCTGATGTTCCTTGTATTTATTGTCGCATTGCGTGATAAAAGTCACTATCGCACCTCTGAATTTGTTGAAAAGTCATCGATTTCCCTATACAAAAAAATGATATTTAAGGTTTTTTAATAAATTAATTCCTTTTGTACAGGTATATATTACCCAAAACGTATTTTTTATGTCTTCCGGCGTAATTCTTAGCCACCTCCTTTTCAAATTATTGCCAAATGAATTACTAGTCTGTTTTTAATCTCATAGACAATTTGACATTTCAAGTGTTTGTTGTCTATTTTTTCGTTAAGGAGTTTGACATGTGCACCTGTCAAATTAGTCTACGAGATAAAAAACAGACTTTTGGTTAATAATTTACATTAGGTAATAAATTGGCGTCGAAAAATTCATCCGCATCGCTGTAGTTAAGGTTATTAATTAATATATCCATCAGATCGACCGTGCTCAAATATCACTTATTTGTATACGTTAGATTTCGCTTTCAGAGGACTAGAGGACATAACAAAATGTTTCAAGTAACGATAAGCAAGCATTGTTAAAACAATTCTTCTTATTCAGGAGCCCTTGTCCCATGTCAGTCAGTAGGGATCGGCGAAAAAATGTGTTTCCCTTCCATTCCCCCGTCAGCCGTCACGTTATCATTTCTCCCTTTTCATCCATATCATGGCCTACAAACAAAAATGTTCACTTCAAAAAGTTTGACCTTTTTAAATCGACCCCGGACGTAAAAATAGTTCTCGCCAAAACTGTGCACATACCACGGTACGGAGCATGTTATATATTTTTCATGAATATTGCTGGCTAGGCGCTCGGGCGCCTGCGATGATTTTTTGTGCTATTTTTATAAATATTCCAGTCGTTTTCCATAGCGTAAAGTGGCTAGCCTTAATACTGTAGCGAACTGGCTTAAGTGGAAGTTAATTTTTACAAGCTTTATATTAGCTTGCTCTGTTCGTATGTGTTTCCGGTTACTCCAATTGTCATCCATTTTTCAAGCACTGCCTAGCATCCAATTGAGCTGAAACTTGGCATACTTGACACTACTTGAACTACTGAGACATTTTGAAAAAATGATACCATGGAACTGGTCTGATGATGGATCCGGAAGTTGGCTATAGAAACTCCTAAATCAAACAAGACCTTCGTATTTAGACTCATTAGCTATGTAATAACAAGTGCTTTGACACTAGGTGGTGTTCAGGGTCTGATGATGGAGCCGGAAGGTGGCCCGGGGAATATCCTTTTTAGTTCATTAATAAATATTTTTTTATAATCTATGTCACCGCGAATCTCTCAGGGAACTATTTAAAAAGATTAATATCATGACGGTACCTTGCCAATTCATTTATGAGAATATTATGTATGTAAGAAAAAACTTAAATCTTTTTAATAAAATAAGTGATAGGCATAATTTTAATACTAGAAATAAAGATAAAATAGATCAACCATTTTTCAGATTAGCTAAAGTACAAACATCTTTTATGGGGTACTGCGTTAAATGCTATAACAAAATACCTTGTGATATATTGCAATTAAATGAAAGAAAATTTAAAACTCATATAAAAAGTACACTTTGTAAACAAGCTTATTAAAAATTAGAGGATTATATCCAAGATAAGAATGCTTGGAAACATGCTGGTCTTGCTCCATAGGACGATTTAGTGTCTGGACAAAATCAAACTGATAGCTAATTTAGTTTTTTTTTTATTTATTATTTGTATCTCATAGACTTTTACACTCTGTCATTACTTAAACTCACGCACTGACTTATTAGTACTACTTGTAACAATGTTAGGACTATTGTAATATCGTATACTTTTACAATCTTTGTAAATATGTGAGCACCATGTATCTGGTAATTAATTTATTCATTATTGCTCCATTTATAATTCTTTTTAGCTTTCGTAGTACAATAATCTTATTGTAGGTGCATCGTCTTCACATATAATTATAGTATACAAAATATTGTAAAACATTTTTAAAAGAGTAACGATGGAGTTTCTTGCCCATTCTTCTCCATACGAAAACTACCTTTTGGAAGGGGCAACTAGAATCAATTCTATTTCTTTGTTTGACGTTCAAAAGTGCCATATATGTCCCTATTTGAAATAAATTATTTGACTTTGACTTTGACTTTATTAAGAGCTAGTTTTTAAAAAGGTTTTTACTTACATTTCATTTCTGGTATGAAAATATTTTGGGACGTAATTTCATATTTCCTACCCGTAAGAAATTTTCGTTTGGGAGAAGAGGATATGTTCCCAATAACATGTTACTGTTTTTCTCCAATCTGGCTCAACCGATTTTAATGAAATTATTTTGCAATTATGTTATGTAAGTCACACACTTGTAAAGCGGCTTTATGGAGTCGAAAGAGGCTAGTGACAAATTCACTCTAGCTGGATATGTAAGATGTTAGCTTAATCTCCAAGCCTATTGTGGCAAGAGTTTCCTCAGGAATTAAAGCGTGTTTAATGCTTATTGCTGTGAAATTCTAAACTTTGTCCATCATCTGCCTAGCCTTATCCCAACTATGTTTGGGTCGGCTTCCAGTCTACCCAGATGCAGTTGAATACCAGTATTTTACGTGGAGCGACTACCTACCTGACCTCTACAACCCAGTTGCTGGGTAATACGATAGTCGTACCCCTGACTAAGACTGGTTGTCAGGCTTTCGGGCTTCTGACCACCCGAAACGACTGTCAAAGATCCACGTATGAACGCCGGAACCAACGGCTTAAGGTGCTTTCCAAGGCACGGAGGTCGGAAGTTGGTATGTAAAGATGGTCACCCATTCCCGGACCAACCGCGGCAAACGTAACTTAACCTGATCGATGGACCCGTGCGGCTGTTATTACTTACCCACAAGCCTCCTCTTTTACACATTTATTTCTCCAAAAAAAATTAAAACGCATAATACTTCCAGGTTACAGGCTCTTTTAGAGATAACAACACAGGAAAATCATATTTCAATCAAAGTATTTTCTGTAAAATCTATGCCAGGATCCAGAGCAGTATTTCGATTACTTGAAAGCAAACCCCTGGAGAAATTCTAGCTCGTCTTGAAACTCTTGGCGAGACTAATCGAGAAGATTTCAATGCTGAGCACAGTGCAGGCTGAATACTTTTGTATAGTTTTTATAAGGAACGAATATTAAACAAAGTGTCTAGTGTCTATTTAGTAAAGATACCTACCATTTCCCATTATTTGTTTTCAGGTTGGCAAGTTTACCACCTATAGATACATTTTGTATGAAATATGAAAGGGTGGCGTAACGCCCGCGCCGTACTATTGCTTCGCCCGCGTTTCTCGCCTCTTGTGAATGTCCCGCGCCTTAGATGTTAAAATTCAGTTCTTTTTATTGCTCCATGCTTTTGCCGAAATATTTCTCAAAACGATTGACGGTATTTTACGCCCACATCTTACCCATCATTTTCACTCCAAATCATCATAAAAACTTAAAAACCCTGAAGAAACAGAGATAATAATTTCCATCTAAATCGGTCTCCCCTTAACACATACCTCGAAATAGCAGCGTTTGATCGCCAACAGGCGCTGCGCATGAGTCGATCGATCGATTGATTTATACACACATCCCTTCTCACGTATACAACGTAACAGCCACTTTTACAATCTAGGAAAATCTACCTTATTTCTTAAGGATAGAGTTTAAAATTCGATGGTGTGGTAGTTCTTCCAGAATCAGGTATAAATTCACGCGCCATCTTTATGAGAGTAGGTAGAATTGTGAAATCAGGGCAGGGCCACGTGCCATAGGCGAGAGACCAGACGCTTTACGTAATGTGGCTTATTTAAATTTTGGGGGACTTCTTCTGGGATTTCCAAATCTCTTTGTGTTTAGGGCTAAATATAAAGGTTACTTGCGGTAGAAAAAATGTAGTAATAATATAACAAAGAAAAGAAGTTTAAAGTAGAATAATAAATCAATCTGCCCAGCCTTTTCCCAATTATGTCGGGGCCGGCTTCCAGTCTTCAGCTGAATACCAGTATTTTATATGGAGTGACTGCCTATCTGACCTCCACAACTCAGTAACTGGGTAATACGATACCCCTTCGTAATACCGGTTGTCAGACTTTCGAGCTTCTGACGACCTTTATCGATTAAAGTTACATATAACTAAGAAATCGCGATATTTTGTCAAGTCGTAAAAATCGTGCGAAGCAGGAATGGGTCGCTAGTTTCAAATAAAAGTTAAGTCAGAAAGTTAAGTCAAAAAGTAAAGTCAGAAAGATGAAGCTAGTTGCCCATTCCAAAGCGTTGTAGGTATCTAAGAAAGTAATATCAATTAAAGCAATTCAAGTTGAAATTATACATGAGAGAACGATTTTGAAAGACGTGCACACCTTAGATAAAAAGCGACTAATAGTAAGCAATAAAATAAAAAATTGGGTCTTATGAAATAGAGAACCTCGTCACTTCTATGATTTAAAATATTCATCAATTGCTTGGTATTATATCAAATAATGACCATCATAGACAACTACCAACAGTAAAAAAACCTTATGACATAAAGTTTTCTAAAAATAAAAAATACCTTAAAAATGACTCCTCATGTTAGCAGAAATGACCACTATTTCTTTTTTAACTTAGCCAAATCTTATTTTTGTCGCTTAATAATGGCATACGTTATCTTAGTTTTTAAACATTAGTGCATAAAAGTTTCAAAACATTAGTGTTCATGGTTGTTATATAAATTAAGAAAATGTTAGTATGAAAAATGCAACTTCTTTAAAATTCCCCATACAAAACGCTGCTGATGTCATAGGTAACCTAATACATTAAAATATGCCATGCCAGGAGATACCCTATACATACAGCAAACCAATAGCCCTTTTTTTTTTTTTGTGGGTTGGAAATCATCCAATGACTTCCCGCTCTGGGTGGAGCGGAAGGGCGTGTCAGACTTTTACTGACAAAACCCACCCGTGTTCCTTCAGTTGCCTGTTGCTAAGGTCCTGGTATCCCTTTTGGACTAACCCGCAACCCTGACAGGAAACCAATAGCCCTAAAGTACTCTAGTAGCCATAAATGCTACTGTTACAAAAATAAATCGCGAAAGAAATTGCCTACCACTTTTTTTCTTCTGAACTTCAACGAATTCTTACCTAAACAGAAAAAAAATGCAAAAGTAATTCGCGTTTCCAACAAAACGCCGATTTTTAACAAGCTTTGCTTAAGGCCGGGGGATTCAAGTCCTTGACTTAAGAACTGACAACCACTACACAAGGGAAAAATAACTTTAACTGCTCAAGGATAAGGTAGAGTTTCAATTACCACGAAATCCGCGAGGAACGCTTACCATAAAGAAAATGAGGGAAATAAAGAAAAACGCACATTATTTTTTGTAGCAGTAAAGTTTAAATTTCAATAGAGTATGTAAATTTTCTTCTTTTTAAATAAGGCCAGTAATATTGGAGTAGAATAGCATAGTATAAGAGGGGCTCATTGTTTTCAGTGAGCGGGCTCTATGACAACGAACTTTTCACCTTATTTTGTCGGCATTAGAGTCTAAATTCTATTGTTTTTGCCTATTATTGATTACTGATAGCTACTAGGTATAATATAGCTCGGGATCTCACGACTTGATTCAAGTTTACTGGGTCATTCCACTCGCTAGGCAAGTACAGTGTACAAGTACTGGGTTGAGCAGTGATTGCATAGGCTTTTAGAAGCAAAAGTCATTGTAAATATAACATTGTTCTTTTACTTCATAATAGAGATTTAAAAGGTACTGTAAGCTAACAAAAGGAATGCCCTTGAACTCCGTACTAAGTTTATTTTATACAAATCTTGGAGACTTGGCTGAAGTTATTTTCTTTATTTGACTAAAACGTCTCAATAAATAGGGCGAGAGGTCTATTCTATTGGTTTCTATTTTAATCGTATTTTAAGTAAGTACTATCAGGGTAATTCATTGTTACGCAAATTGACTACCAACTTAAATTGTTCGTAGGTATAGGTATTCAAATCAAAACTGTCCTTTGACAGTTGTATTTTTATTTATTTGTTCAAAATCTCCATGCGACAACCCTGGTCTTAAAATTAACTTACTTACGATTTAAGCTAGTAGTACATTTATAATATCATCTAAAAATAATTACTACACTACTAAGATCCTTAAATTAAAAAAAAACATGCATTAAATGAAATGACTATTATACGGCAGATTGACGGAGTGTGATTTGTTAAAAAATAACATTTTCCTGACCTACACCAATCGTCATTATTATGAAAAAAACTATTTAATTAAGAACAATAATGTTGCAACAGTGAAAGGAACTAAAACAGGAGGAAGTTATTAATAGCCCAAATTAATCGAATAACCTATCACGATTTCATATCTATGTGTATTATTTACAAGATACTCTCCGATCTATATAGAACACCTATAAATTGACTTACTCACGACTTTTCCCTTGGGGGTAGGCAGAAATAAAGTATAGATTAGTATCATGATTGTGCTACGATCCTTATTGTGTGACTGGACATGTTTATTCATCGTCAGAAACACCTGGCCTTTTTGAAAGACAATTTTCTTTTTAGTCATTCAACAATCCTTTACACCGTTACAGTTTTAAAACAATATGTTATTTAAATCTAAGCTTAGTTTAGCAACTTCTTATAGTTAGGTTATCACCGCATGCCCCATAAAAGAAATAATTTTGCCACAAACACTTTTACTATAAAATTAATAACGAATTATGAAAAACAAAAGGAACAAGTGCAAAGTAACGTGCGATAATGAAATTAACATCAAAAATCAAACAAAATAAAATTTACCTAAAACATAATATTTAAAACATAGAGACACTAACTATATTAAAAAAAAAACAAATTAAAATAAATCCTACTAACATTATAAATGTGAAAGTTTGTGTGTCCGTGTTTGTGTGTTTGGATGTTTGTTACTCAATCACGCAAAAACGGCTGAATGAATTTGGATGAAATTTGGCAAAGAGATAGTTTATAACCTGGATTAACACATATGATCAAGGATACTTTTGTCCCGATATTCCCACGGGATCGAGACTTACGCAGGTGAAACCGCGGGGCGCAGCTAGTTAAATTATAATTATGATCTGTGGTGAAGGTACCTATGTCTTTCTAGAGTAGTATAACAATAGCATGAATGAATTTGGATATAATATAACTAACTTTTTAATAAAATTCCATCCGTAATCACAAAAATCCAAATTTCGCATTTTGTAGGTTAAATTGACCTTATCATCTTACAAAACGAATCCCTTAAAAACAAAAAAAAATACACTTTCACTAAAAAAACCATTATAATAAAAAAGAATACAGTCTATTGTTTTAATTTTCGACACCAAAATGGCCGGATACCATGGAAGGTTTAAATTAATAGAGCGAATACAATGGCTAGGATGGCGGGGTCGACGGCCGGGTCACGGGGTCACATGGGTGGGCCACGGAACTACCATTGTTTATGGGACTTTTTATTTCAACGCTTTTATATGGTGGTTTATGAATGGTCAGTAAGTAGTGCAGTGCTAAATGTTCTTGATAGGGAGAATCGTGTAGTCGCAGAAAAAAAAAAGATTTTGTCTAACTGAAAACCTCTTAAGGGGTCATTGAACAACGTAAAACATACTATGGGCCAACCCTGAATTCACGAAAAAAACAGCTGTTTCCTACATTTTATCGAACTCAAAATCTACAGCTGATTTTTTTGAAGTGGAATCAATGAAATGCATTCGAAATCATGAATTGCCATTCGGCAGTACTAAGATGTAAATTTTGGCTCTTTGCCTCTACGAAATGTGGTCAATCGTCGTTGTTGAAATAGCCTTACATTGTATGTAAGGCACAAGATACACAAGACATACAAGATAGACAAGATTATTTTAAAGGAAGTAGTTGTTATAAATTATGATGTCAATACCAAAGTAGGTCAAAATCAAAATCAAAAGTTATTTATTCAAACTAGGCTGAGAATCAGCACTTTTCGAACGTCAAAATTACATAAGATAGTCCCCCAAAACGCCCACCCTTCACCAGTTCCTAGTGCTTTAGCTGGGAAGAAGAAGTGGCGCAACAAACTCCCCAGCATTAATAGATTATGCATGCATAATGCATCGATAATATTCAATGTCATACATTGTGCAGTCGGCGACATAATGTGTTATTTTTATTATTGATAAATGATTTTATTTCTATAAGTAGCTAAGTACAAACACTTTTAGACGTCAAATAGTTATTTGTTATGCAAGGATGTAAAGTATTTTTTTGGCGCTAGTACTGTATTGAATAGGATAGGATAGGATAGAACCATGAGCAAAGCGAGTGGTTCAAATATAGAATCCTGAGCGTAGCGAGGGTTTCAAAGGTACGAGATGCAGAATAACTTTACCGCCGAGCGAAACACACGACGTTTTCACCTCACTATTTCGAATGATAAAGAGATCTTTCCGAGGTTGTGAGGTGAAAAATAAATTATGTTTTAAAACTAGATGTGTTCGGTGTTTCCTATCTGACTACTCTGAGAACCGAAACAAACTCAGAGGTCACAGTTTCTTTTAAATTCCAGACATAAACTTGGTCAGATCATGAGAGGACCATGTCAGTGATTAGTGTCTGAAATGGTCTTCTGAGGATTCCATACAGATTTTAGTCGACGTCCAGTTAGTATTATTGATGACCGCCTAGTTGGTCTATGGCCGCAAGTACGACTGCTGAGCAATTTAAAAGTTACTTAAAGTGACTTATCCATAAGGATTTTGCCCGCAACTAGCAGCTCGGAGTCTGGATTTGTGCCCGATTTTGGCAATAAGCTCACGGCTAATGGAACATAGAACATAACTAGCGAAATGTGAGTGTACTTCGCTTCTGTCTAACCCTTTGGGGAATCATCATCATCATTGGCAACCTTGTTCCATCGGCTGCAGAATATAGGGCTCCTCCTTTTTGTGCCATGCTTCCCTGGTCTGTATGAATCTCATCCAGGTCTTCCCCACGATCTTCTGTAGCTCGTCCAGTTACCACCAGCCATTAAGCAATTAAATGGAAATATGTTAAAACAAAATTAAAAAAAATATTAATCGATAATGTATTTTATAATCTGCAGGAGTTTTTTGAGGAAAAATGATGCTAGTATGTCAAACTCAAACTCAAAGCATTTATTTCAATTAAACCATTTACAGGCACTTTTGAATTGTCAAGGAGTCGGTCAGTCAGAAATATGAAGCTAGTTGCCCATTCCAAAGCATAGTAGGAGAAGAACGGGCAAGAAACTCCACGGACACTCTTTTAAATCAAAATATTGTTACAAAATATTGGTTACATCATTCATGTTGAAATTATACATGTGAGAACAATGTAGAAAGCACGTTAAAAGCGTCCGCAATTATAACATAAAAACAAATCAAAAATTAAAATAAGCCATGGCAGCTAAGAGATGACCAGTCACAACTGACGGCGCCCGTTCACGAACATGACGCATGGATCAGCACCATTCAGCTCAACCATTTTGAAGGGAGCTAAATGATCCAACACACGCGCCACCATCAGCGAGACATTTAAGTGAGCATGACATTCCCAGCCGCCAGGGCACATTCAAGTCAATGAAAGACAGATTACCCGGTAAATGGTAGCTCAATAGTACATAGTACTCACACCTGTGCTATGCAATTATATAATACAAAGGAGATTGAGTTTATACAATGCAAAGATGATGATGATCTTAAAATCTTCAGCAGCTCCAACTGTATGTTCGAATGTTAATTAGTTAGTTATGATTGTGGAGCAGGACCAGCATTAAGCCAAGCATTTTTATCAGAGATGTAATCCTCCAACTTATAATATGCCTGCCTGCATAGTGTGCGTTTTATACATGTTTTGAATTTCGTCTCATTCAGTTGAAGTATGTGGGGAGGAATTTTATTAATTTGTAATCTGTTTTTTACCTATTTGTATAATGTATTTGAAATTTATTTGAAATGTAACACGATTGCATATCCGGCATGGGTAGACTGTTGAGCCTTTTAAGTTATATAATAAGAACTGATTGATGTACACAGTTGTGCAATAAATATATCTTTATCTCTATCTTTTATCCACCAACCTGGCCGTTGGGCTGCCAACGCTCCTCCTACCTTTGGGGTATTCAAGCGTTCTACTCAAAATTCAAATAATTTATTTCAATTAGGCACATAAAAGGCACATCATTTACAATAAAAACTTTTTACGAAAAAAAAACAACCAATTTCCAAAAAAAACATTAAGAAAGAATTGAAAAATAACTTTAATTTCGGAAGTCGGTGACTTTTCAATTTTGGTTTTTTGCCACCGACTTCCGAAATGAAAGTTAATTTGCACCTTTTTATTGTTTTTTTTTTGGAAGTCGGTTCTTTTTTTTATTGTAATTTTTTTTATATTTTTCACTTTTTAGTTGTGGTACCTACCCCACACAAATTCGAATACCACTACCTGCTATCTAAATAACAGTGAAGAAGAAGTCGGTTAAAAAATAGAATTGATTCTAGTCACCCTTTGCGAAAGGTAGTTTTCGTATGGAGATGTGACTCGATGTGGAGGTGGAGAGTCAATCATTTGCAGTCACACAATACCTAGTAAAAAAATGCCGTTATCAGTACGAACAATGTGAGCAACTTATACTATGTTATGACTTAGTATGCACCACGCCTGCTGCTTACAAATAATCGTATGGGTGTTCTATGAGCACTGTTATCGTAAACATGACACACATAACGCCGATGGTGGTCTTATGGTGTGTTGTAGTTCGAATTTAAAAAATGGAATTATAAGATTATGTAGGTAGTTACTTCCAAGTCTTATTACTCTTGATAAAGTACTAAAAAGTGACAGGAAGAATGCAAACGAACTTGTGGTAGACAAGTTATAAACAACTTTTGGTATGAGACCAACCGTCAAATCGTGGAAGAAAAAGAAACTATTCCAATTACATATCCTGTTTACCTAAATATCATGTTATTTTTTGTACAGTTCAAATTGAAGAATTTACTTATTTTGATTACACAAGAGCGATGCCGCGCGCTAAAGCTAGTATTAAAATACACCGTTGAAACTAAAATAGCAATAAATTGAATTGAGCCACAACTCGCCTCCTTCTATTGACTATAACAACTCACTCAATTTGATAAACGGCTGATAACTGGATTCATTTTATACTATTTCCATTTTAAGACCATCGCAAAGCTTACTCAAGCGAATTGCACAACCGCGGAAATCTCCAACAGCCCGCATAAACTATTTATATCTCAGATGTTCAATACTTCAAGATGTCGGTCGATTCCCATCATGATTTTATATTTAAAATCGTACCAGTTGCCAAAACCTTTTGTTAATTTCGGCGTGGTTTACGAGCGATAGTAAAAATCCGCCATGTTGGCATCGCGAGATGGCGGCCTGATGTCAAAAAGGGCGCGAAAACGAAGAAAATGGCGGACCGCGATCGTTATTTTTTAATAGTCTGTTTGTTGGCTATTAATTTTGTGGAGATTCTTGACGAAATGGCTTTGGTTTTGGTACTTGGAAATGTAATTAGTTGATCTGGTATGTGTAGATGCTATTTTGGAGTAGTTTTACTCCTAAATTTAGGTTAGGTATTCAATTTATCCTTAATAACACTTCAAGCGTCACGAAACATCTTTACATATGAATTAGCGTGTCTATACAATTTACCGAAGTAATTTGAGGAACAAACAAAAGCCGGAAGGTATTTAGCGAAATCTTAAAGAATTTAAATGCAAATTTGAATTTCTTGGAAACTTTAGCTATTTGGAGCTTAGTTGGAGGGGTCTCCAACTAAGCTCCAAATAGCTAAAGTTGTGTTTGCATTAATAGTGCAAATGATGGGGTTCGAACTCACGACGTCGTTTGCTACTTGTCCGCCCCGAACGGGCCTATTACGCGTTCACAGAGATTGAACACCTAGGCACCTATAGCATTTAACTTCAATTTGAATCATCTTCACTTTGACCTGACATTTATCAGGGCCATTAATTTCTTATTTATAATGCCAACTTATCCCTACCCTTTAGATCTACGCACAAAACACTTCGCTCCCTTCACCTAACAAGTCAAAATTAAAATGTCAACGCAAATGCCGAGCAGTCCCTATAGGATCGTTAAAAAGAAATCCGTAGATATTATCGCGAACTAAATAGCTCCAAAATGTCAGAAATAAGGTCGGGAATCAGAAATGCCAGTGCAAATGCTAGGTTACGACATTTTGGACCATGATCCGATCGCGGTACGGTTGGGTAGACACCCCAAGTCGGTGCCGATTCCTTGCGTTTTTCAATATATCGATGGAAAGAAAGTTGGTACGGGCACGTCATTTTTTTTTTTCGAGGTTGTGAAATCATCCAATGACTTCTCCCGCTCTGGGCGAAGCGGAAGGGCGTGTCAGACTTTTACTGACTAAAGCCCACCCGTATTCCTTCAGTTGCCTGTTACCAAGGTCCCACGGTATCCCTTTCGGACTATCCCGCAACCCTGCCAGGCAGTACGGGCACGTCTGTGGTAAAATATAGAAAAATGTTGACCAAAATGTTGACCTGGTTCATAGATCAGTAAATTAAACATTATAAACATAATGTGAACAGTTATAATGGACTATTTAAATGTAGATAATAAGTTTTCGTGTCCTTGTAGATATCGATCGAATGTCCCATTAAAATAAACAACATCAAAAAGTAATTAGTGATACTATTTGCAAAATTAATGTTATTGCATTAGAATTAATTGTTTCTGGTCCCGTTTTAGGAATGCCATTCAATGTAGGAGCTATTTATAATTCTGTACAGGCTCGAAGAGGTCTATAAAAGGCAATGGGAAGCCGTGTCGATTGTAGACGCGATCATTCACTGATATTCATTGTCTTCTGTAATACTTGATCGTTTTAGGCTCACTAAGTAATCTTGACTTGAAATAGTGCTAGCTCAGGATTAGATAAGACAAGCATAGTTGTATTTAGATCACCTTAACGTAACCCTAACATATTTCCAGTATTTTCCAGGTCTTTTTCTGTCTACTTTGTTACTAACAGTTTTCATGAATTGATTTTGATTATTCTTTTTTTTTTTTGGTAGGTCAAGCTTCAGAGGTGGTCAAGCAAATTTAATAAAATTTATATGTGACCACCTCTGAAGCATAACCTACCAAACAAAAAAAAAACATCAAGAGTATTCATATTTGGTGGAGTGAAAGTAGTAAGAAGTCGGTTGAATCGGTGGCAAAAAAACGAAAATTCAAAACCAAAGACACCGACACTTCCGATTTTTTTTTAAAGTCGGTTATTTTTTGTCCATCACCACCTTTTTTCCATTTTCACAAAAACGTAAAAACTGACGTGCCTGTTCTACTTTCCCTAACCTATGTTTCCAAACACACTGCCTATTGTTTTTCACCGTTATTTATTGCGAAGTTTAGCATAATACTCTGTTTATTAGGGACCGGCCAGGAAGGGGGCGATCGTTTTGTTTTTAGCAAAATATTCATGAATCATTTGCAAGATGATCTGTTAGCGTACTTACTAAATCATTAAGTTATAATTTGAAATTGATTTTATTAGGAGAGTACTTATACCTGAATTTTTGTTACGCCAAAGATTTATGAATTGCCACATTCGAACTGGCTATGATTGTTATAGGAGTACTTATAATATTATAATTATAATATGCATAATTATAATTATAATATTATAACTACGCCTAGTTTAATAAATAAATAATATAAAAAAATAATTATAAATTAAAGTCGCTTTTCGTGTGTAAACCATGCAACAGATGTTGATGAGGTTTTAACCATCCTTTCGATAATTTATTCCGGAAGGTTTATGTGTACATAATACGTTAGTATTAAAGTTACATACTAAGAACTCTTCGATGTTTTGTCAAGTCGTAAAAACCGGGCGAAAGAGGAGCGGGTCGCTAGTTATTAAATAAGATTATCGACGTTAATATAACATTTGGCATCCGGATCTGCTTCCTGAACAAGTTTTTTCAAGTTCTCTAGACTTCTGCATTACATTTATACTTTATTCTCAAGCTCTTTGTCCTTCAATCAATTCTGCGCCAACATTCCTGTCACCTATGTTCCAAGGCTCATGAGTGAGAAAACGCAAAAGCCTTCTAGGTATGTCCCAACGTACGCCATAAAACCATTCTTGCTAGTCAACATTTCTATGTCTTCGGTCCTCGTCTTTATAACAAAACGAAAAACAACTCAAAATTTACGAGCATTCATTCTCAAAGTGCAAATTGCTGCCGCGTAATTGACTGTTAAAAATTCTAATAAGGAACTGAAAGTCTTCTTGTAGAACCGATCTAGTTCTACAGTGAAATCTGCACACTCATACTCATACGCAATCACACACAGACACACACACACTCACACCACACAACACACCTACACAGCACACTCGCACCGACAGTTACTTTCTTTTTACCAACTTGGTCCTAATTTTTCATGTATCCTTTTATTACCTATTAGCTTTTTCCAACAGACATCGGCTTACATACATTATCAATACGCTGACTCATTTTAAACGGAAGGCTTTGTCTCCTGTGATACAGTTCTTTTTAGGATTCCGTACCCAAAGGGTAAAACGGGACCCTATTTCTAAGACTCCGCTGCCCGTCCGTCTGTCTGTCTGTCCGTCTGTTACTACGCTGTATCTCATGAACCGTGATAGTTAGACAGATGATTTTCTGTTCGATGTATTTCTGTTACCGCTTTAACAACAAATACTAAAAAACAGAATAAAATAAATATTTAAGGGGCTCCCATACAAAAAACGTGATTTTTTGCCGTTTTTATAGGTAATGGTACGGAACCATTTGTGCGCGAGTCCGAATCGCACTTGACCGGTTTTTTACTAGTGCAGGATACAGGTGATCTTTTCTACTAAAGTTATGTATTGTATTAATTGTATTGCATAGTTTTTCCTCATCGAAATGAAATGAAATGAAAATGTTTATTCTGTAAATAGGATATCAGGATCACTTTTACATGTCATATTGAACAAAAAAAAAAATTAAGCTAGCTGACTGCTCTGAGAAGAAAGGCCGAAACAAACTCAGAGGTCGCAGTCTCTTTTAAAGTCCAGACATAATCTTGGTCAGGTCATATGAGGACTATGTAGATTAATCGTCTTTTGAGGAAAGAACCACACAGATTTGAGTGGACCTGTCCAGTCAGTGCAAGCATTTGTCAGTAATAGTGGAGGTCAACTCAGAACTTAAGGAGCTCAACGACTCGACGAACAATACCTACCAAAGAAAGGACATTTGGGTAGGTCGCGTAATCAGTATCTGGTGGTTTTGGAACAATTAAAAATCATTATTAATTATACTCTTTGTTCTACTCTCCCTGTTATAGAGGGTGTTAGTGTAAACACCGTTATCCTCGAAACCAGTGTTTTGGTTTCATTTATAGAACGTAAAATCAATGGAAAAATACAACTTTTTTTTTAAAGAAAATCTAAATTTTTCCACAAGAATATTTCACCCTACACGCAAGGGCAACGAACTTGCGTCTCAACACCGCGGCCGGCAATTGGCGGGGGCGGGCGGGGCGCGCGAGACGTTACATGACCGGCCGTCAGCTGTTTCGCACCTCTCTCGAACGCGTATCCATGAGTATCGGGATAGTGAATATAAGGTTTTTTTTTGTTGTTACTGGGTCTTTTATTTTTATATTTAAGTCAACTACCCATGGTTTGAGTGACAACGGTGTTTACCCTTGCATACTGTTATACTCTTTGAGTCAGTTCCATCTCGATATACGGCACTAATTTATTTGAATTTATACCTTTACATGACAAGAACCACCATAGTCCTGCAGGTGCCCGCTGCACCTTCGGAGTTCATTCAACTTTACCTACATTTTAAATCAGCCGTATACCACTGACTTATTTTTGCGAAACTACGTGTCTTAGAACAAAGAAAAAAATATATTGTTTTATTCATACATTTTTGATATGCACATAAAAGTTGGAAATTATGTAAATAATATGGAGTAATGTATGGAAATTAGTTCTCAAACCATTTGTTCGATGTTGAATTTCTCATATGTAGCTGTGAGGTATATATTATTTTGTAATTCCCCTAAATTATAGACAGCAGGAGAGTCTGTAGAGGACCATTCATCATCATGTAAACGGGCACCGTTTAGGCACTTACCAAGGGGCTACCCAGTATCTGTCGCTCCATGAAATATTGGTTTTCAGCTGGATCCGGTTAAACTGGAAGCTGACTCCATCATATTTGGGAAAAGGCTAAACAGATGATGGAGAAACATTTAGATCCTAATGATTCTAATCTTTCAATAACCATAACAAAAGGCGATCTAAAAGAACTGGCCATAAACACTACGCTTGACAGACGCATTGGTGATTGCGGTTTGTCAGTGAAAGCTCCTGCGCATCTTAACATAACCCCATCGTCTTCATTACACCTACTTGTGGGATGGCCAATTCTTTACTACCACGAAAGCCCCATAAGCCTTCTGAGAGCAGTGGTCACCCAATGGAAACAACAGTGACTTCGTGGATTCAAACCCAGCCAGGCGCTTTACTTTGTGTAAATAATTTCATCACCACTACTCTTAAAACATCGAAGGAAAACATTGTGAGGAAATCGGCATGTCCTAGAACCATAAATTCTAAAACATGATTGTGACATCTACCAACCTGCACTGGGCCTGCGCAGTAGATTACGGCTCATTCCCTCTCGACGAGAGGAGGCCTGTGTTCCAGCAGTGGGAAAATTATTGGCTGATTATGGTCCTCCTGCATCAGCTCTATCCTAGACATTAGTCTAACCTTACACAAAAAATATTTGTTCAACTTATACCCTATTTTATCTGTAGTGATATTTTTGAATGGTCCAATTCGTCATGGACCCATACATTTCATCAACAATAAATTATTTCTTTTCAAAACACACTTAGAATTCTAGACGGGACCATACCATTTATTTTAATAAATTCTCCTGGACTTCGTAGTTCATTTTGCCGACATATTGCAGCGCTGAATCTTCATTTGTTTATTCAAATGATATAATATTTGCATGCACTCTGCTCATATTATATCTTCATGAAAAGGGGGCTAATATACCGCAATATACACTTAGGCTACCACACCGATATACTGAAACTACAGATTATTGGAAATTGAAAGAATGAGAAAATTGCGTGAAGATACTGATGAGCTAGTTAATTGATTCAGGCGTGACTTTGCGGTAATCCATTATAAAATACAATAGACGTAGATATATTTAGTAACCTATTCCGCTTAACTATTCTTCAAGAGGCATAAAACCCTGTAAGAAATCGACACGTGTTTCACCTCTCAAAGAGGCATACACAGGATGACTATTGACCAATTGCAAACCAGAACACGACGTGTTGCCACACCGAGCGCTGGACGCAGAGTGAAAACACACACACTACAATCTGCCTAGACTTTTCTCGACTATGTGGGGGTCGGCTTCCAGTCTAACCGGATGCAGCTGAATACCAGTATTTTACATGGAGAAAATGCCTATCTGACCTCCACAATCCAGTAACTTGATAATGCGATACCCCTTGGTAAAACTGGCTGTCAGACTTCCGGGCTTCTGACGACCCGTGACGACTGTCAAAAATCCAATAATGCCAGCCAAGACCAACGTCTTAACGCGTTTTCCGAGACACGAGGTAGTCTCGGTATGTAAAGATGGTCACCCGTCCACAGACCAACCCCGGCAAGCGTAGCTTAACCTGATGGATCGAGCGTTGCGGCTGTTATTACTTCGTCACAAGCTCAAGCATACTATGACGTACCTAATAACAAATATAGCTATGTGTATTTCAAACTACCTATCTAAAATTCTAAATCATTGATAAATAAATATCTATTCTATAACTAATTCCTAACACCAACACAAAGATGTACATCATCTCCAATAATAACGCATACCGATTTGAATATAAACAAACAATGAGTCAGTATAGCTGACTAACTATTTAATATTAAAACTATTCGCCTGTCTGTCAGTGTGTTATCATCGTTGGCTGTCAGCATCTCACACAGTCTGTCCTAGAGGTTAATTCTTGGAATTTTTGCTCGTAAACTATGATGGGAGGGCGTAGGAACTACTTGGATTAGTCATGTAAAGGAGAATGCCATATTTTCGTACCAACAAAGGAGCTAGAGTGTCACAACCAAATGTAGTTCATAAAATTACTCCTATTTTTTAAATCAGATATACGATTTTGTTTTGAAAACGATTCCCGGCTTTCGGACTCCAAAAATAAAAGTCTTTTGTTACTTTTGTGGTACGTATTTTCCGCTTATGTCACTGACATTGCACTTCGTTTCCGAATGTTGCTACTACGTTAAAAATATAGGTACCTACCTGTCAACGAACATTAAAATAAAGAAGATTATTGTGCCAATTTGCCATTTAATATTAGGATACAATATATTTTTATCTGTGTCAAAAAACATCTTTAGGTCACGCGTTACATCGTAATAATTTATTATTACTTTTTTGGAATACATTTGCATTTAATGAAAAGAGGACCTATTGAAAACAGTAAAATGTCATTTGTACTGTGACGTATTGCAATAATTATTCTGTGGCGCCGTCATGATTGAGGTTACTTTCAATATTGGTTTCATCTGAACTATTTGAATAATAATTTATAATACCTACTTATTAACAAAAACGGGGGTTCAGGTGCTTTTTCATAACGTAGTCTTTGTGTGATCATCCTTAGCGATGCCCCCAACTAGAGTAAGACATCGACCAGCAAGTCAGCGTAGCCGATGTATCCTAAACTGTTCACTAGTATTGTTAGAACAATTTAGAATATATTACATAGACAATATATCCGTGGATATAATGGTGTTTTAACATCATAGATTGTACCGACGCGACGCCTGTAATTATTACCTCACCTAGTAGAAGCATGTATATTATAGTTAGCTTCTAAAGTACCTACCTACTTCTGGGACAATTAATTCAATTTAAGGATAAAAAAACAGTTTTTATTATTTCAGATCAGTCCTGGTAGTTCCTATTCATAATGTTACAAATGTTTCGCATTGATACAAGAAAAACTCCCTGAGATTCCGAACTGATACCTGAACTGACACTTGGTCACAATGTGGAGTGATGTGTGCTTTGGATGTGGACAGTCCATGCTACGTGTTGCAACAGTTGCAAGGCGTTCCCGAGTGCCACTCAATTGTCCTGCCTATTGTTTTATTTGTATATTTCTTTTCTCTGTCCTGGTAGCGGTCGAGGTCATATAAGTTATGTAAATATATCTTAACTGCATTTTTCATTTTTGATATAAGTGCCTTATTAGGTACTAACAACATTATCGCCTTATTATTATTTACTAACATGTGAAGTTCGAGAAGTGGGTGTACTATTTATAGTAAATACAACTCTGCCTAACTCCTCTGGGAAAAAAGGCCTGCTGTTATGTTAAGATTTCAAGATATTAGGAATCAGTAAACACAGTACTGAATTGATTACTTATTCAGACTACCAGCTGCACATACTATGAGTACCTACCTACATGATTATTGATATCCATTATCATTATATATTAAAACTGACACCAAAAATTATTATTGACTATCAGTGATGTATTGTATAATCATCCATCAGGAAACAAGCGCCAAATCAAGAATAAAAAGCAACCGATATTAGGTACCGCTTCATTTGTTACCAACTTCACCATTTCGAGTCTGTCACTTTCTCGAACTTAACCTCAAAATATGAAGTAGGTAAATGGTTAATAAATACGAATTGCGGAAATCCATGTAAAAAATAGTTTACAATATAAGAAGAGCATTGAATTCTCCTCCAAATACATTAGGTTTGGTTGTGTCAGGCGGACTTTTCGCTTGGTACAGAGTGCCCTATAATCCAGGTCATTCCCCTTTGGGTTTCATTGCTAAGAATAAAATCGTATTTAATTTTTATGAGGTCGATAGCTCACCAAACTGAAGAGTCACTGCCGGCTATGATACTTTAGATTTTAGAGTTCTTCTTCTTTTCGTGTGGTTAGTAACAACCTGGTGTCAGAGTTTTAAAGCCGCCCAAGGGCCTCTGTCTTGGCTTCACATCCGTCGAGAAATATCTCTCTGGCTTGCCGGTTTCCTCACGATGTTTTCCTTCACCGTTTTTAAAGCAAGTGATAATTATACAATACGCACATGAAACCGAAAAGTCAGAGGTGCCTTGGGTTCGAACTCGAGACCTATGACTTGGCAGTCCGACGGTCACACCACCAGGCTATCACTGCTTTAGAGTTAGTATGATTCAAAATCCCTTAAGAACATGCAGGTATGTCTGTGTATGATGCGGCTGCTACGGATACCTAAACGCTCAAAATTATACATATTACTATTCTATAAACTTATTCAGGAAACCCTACATATTAGATTGTTATGAAAATTCAATTTATCTGTCTTTTTTTTGCGTCATCAGGGTCACAAGTATAACTCAATGTTACTGTGGCAAAGACTCGCTTTTACCCTAAGTTTCTACTTTAGAAACCATTGAGTCATTAAAAAACTCCGCAAAACCAACCTTACGAACCGTCCCAAACGATACAGTTCTCACCCACAGGTACCTACGTCTCACGCTTGACCGTTTTATATTTTTACCTCGAGTACGGGCCATGTGTTGTATACACGGTGCTACATCAAAGAACAAAAGAATTAGCTTCATGAAGAAAGTAAAAATAAAATGGTGGATACAGCGGGTTGCTTTTTTGGGCAGTGGATTTTTATTAAAGGGTTCATGTTTGAGAGAATTTTTAGATGTTATAACAGACTTTCATTTTGTTTAATTATGGCAATGATTGATTGATTAATCTTAGTACCAAGAGGGTATAACTTTATCATCGATTCTCTCAAATAAAAGTCTCAGTCTCCGGGGGCACTGCCGTGCCTACGTCGAACAGAACATACAAACAAACAAACCATTGACGATAACTACAATACGGCCGATATATCATAGCAGTTCCGAACTTCGCCCAGAAGGCTGCGTAGTTACATTTTTTTAGGAACCAAATGTTGACATGAGGCGTGTGTGAGTGAGAGAAAATGCACGAAAGTTATATGTGCCTATGTTTAGACCTGCCAAGTCGTATCGGCCGTATTATGTAGAACCTATCCATCATTTTCATTGCTACTTTAAATCTGGCAGTACTACCTCACTAATTACTGTAAATAGGAACTTACTGGAAAACGAAATCTACGAACTTTCCTCCACCAGAGGGCCTAGACAAGTGACAATCGCTTCGAAAGAGTTTCGTATTTCTACAACGATTTTGACATAAGCTTTTCGATGGCTTATGAGAGCCCTATACATTTTTGCCTTTTCCATCATCGTTATCGCTGATAGAATGTCACTTTGTCTAGGGCCTCAGCTCCTCTTAGAAAATTAGTTTTGAAAACGTACCGCTTTATAATTCATCATCTACCTACGTGAATAAAAGTTCCTACATAACAATGAACTAAGAAAATCTGATCCCCTTGAAGATAGCTCACAATGTAAAATCTGAAACTTGTCATTGTATTCACTAATGAGCAGCGCGACAGTTCCCCAAACAATATAGCTGGCAGTAAGCCAGAAATGGCTGCGACAGACTACATATAAGGCATTAAAATCATGAACAAAATCTGCAGTGCTATTCAGTAAAGTTAACTTTGAACCGCACTCCAGTGCCGTCACATTATCTTCGATAGCGAACTCATTTTTATTTTATAAATAAAACATGGCTGATTCAATCCTCAACTTCGTTCGAATTTCGAAGAATTGTCTGGGGAAGAATAATAACCATTCATACCTATTTCCGCCGTGGGGCTCGTGGCTAAGCAGTATACCATCCGCACGGGTCGATCTATCAAATTTAGCTATCCTTGCTGCGGTTAGTCCGTGGATGGGTGACTGAGACACCTCCGTGACCCAGAAAGAACATTAAGCCATTTGGTCCCGGCTGTCATTCTTGGATCTTTGGCAGTCGTTACGGGTCGTCAGAAAACCAGGAGTCTGACAACCAGTCTGACCAAGGGGTATCGCATTATCCAGTTACTGGGTTGTGAAGGTCAGATAGGCATTCGCTCAGGAGGCCAGTTAGATTGGAAGCTGACAAAAAATAGAGAATACAAGAAAAACACGCGGCGAGCGACGATGAGTCGCGTTGTCGGACCCGAAACGAGGCAAATCACGTCTTATTCCATGGACATTAAACTCTGTCTGTCCGACTCAAGCCTATTCCACGTCGATAAGTGTGGTCACTGACTAACAGGACTGAGGGCCTAAAACGGCCACATTAGCAATTCCTCTATAAGCAATTAATTTCCTGAATTTCAAGAAATTCCTCTAATTTGACACAAAAGCAATTCATAATGTGTGGACCATTTTACGAATCTCCATAGAAAACTGTCAAACAGATGAATTATTTCGTAATAAGAATCGCACGCAGATTAATAAATTGTCAGTTTGTGACATTTTCGATGATTCTTATTTTCATATTATGATTCTGCCAAAGTGACTGTTTTAAGCCCCCTGTTGTGCTATTCTGTAAAAATCTCACCGTGAAAACTTAGGTGAAGTGAGCGTGGAGTGAGCTGTCATTGTCATCGATACCAACTGCATTGTTATTCTATAACCATCACACCGTGAAAACTTAGGTGAAGTGAGCTTGAAGTGAACTGTCACTGCCTTAGCTTCAGTATAAATCGATGGCAATGACAGCTCACTCCAAGCTCACTTCACCTAACTTTTCACAGTGAGATGGTTACAGAATAGAAAAGCTGATGCTCAGGCAGTGACAGTTCACATCAAGCTCACTTCACCTAAGTTTTCACGGTTAGATGGTTACAGAATAGCAATGCTGTTCTCAGATTCGTTCATTCACTTTCAAGAAGTCTTACAAAATAGGTTAGTTTTAATCAAACCTCTGCCACATTTTACTTGCTCCCTTTTCCCTGAAAACAAATGTGAACCGCTTCAGATTTATTTAAAGGGCTACTGTAACGATTTGCTTTAGTCATTTATTAAAGGCTTCGGGTTCTTTCGTGAATCGATAATGTTATCAATCTCTTCAAGTACCTTCAGACATTGCCAATCCTTAACATCATGCTAGAGTTGTTTTTGCATTTTACATTGAGTTTCGATAGCATTGTCCCAATTTATTATACCAGTAGTATAAACCAGTATCTTAGCTTAAGTCATCATCATCTGCCTAGCCTTTTCCCAACTATGTTGGGGTCGGCTTCCAGTCTAACCGGATGCAGCTGAATACCAGTATTTTACATGGAGCGACTGCCTATCTGACCTCCACAACCCAGTAACTGGGTAATACGATACCCCTTGGTAAGACTGGTTGTCAGATTCGAGCTTCTGACGACCCGTAACGACTGTAAAAGATCCACAAATGACAGCCGGGACCAACGGCTTAACGTGCTTTCTGAGGCACGGAGGAGGCTCGGTATGTAAAGATGGTCACCCATCCACGGACCAACCCCGGCAAGCGTAGCTTAACCTGATGGATCGACCCGTGCGGCTGTTATCACTTATCCACGAGCTCCTCTTAGCTTAAGTATTGGCTGCTAAGCAAGAATATGGTGTTACAAAGGACCATCTTAGATGATAATAGACTAATAGCCTTGAGTGCCAATTTTATGACTTTTCCGCTTATGTCTACAATATAACTCATATTTCTGTATCCTTTTTAGGGTTCCATACCCAAAGAGTAAAACGGGACCCTATTACTAAGGCTCCGCTGTCCGTCCATCCGTTCGTCTGTCACTAGGCTGTATCTCATGAACCGTGATAGTTAGACAGTTGAAATTTTCACAGATGATGTATTTCTGTTGCCGCTATATCAAAAAAACAGAATAAAATAAATATTTAAGGGGGCTACCATACAACAAACGTGATTTTTTTGCCGTTTTTATAGATAATGGTACGGAACCGTTCGTGTGCGAGTCCGACTCGCACTTGGCCGAATTTTTTTTCCCGTGGAGAAAAATCCTTATGGATGTCCTCCGCCCTGGAGTGGGCGGAGGGGTCTGTGTGTTATATAGATAAGTATATGCTTTATGTATGTATGTATTTATTGTATATGTAAATGGTACGAGTACACCACTGACTACCTGCAGTATTGTCTCTCCTTCTTACTTTAATCCAGTCAAAGGTTGTCTGTAAAAGATCGCTTTTAGCGATAAGACCGCCCATTGTGTCACCCTATGTAAAATTTCTACATTATTATATCTGTATTTTTTATGGTGTACATAATAAAGAGTATTATATTCTATTCTTTTCTGTCCGACTGACTAAAAACCACCCCAGTGTCCCTTCCCACACTATTTTACTGGGGATTATGAGATCTTGTACACCTTCCTTGATCCCCGACTGGTCCAGCCCGCCTTTGCAGGCCACCTCCGGATGTTTCTGTATAATAAGGTGGCGTGCTAAAATTTTTGATCTTGCTCTTGCAGCCTTCCAGTCCCACGCAGTCAGGTTTCTCCTAATTCACTGCTGGTTATAGGAAATTTAACATTGGGCATTGTATAATTTAACTTAAATACAGTACAGGATGTATTAATCAATTTAACAATTATTTTGAATAAAATAAATAATTATTATTAAAAAAAAATATTATTACTAATCTAAATTACTGATTAAAACTACAAAATAAATATTAATAATTATATACAAATAAACAATTAATATGGGCATTAAATTTAAGAATTTCGTTGCAGAATATGCAACGAAATGATGAAGTAAAGTCAAATTGTGATTAAAAAAAATTGAGATCAAGTACTAGTTAACAAAAACTTAAAAGAGAGGTCTATAATTAGGCAGAGACAAAGTCACAGACAATAACAGTGTGTAAAATAAACTATACTGTCAAGAAATTTAAATATTTAATGCCTTATACTTATGTATGACAATCTATTCATAATTATGAATCATCACGCTTGTCAACAGAATGCATTACAGTTTATGTGATCACAACACTATCACATGTTTCGCACATTTATGAAATGTCGGGAAATATTCATGTGAACACGTAAGTATGGTGCAAACTTTAAGAACCTTGCAATTCATAAATAATGATAGCTGATTTGTTAATGAGAACATTAGTAGGTATCAACAGGCCGTGTCCTAACCAAAGGCGACCGTCGCGCGAGTAGGCGATCGTCGCGTCCTTATGTCACTTTTTGTTCGGCGTAATGTTGAACCCGAATGCGTGGTCACGTCGACAGAAGGCACCTTCCAGTTTTCAGAACAAAGTGTGGCATAACGGCCAGCGCACACCTGGTAAGGCGCAGCGCGGCGCGGTTGTCACTGTTAAACAAATATCAACTTTGCTTGCCTAAAAATAAAGTTGAAAATAGATAACCTGAAACGCGCGCCTCTTTCTGCTTACAGCGCACTCTCGAGCTGATGGAAGTTTATTTATTATCAACTTTATTTCAAGTGATACAAGGTTGATATTTTTTGGCAGTGACGAATGCGCTGCGCTGCGCCTTGCCAAATGTGCGCCGCCCTAAGAATGCGGTGATCGTGTATTCAAGCGTCGATCGTGAACATTTTAGTTCGCGGACGCTGGTCAGAGGGCATAGACAAGTGACAATCGCTTCGAAAGCGTTTCGTATTTCTACAACGACTTTCAACAGGATTGACATAAGCTTTTCGATAGCTTATGTCAGTCCTATACATTTTTGCCTTTTCCATCATCGTTATCGCTGATAGAATGTCACTTTGTCTAGGGCCACAGGTCTTTGATGCGTAGTTTGCATGTGACGATGTAGATGCCGCCACAGAATTATACAATAACCAAGCTGGTGTATAATAGAATAGCACGACTGTTCTTTGCAGGAAACTGGCTCTTATCCTGAAAAGGTGGAATTACTAACATTTTCATACGGGACAATTTGTTCGATTTTCAGCATAATTTTTAAAATACGTTTCGTGTAAAGATGTCTTTTCAATTCGACATAATTTGGGATCGGGTATTGCTACATGAACGCCTGCAAGTTGTAAGGGCCAATTGAAGGGTCCAGGGTAAGGGTTGGGTCCAAAAGGGTCGCACCTCGGACTGGGCGACGATCGGCTAACGATCTGTCAGTACACGATATGAATTCGATATTTTCTAACAGCGTTTGGTTCGTGAATAAAAAAATGGATGACTACTTCAGTATTTTGAATGCAGTGTTAAATTGCGAGCCCTTATCAAACATCTGTTCAGAAAAAAATACCACGAACAGAAGTGGAGTTTCTGTTTGTAATAATGACCACTTGGATGTTTAAACTATTCTTTCTAAGCATAAAAATGAAGACTTAAAAAAAAACAGAATTATATATGTCATGTAGATAAAAAATAACGTGTGGTTAAGAAAATAATGAAGAACGGATGAAATGAGAAAGATGAAGGAACTAAAACAACGCTCTTTATGACTATACGGTGACTAAACCAAAATCTTCGGAAAACAAAATTAAATTCGTAAAGACTTATTTTAAAGTAAGTATCGATTTTCTGACTAACCGTACAAATCACCGTAACCGTGAGTAAAATATCTGGTATTATTCATTTTTTTATTATTCACACTTGTCACTGACACGGAGAGTCAACAAAAAAATGCAACTGACCAAGTTGATTAATAGAGTCTACTGTAGCAATCAGGTTACTTACTAAATAAAGACGCTAACACAATTATTTATTACACAAAAAATACATAGACTAACACCCGTTTAACACCAAAATAGTACAAAAAACTATTCAAACATCTGTTGTACACAAAAACGAAGAAAACAGTCACTGTTCAGTAGACTACAACGCTATTAAATCACATATGTGTTAGACACTATAACGGGATGACAAATCAAAATAAAAGCTTTATGTTTTTTAAGAAAAAAATGTAACTATATTTTTTTTTTTTTTTGTAATTTTTTTAATAAATTATAAAAATTTATTTCCACACAAAGTTTATGATAAAAATCGGTAATTACTTTTAAATTTCAGAAAAAACCCTTTGAATAAAGAACCGCTTCTTATTTTAATGTGGGATCAAAATATCAAAACCCTAACAAAATGTAAACCACCCTGTACAGCCCGGGCCCCCAATAAAGTAGAGTTAGCTGCGCGGACGCAACGAAATCGTTCATCGAACTCGACACATCTGTTTCTTTGTGCACGAGCCCAAATGCCAGACTGTCTCGAGTGTGTTCCTTGCTTCATAATTTGATGTTACCTTTGTTAAATCGAACTTAAAATTAAGTTTTTAATCAAATTAATCTGGAATTCACCTTACAATAATATGTATGTACGTAAATGAGAATCGTAGACTTCTCTAGAGTACCGTTACGTAGCTAAAACAGTTTTGCCTGCTGTATTATAAGACAACAGACATAGGCATATTGGAGTTACCGATAGCCTCTCTAAACATGACGAACTTACAGTGGAAGAAAACATCGCTCCATGAACTGCCTTGCGCAGACTGGTGCGACGCGACACCGGTAATTGTTATACCGTGAAGTTTTCTTAGAAATTGTTTTGTTAGAGTCGCGTCGCGCCAGTTTGCATGAGGCTTAAGTCCGTGATGTTTTAAAATCTTCTGAAATCGTCAGGAGGCATTGTTTAGATCGTCAAGGGTGCAAGGTGAACGGACAATTGAGACACACTAGTGAGATGGGACACAGTCTGTCCAGGACCACCGCACTCGCATTAAAGTTCTAGGCAAAGATCTATTCTATCATGTCACTATGAGCAATTTTGGACATAACATGATAAAAACTTTTTAGAAAAAAAAAACAACCGACTTCCAAAAAAAACACAAAAAAAATGAAAAATATACCCTTTTTTATACTCTTTCGAACAAAAAAAATTTTTTTTTAATCGGTTCACAATTGGCAAAAATATCGAGGAACATAAACAAAAAAATACATACAGACGAACATAGAACCGCCTCCTTTTTGAAGAAGTCGGTTAAAAATAGCTCATTCTTTCGTTTGTAGATTGGCCAGTCAGCAGAATAGTAGCAAGGCTAATTGCTTAGGGTACGCCTGACGTAATAAAGTACCGTGTCAACTATGATGATCTCTATAATTATTGACCAAGGAAGAGCGCTGATGTTTGAGATATATTTATTTACTTCAGACACATGCTTTCACAACAAATTTAAAAAAAAAAAAATGTCTTGTTTATCTGTCTAGATGGAACATAAGTTTTTGTGACAAATAGATTTAAAAAAAATAGGTATACCTTCGAAAAACGAACCAATTTATCTTGTTAATAGTAAATTAAAAGTACCATAGTGTTCATTTAAACTAATAATGGTCAATAGGTTCATAAGAAACGTGTAATGAACGGTATTCGTGACAAAAATTGTCACAATCAGCGTGTTTAGCAAACCTTAGGTGATCCCAGATTGTAGTTATTAGTGTAAATCAGTAACTGCTGGTTAAGTTTGTCCCATAATTCTCTAAACTATGGTTTCTAGGAGTCCATTCAATTTGGTTTGCTGTCAAATGTCATGTTGTTTATTTAAATACGCTGTTGGTATTTTAGTTAACTAACTAAATCCGTTTGGCGATTGTTTATTTACAAAATTGTTGTATGACAATGTAGTATGCATCTTTGTTCCCAATATTCCTATCATGCTTAAAATTAATCAATCTGCCAGCCTTTTCCCACCTATGCATGTTGGGGTCGGCTTCCAGTCTAACCGGATGCAGCTGAATACCAGTATTTTACATGGAGCAACTGCCTACAAACCTCCACAACCAACTGTAACTGGGTAATATGATACCCCTTCGTAAGACTGGACTCTAGGGCTTCTGACGACCCGTAACGACTGTCAAAGATCCACGAATGCCAGCCGGGACCAACGGCTTAACGTGCTTTCCGATCCATGGGGGAGTTTCGGTATGTAAAGATGTTCACCCGTCCACGGATTAACCCCGGCAAGCGAACCTTAACCTAATGGATCTTTAGGGGTATGAGGAACAGGGTGTAAAGTTCACTCATCCCCCATAGAAAAGGGAGGATCCTCCGACCAGACGGGTGTTGTGTCTGGCGGGCAACTGTCCAATGATTGATATTGGATTCTTGTATATAATGTCCACTGCACTCTAATTGCGCGATGCAGGATTTTTGTGACGTCAGGATTTTTATGTGACGTCGGGTCTTCGATGCGTAGTTCACATGTGGCGATGTAGATACCGCCACAGATCGAGCTGTGCGGCTGTTATTACTTAGCCACGAGCTCCTTCTTTTGCTTAAAATAATATATAATTAATATTATTATGTTACATACTTGTGCTTGGAGCACGTTTACTTTCACGTCCACATGTCAGTAGTAAAGGTCTCTGCACACAGCGGGCGCGGCGTGACCGGGCGCCGACGCGGCGCTGGCGCGACGGGTGCGTTTACACTGCGGGCGCGATCACGTCCCACCGCGCCCATTCACGCCGACCGTTTAGCGACGCGATTCATTCATCAAAAAGATGTTGAGCGATTCAGACGTGGAAACGCTTGCGCTAGCTAAGAAAAACAACGTAAACGGAAATGGGGGCATGAAATAAATCAAAAACGTCCCGTCGCGCCGCGCCCCGCCGCGTCGGAGTTGTATTCGCGCTCGGCGCGACGCCGGCGTGGCGCGACGTTTCGCGTCGCGCCGAGCGCGGCGGCTCTGTGTGGCGTCGTCCATAGTAACTAGTACATTACAACTGCTCAGCGTCGCGTCGCCGCCCGGTCACGCCGCCGCGCCGCGCCGCGCCCGCTGTGTGCAGCGGCCATAAGATAACTTTTTGCTATGAAATCCCTTGGAAACAAAGCCGCTGTCAAAGTCAGACTGTAACTATCGACGTGCGGTCGATTGTATCCCAAAGTTGGTAAGTCGAACTCACGACCGCTAGGCCAAGCCATAACCACTATCTTAACATACCTACATGTGAAAACTGCATATAATTATATTCTGTAAACAGTATTGTAACTTTTAACCGGCACGATTTTCTACATTGTACTCACATGTATAATTCCAACATGAATGATGTAAACAATATATTGTAACAATATTCTGATTAAAAAGATTGTCCGTGGAGTTTAAAGCTTTGACTATGTCTATTTAAAAATTTGCACGACTAGAAAGTCGAATATAGTGACACCATATAAAAATTTACCATATACAATGTACCTATATTCTGGCAAAGAAAGAATTAATTCATTCATAGCTTCATATTTTTTGACTGACCGACCCCGTGACAATTCAAAAGTGCCTGTAATTGGTTTATTTAAAATAAATGCTTTGAGTTTGAGTTTTGAGTTTGTAAAAAAACTAAAAATAAACAATTGAAAGTGAAAATAACAATAACTTTCAAAAAATCAAAACTACATCCACCCTCAGTAAGAACGAGCTCTTTCTAAAAGAATAATATCCTTGTTTCGCCGAGGCGAAAGTAAGATTGTTTGTTTCTTACGCTTTCACGTTAAAACGGCTGATCGGATTTGGATGAAATTTGGCACATGGGTAGACCATGACCTGTAGAAGAACATAGCCTACCTTTGATCCTGGATTGCAGACGAAGTCTGCTGTTGCCTTCACAGCTAGATAATAATAATTATAGCATCTTATTTCTCTACCCAGAAGGTTGGCTGCTACCACTTGACTTGCCTTCGCTACATATCCTATCCTTACATTCAAACAACAAATACTACAAATTAACACCATTTAATTTCCAACCACACAGCCCCACCCTGTATACCGGGGCCCCCAATAAAGCGGCCGCGCCGAAACCGTTCATCGAACCCAGGACATCTGTTTCCATGCGCACGCGCCACGCACTGACTCGCTCATTCATCGCAACGTTTTTGTTGTTTTAAATATCCTCCTCTTTTGCTTTCAAGCTGTCTTCGTTAGGGTGTGGGCTGGGAAGGAAGTGTAATTGAGTTTTTGATTAATAAATGCAGATGTTTTTTCAAGGTGTTTAAATTATTTTTGGGCCTACGTTTATAAACTTGCTAATTATGCTTTATAAACTTGCTAACTTGCAATTATGGCTTGGTAAAAAATTAAGTCAATGTTCTTTAATGGAACGGCCATTAAAGAACATTGACTTAATTTTTTACCATAAAGAAAGAAATTAAGTGAAGTTAATTAAATTAAGTGAGGAGCTCGTGGCTAAGTAATACCAGCCGCACGGGTCGATCCATCAGTTTAAGCTACGCTTGCCGGGGTTGGTCCGTGGATGGGTGACCATCTTTACATATCGAGACTCCTCCGTGCCTCGGAAAGCTCGTTACGCCGTTGGTCCGGGCTGTCATTTGTGGATCTTTGACAGTCGTTACGGGTCGTCAGATGCTCGAAAGTCGGACAACCAGTCTTGCCAAGGGGTATCGTATTACCCAGTTACTGGGTTGTGGAGGTCAGATAGGCAGTCGTTCCATGTAAAATACTGGTATTCAGCTGCATCCGGTTAGACAGGAAGCCGACCCTAACATAGTTGGGAAAAGGCTAGGCAGATGATGACTTCATTTCTTACCATAAACCCATAGAAGTATTTGTGGGACACCGCGAAACGGCCAAACCATACATTTGGACCAAGATGTAAGGTTTGTAGAGTTAGGCCTAGTAAATATTAAAAGTATCCTGTATTCTATTTCAAGTCATGGTCTACCCATGTGCCAAATTTAATCCAAATCCGTTCACCCGTTTTAGTGTGAAAGCGAAACAAACAAACTCACTTTCGCATTTATAATATTAGTTAGGATTCAGTTCCATGGTCTAAAGCACCTCTTATAGTTTGTTAAGTTAATTTTCTAACACCATAAACATAGTTGGTAATTGCTATACCATTCTGAACCTATGAGAAATCAGATTCACAACACGATGTTATCAATAACAGCTTGATGCATTGCCTTCCGTTCAAGATTATCTATCCTATTCTATATATAAGTAAATGAGAGTGAAGTAATGAATGAAAAGAACGGAAGGCATCAACTACCAGCTGTTTAGTAGTTACATCCCACACACATATAGATAATACAGGTAGTAAACTAATGCTTATTAATGAGCGTAAATGGTTATAACAAGATAATTGAATTGCCTAACAATGAGACGGTAAAATATCTCTTACAACTCTTTTTATTTCACATCGGCTTGAAACTATCTATACTTATATACATAGGTGCTTTTACTATATATTTAACTATACATGTTATAAATTGAAGTCGCTTTTCGTGTACTTGTATGTATGTCCGCGTTGTTTTTCTAAACCACGCAACCGATTTTGATGAGGTTTTCATATAAAACTAAGAAATCTCGATGTTTTGTCATGTCGTTAAAACAGTGCGAAGCCGACGCGGGGCGCTAGTAATGTTATAAAGAGGTAAAATTAGTGAGTTTGTAAGTTAGGGGTAATAATCCTTTTGCGGAATAGTCCGAAAGGGATAGCGGGACCCTGGCAACAGGCAACTGAAGGAACACGGGTGGGTTTTAGTCAGTAAGAGTCTGACACGCCCTTCCGCTCCGCCCAGAGCGGGAGAAGTCATTTGATGATGTCCCACCAAAAAAAAAAAAAACGGGGGAATAATCCTTACTTTTCTTATGTTTAAGTAAAACTAGTAAACCCTTCTCACCTTTGGATCTATGATGTCAAAATCTACCTAGCCTTTTTCCCGAATATGTTGGGGTCGGCTTCCAGTCTAACCAGATGCAGCTGAATACCAGTATTTCACATGGAGCGACTGCCTATCTGACTTCCACAACCTAGTAACTGGGTAATACGATAGCCCTTGGTAAGACTGGTTGTTAGACTTTCGGGCTTCTGATGAGTGTAACGACTGTCAAAGATCAACGAATGACAGCCAGGACCAACCGCTTAATGTGCTTTCCGAGGCACGGAGGAGTCTCGGTATGTAAAGATGGTCAACCATCCACGGACCAACTCCGGCAAGCGTAGCTTAACCTGACGGATCGACCCGTGCGGCTGTTATTACTTAGCCACGAGCTCCTCCGTAGATTGATTTTGTGTATCATTAGTGACAATTGGAAGGTTTATTGCCTCTTACTACTAATCAGTGACAAGTAAAAAATGTCATTCTTCCCACATATATGTTGTTGCCTATAATTGCCAGGATAATTTTTGAGCCATCAAACCCTACTCCATCTCCCTCACCCAGAACTATTCATTTTTATCTCTAAACAAACAATTGTGAGCCAACCCGTCAGCAACACCATTGACAAATCTGTAAAGCGACGGACCACCATAAAGTACGAACGATTAATATTTAAAACAGCTGACGAAATGCAAATGGCGTCGAGTTAGGGACCGACGCCATCTTTGTGACGTCAGAGTGGTTGCTGTATTTGAAATCCAGGGTTCTTTCATTATAATTATTTATAAGATTTTCATTTGTCTTATTGGATTATTGAATGGCATTAATAAAGGAAGTTTTTATTTATGTGTATTTCTAAATGATCATAATAATAATGTATATCCACACCACTCCTGGGCAAACGTCTCTCCATGATTTACGTGAATTATGTCAAGATAAATGTAGGGATAGATAAGTAAAACTATTAATTACTTTAGAAGACTACCACTTCAACCTACATATACGTAAAGTCAAAAAAAAGAGACTGTGACCTCTGAGTTTATTTCAGCCTTTCTTCTCAGAGTAGTCAGATAGGAAACGCCGACGTCATCTAGTTTTTAAAACATGATTGACGTGTAAAAGTGTTTCCACAAACCTACTTACTGAAGTAAAATCATTTGTCATTATCACTGAAGTTAAATTGCCCATCTTCTGTAAAATCCTTGGCCGCAATCACGAAAAAGGAACCAAAGTTTTCTTTATAGGATAATAATAGTCCTCCAGAGCGTATTTTCGGTCACGGCGGCCAATCTCAACGGAGACTAGCCATCGGCGCGGGAGATATTATAGTGCACAAGTGTTTGCGCAGACACAAGTGCACTCTCTCTTCCCTCACTCTCATAGTCCGATGGGACGGCAATCCGACACGACCGGAGAGAGATAAGGCGTAGGACCAACGGCTTAACGTGCTTTCCGAGGCACGGGGGTATCACACCGCCAACTTCCAAACTCCGGGCTGTTACTACGAAATTCCTAATGGAAAAATCCAATAACACTTTGCCCGACCCAGGAATCGAACCCAGGACCCCACGCTCTGCAGTCGCGCTTGCGACCACGAGACCAACGGGGCAGTTGTCGGGGCTTTATAGGATACCAGGTAAGTAGTAAGTCATTGAGGTGTAAACGGATAAAAACGATCAACAATTGTCTTCAAACAAACTAAACGAGATGACAACAGGCAAATTGAACCTTGCTTGAATGACAAACGACGGTGAGTAAGCAGAGGACGTCCGGAGTGAGATCGTTATAGGAACAGCATTGTTAGACCAACGTGGAAGCTATTAGACGACCGGACACAGTTGCATAGGTTATCATCTGACCAGCCTGGAAGTGTTGATTGTCTGCAGCTGAAGTCAAGATCATTGCAGTTATATACCGTCCGCATCTGTTTGAAAACGCTATATCTAATAAAAGTTTTAAAACTAAGACCCAACTACGACAAAAAGTCAACTAAAAAGATGACTTTTTTGTCGTAGTTGGGTTTTAGTTTTATAAGTAACTTTTTTTTTTGGGTTATAATATATATATCTGCTAATAAAGCCCTTTTATTTGATATCCTATACGGCAGCATTAAAAAAAAACGCAAAATTCGTGTGAAAACGCGTGCAAAGTGCGCGCAGCCTAAAACTACAAGCTATCGTTCATAGTTTCTTCCTGGAGGTCTACTCCCTAAACACGAAATCCAAAGATTTGGCTGAAGGTAACTTCAGCCAAATCTTTGGATTCCTACTCCCTATCAAAGTTTGTGGTCGCAAGGTCTACTGTTCGTAGAACTACTAGTTATTACTGGATAAAAGAGATTGACCTTAGCTGATCTGGAGAATGTTAGCTGCAAGAATAGAATAGAAATGAAGTTAGAACACAAAAAACATCAAGTCTGGAATCCTCGAAGTGTTAGGCTATACACGCACATTTCACTAGTATGTGGGCGAGCCTATTGCCATCAACCGGGCACTTGTACAGACTCCGGACTGCTACTGATAAATGAAGTTATGTATGATTAAAAGATGAAATATGTACTATCAATAATTAAATAGCTCACCTAAAACAAAATCTATAAAACGTTTCATCACTGAAAAACAGATTGATTACCTGAACGAACACACAGACAGTCCATCCATTTCCATGATAAGATATGATATGAATTATTCAAGCTTCATTCCACGTAGTTTCACAGTTAAAGGCGTTTGCAAGCGGACAAAAGTTATGATTCCGACGAAAATGGATAAAATTATTTTTCCAGGGATTTATTCCAGTAGGTAAGCAAATTATTCGTCCAATTTGGAATTAAGATTTCTGGAATTAAGTTCACTGGGTAGAGTATTGTTTGGTTTTAGTTGAATTTTGGATACTAGTATTATTGTGTTAAAATGTTTGCGTTTGTTATCGTAGTTTGTGTATCTTACAGACTCAGTAGGTAACTTAAGTAAATATGGATTAATTTTCTTCATAATTTTGATGCAAAGATCCTTCATTATTATCTAAAATATCGCTTCTATAATTAATCTTTACATAACTTTCAACACCTCTTACCTAACCAAACCTCCATTCAGCGAGAACCAAACATTAATCCTTTAAAATGATAAATCTGCATAACCCAGTAGATGAGCGTGAACTCTGCCTACCCTCATTATTACATAACTGGGCAGTGGGCAGACTGACTAATCGGCCTTCTCCAACAGGTGGTTAGCAGATGCATTGTTGTAATGTACCGACAGCACATTAATTGGAACTCGTATCCTGTATTTTTTGTCTACGGTTTTTTTTTGGTAAGTAATTAATGTTCTGATTTAATGATGTGACAGAATGTTGTTAAAGTTAATGGGAATAAGACTGTAAACTTTTAAACAGCAGGTTTATTTCAGTTCGTTAAAAATACGGGGCTGCACTTGCTGATAAAAAATCTATTGCTAATCAGAGGGCCTAGACAAGTGACAATCGCTTCGAAAGCGTTTCGTATTGCTACAACGACTTTCAACAGGTTTGAAATATTTTGGTCAGTCCTATACATTTTTGCCTTTTCCATCATTGTTATCGCTGATAGAATGTCACTTTTTCTAAGGCCTCTGGTGACAAATTGCAAAATTATTTGCCCAAGCTGTATAGATAGAAGAATCCATCCAGAAAGACGCGCCCCATTCCGCTCTGCTCCGTACTAAAGTACAGCTTCCAGTACGTTTATCGCGGAGAGGGGCGCGTCTTCGTGGATGACACTAGGATGGTAGTTGGATTATACTTCAAATGACGCAAGTGGACTTGATGCTCAGAACTCATGACTTCATTCATTGAAGGTCAGAAGGTGAAATTAAACAAAGGGGTTTTCAGGAGCTGAAAGTTGTCCGACGACAAGTCTTAAAAGATAACGAAGATGGAGTCTCCATCCATCATTAATTGGGAATATTTTCTTCCAAGATAATGGTTTAGATGTTATTGAGATTCAAAACAAACGGTAGACAGAAGCAAAGCTTGATAATCTGATAAACGTAGAAAAGATGAGCTGAGAAATCATTCAGTTCTTCCAAGAGAAGCTGTTGCAATAAAAAAACAACGATTTAAAAGTAAACGACATAAAAAACACAATTAATTCACACCTCATTTGCTGACGGTCCACTAATCTGTTCGTTGCATATTCATATAAAATGGCCGAGCTATACATACACGTCGCTATGTATAGACACACCATTGTTTTGATAAAGATCTGTCGTTATCATTATGGGGTTATTTCAGACCTTTTTATTTACGAAAATGTGTGGAATTCGACCGTCTTTGTGTCGTCTTTACTGTAGCTTCAAAGTCAAAATGTCAAAGTTATTTATTTTCCAGAAACACGGTTCATACTTTTAAAAGTAGGTTTACATTTGTTTCACCATTAACCATACCATAACCGATTCCTTTAATAAGAAGTAAAGATCTTATGTTTGTATAGTAGACCCTTCCATATGGAAGTAGCTATCACAGGTAAAATTAGGTAACGTATCTATTTATATGCCCAGTTTAGCAATAAAAAATGCTACCATTGGTAGGTAAGTAAAATGGTTCGTTTTTTTATTTATAGGAACCGAGCATTAATGAAGTATTAATGCCACCATTTTTCCAATGTGAGAGAGAGAGATGGAGCTAGACAGGGCAGCTAGCACCATCCCGCAGTGGAATAATGATAGCATTCATCCTACTTACTAATATTATAAACGCGAAAGTTTGTGAGGATGGATGGATGGATGTTTGTTACTCTTTCAAGTAAAAACTACTGAACGTATTTTGATGAAATTTGGCACACAGATAGTTTATAACCTGCATTAACACATAGGAAACTTTTATCCCGTTATTCCCCACGGGATCAAGACTTATGCGGGTGAAACCGCGGGGCGCTGCAAGTACTTCATAATTGACTACCCCTGCTCTATAAAATTACAAATGCACGCGACTTCGTTCGTGTGGAAGTCGTAGGACACCACAAACCACAATAAACGAAATTAAGAGTCACATTTTATGTCATATTTTGTATGTCATCAGTGACAAAACAGCGCAACATATTATATTATTATTATTAACACGTTGACCTTTACCTGTGTTTTACAAATTTATCTCAGGTAGTACCAATAAAACTAAGGCCACATGGGCATTAATTAAACGACAAACCCAAAGCACAAATGTTCTTCAACCCACAATAGAATACATACTGCAAAATAATAACGTAATAAAATCACCTGTAAAACTAGCAAGTACTTTTAACCATTTCTACATTAACCAAAACCGCAACACATCAACAACATGTAATAATAACTACAAATCAACGCCTACTTCTAACTCAAACAGTATCTTCCTCTTCCCAGTAGACAGATGTGAAGTAATAATTATAATTAACAAATTAAAAAATAAAACTAGCTATGGACACGATAATATACCCATTAGAGTCATTAAAGAAAGTATCCCTTATATTGTTGATCCACTGGTACATATTCTAAATGTCATGTTAGAAACGGGAAAATTTCCCGATACCCTAAAGAAAGCTTTAAGAGCCCCTATCAATTTCGCGGTCTAAAAACAGAAAATTCAAGTTTTTTCGGAGCCAATGTCTCAATATCCTTAAGATATCTGTTTTGTTTTTAAATGCAAAATCATTCATCACCTATTTAACTAGTAAGTCGACTAATAAAATTAAAACTAACTACTCAATATAAATTACGAAAAATAAAAGTCTATCACACGTTTTTACGTAAGCGTGAAACACTTGGTTTTTCAATTGCTTTCATAGCTTACTGGTAGCAAATATCAATCTGAGAAAAATCCTAAATACTGGGCATATAGTATATTAGTAAGGCGACTGATCATTTTTACAAAGTTTATTGAATTAGTACTTGAAAAAAAATGTGATCCACGCTGAAAAAACGCAATAATACCATGTGCAAAATCGTCGTCTACGCGTAAGAATTTGTTACATATTAACAATAAGTCCTAAATATTTTAAAATTTTAGTTATTTATCTACCAAATTCAGTTTTTATATTTTATTTTTGACTACTAATTTAATTATAATAAAAGATCTAAATAATGCCTTATAAACCGATGCGCTCGCTCGAGGCAATCAGTCGCGCCCGAGGGCTTCTCGACGTCGGACCTGTGTCGCCTGTGACGTTCGCCGCTGCCGCCGCTCCCGACGTAATTCGCGGAACCAGGCGTACTTTTGTACTAGAGCTAACCAGTTTTGAGACTGAGTACCTATATAATGTATGGTGTAATCCTTTTTGATTTGCTAATGATATTTATACATATTAATGTTTTGTATTTTACTTACAGTAAAATAGTGTTTAATTTTTAGAAAATGAGTCGAATAAGTGAACTTTATTATCACGGAAGAATGAAAGGTAATAAAAAGAAAAAATTTAAAAGAACACGGAAGGCACGTGCAGTTTTTAGGTAAATAATAATTTTTCCATCATCTTACTAATTAAGAAAATTGTTGTAGTTTACTATTATTTCTTTAATCTAATAATGTGTTAATTATACAGGATGTAAGGGTAAACACTCTTGTCATTCAAACCATGAGTAATTTAGTACCCCCCACCCGTGTTGAGACGCAAGTTCATTCGTCTTGTGGTAAAATTTAGATCTAAAAAAATTAAAAAAAAGTTGTAATTTTCCATTGATTTTACGTTCTATAAATGAAACCAAACCACTGTTTGCAAGGATAACAGTGTTTATCCTAACACCTTGTATTTGTAGAGAATTAAATAGGCAGAAATCTGCCGAAAATCAAATATTACCTGGAACATCATCGATGAGCGAAAAGGGTCGGGACACACGGTAATTCTTTTTTACCCGACTACGGCGAAGAAAAAAGGAGGGTTATGATTTTGACCGGTATGTATGTATGTATGTATGTATGTTCATCTGTTCCCTCCTATCTTCTAAACAACTCGAGCGCTGAAACCAAAGTGACTTTAACTTAAGTTTTCACTTTACGTCCAGCGCTCGGTGTGGTAACACGTCGCGTTCTGGTTTGCAATTGGTCAATCGTCATCCTGAGGATGCCTCGTTGAGAGGTGAAACACGTTTCGATTTCTTACGGGGTTTTTATGACTCTTGGAGAATAGTCAAGCGGAATAGGTAACTAAATATATCTACGTCTATTTTAATTTACTTTAATTTTTTACATAGTAATAATTATAGTTACATATATATAAATAATAAAGGATTTAATAAATAAACATAAATGTAAATAATAAAGGACTAATTAATCTCAATAATAAAGGAGTACAATAACACGTGTAATTAGTTTCAGACTTAACTTATATACGCTGGTCACATTTTATAGTTTGCTTTTACTACAGTGAATGCCATACTAGGTAACCATATTTTTATAGGGTACCTAAACATAGCTCGTCATAATCACAAAATAAAATCCATCCAGTATTACGGAACCTAGTAAGTAAAAACTCCTAATAATAGCAGTTACGGACCAAGATATTAGTTCGCGCTGCACCGTGCACAGCGCACACTACGACTGTCAGCGATACGTCGACCGCACACAGACACACTGCGCTCCGATAGTTACCTAAACTCGTAGCGCGCCGAAATTGATAGGGACTCTTAATAAAGCCATTATATAAAAAAGGATCACGACATGACATAAATAACTATAGACCAATTGCACTGTTACCTAGTTTTTCGAAAATATTTGAAAAGGTCATTTATGCTAGAATTACAAAGTTTTTAGATGTAAATAATATTTTAAATGCTAACCAATTTGGATTCCAAAAGAATAAAACTACATCTTTGGCAATATATAAATTGTTTAATACCCTTTGGGATAAGATCAATGAGAAAAAACAATGTGCTGCTCTCTTCATTGATATGTCAAAAGCATTTGACTGTGTAAAATATAATATTTTGCTTGATAAATTAGAAGGTATAGGAATACGAAGTATAGCAACTACAATTAATTGAGAATTATTTATATAATAGAATGCAGGCCACCTTTATTGAGGTTTACAATAAAAGTACAAAAATGGTGGAGATAGTGAAATCTGAATTCGAACCTGTACTACTAGGCGTTCCACAAGGTAGTATATTAGGGCCCCCATTATTCCTATTGTACATAAATGAGCTTCCAAACATAATTAACCACCTTTGCGTAATGTATGCTGATGATGCAACTATATTTATTCTAAATGAATATTCTAATGATTTTAATTACGAAAATGAAATAAACAAAACGTTAACAACAGTAACTGATTGGTTGCAGTCAATCAATTTAAAAGTTAACCCTTCAAAAACTAAATTAGTTCAATTTCGAAATTACAAAACCTACAAAAATGAATGTAGCTGTAGCTGATATAGCGATTGAACAAGTTAAAGACACAAATTTCCTAGGGGTTACAATAGATCAACATTTAAACTGGAAGGCACATATTGAGAAGACAAATAGAAAAATATCCAGTGCTTGCTATGCATTGTCAATCCTTGCAGAAACTACAAATATCAGTGTGACTAGAAATGCCTATTTTGGTAATGTTTATCCACTGCTAACTTATGGTATTATATACTGGGGAAACAGTACAAACGTGCAGTCCACATTCATTCTCCAGAAAAAATGTCTTAGGACAATATATAACATGCATAGCACCGAATCGCTAAGAGAAGTTTTCCGAACGGAGGGTTTCTTAACACTGACTGGCATTTATATACTTGAGTTATGTTTATTTGTCAAAAATAATATGCAATATTTTAATTTCAAATCAAATTCTAAGAGAAACATTCGCAAGCAATATAAATATGACATTAATTTACCTGTTATTAATAATATGATTTATTATAAAAGTACCTATGTAACTGCTATTCGTGTATACAACCAGTTACCACCAGCCATTAAGCCATTAAATGGAAATATGTTTAAAACAAAATTAAAAAAATTATTAATCGATAATGTATTTTATAATCTGCAGGAGTTTTTTGAGGAAAAATGATGCTAGTATGTAATTTATTTGTAATCTGTTTTTAACCTATTTGTATAATGTATTTGAAATTTATTTGAAATGTAACACGATTGCATATCCGACATGGGTAGACTGTTGAGCCTTTTACGTTATATAATAAGAACTGATGTACACAGTTGTGCAATAAATATATCTTTATCTTTATCTTTACAAATATAATTCTGATTTTTATAAAACTGAAAAAAAGAACTGCGTTTGTAGTTTTGGTCTCAGCAGCCAAAATACAAAGAGAGTCAGAACAGGTGATGCTGTGCCCTCTTGCTAGCTCAAGAGAGGGAATCTCACCGGACAACGTTGGGTAGTGTAGGATGGTAAGAACAATGAAAATCTACTGGAGATAACTGTTTAATAATTCACATTCAAAGGAGATCATTCACAGTCCATACATTTTTGGGCTAAAGAGGTGCAAGCGCCAGCCAAACAAAAAAAAAAGCTATATTCCGAAAGAGTACGTTTTTCCCTTCATTTTTTATTACTACAAGCTAGTACTTTAATTAGATTACTTTTTATTACTTCAAGTATAAAATATACTGAAAACAGTATTTTTCAAAATCGTATAACAGCTCAGGGAATTGCCGTTCAGGTTTAGCCCAATAGTGAAAAGTGAAGAGAATAACATGTTCTAACGGAATATATTTATCATTTTTTTTATTTGGCCGGCGGCACTTTCATAATTTAGCCCAAAATGAATGATCTCCTTTCAGGCACTTTACAAGATCAGCAAGCTCCAAAGATGTAGTGACGATCAGACTGGAAATGAGAGCGCCTGGGAGTATGTGGCGTTCTGAATTTGAATTGAAAATAGAATGATCATATGGCCTGACATTTGGATTTGAATTAGCCTATACGCCATTTACAATAGCATTAGACAAGTTAAAAAGGTTCTTTTTAATGTACACTTTGTAAAAAAAGTACAATAAACTTGTTACAGTTACAATTAACGCCAAATTAATTGCAATATCTTTGTATACCAGCTGTCACACTTCATTGTAATCATATTAACTATTTATATTATGAAATTAAGTGGCTTTTATTTAAATATATTATTTCATTCCAATTTAAAATTAAAGTGTCAATGCTATAAACCTAAAAGAAGCAGGAGTGAACAATACCGGGAACGTTTTTCGTTTTACTATAATTCTACCAAATCTAAAAGGTCACATAATCCCTTCATAAGCTGTGACAGCCGGGTCTTTTTAATTTTACCGGTTTATGTCGTCTGTGAAATTGACGTAAATGTTCTGTGATTGTCATGTCAATGTCATTCGCTTGTGATTATTTGTGAATGTTATGCCTTGTGTTTTTTTATTGTCGAATTTTCGTGATTAAGTTGTTATTTGTTAGGTACTGTTTTTCCTATGTTCGATCTTAATGTCTCCCAAGAAAAAGAGAATGAAGCAAACTCCACGTCGTGCTGTAGAAAAGCAAACTGTCATCAATATTTTTAAGCAATTTAAGGAGTCCTAGCCTACAGGAACTCCTTGTTATAAGACTGAGACGATAAAGAAAACCGCAGAAGTTACCGGTAAGGATGATTACTAAAATTATTACTATACAAATGTTCGAAAGTAACGTGCATTGTGATAAAACATTTATATAATAATATTTTCTTATTTATAGGTGTATCTCGGGCTACTGTGTACAATATACTTAAAGCGTACAACAAAGAAGGTCGCCTGCAACGTCCCAACGGAAGCACAATGAAATATAATGAAAATAATGATTTTGACGATATGACATTAAGTGGAATACGCAGGGAAATTCATAGTTGCCCACCTTGGATAAGATATTGGAAGAAGTTAATAGTGATGTGATGAGTCTCTGCCAGATTTCAAGAGAAGCAGTTTGTAAAGAAACATTAAAGTTCACTAATATCAAATGGAGCAGAAAAAGTGTACTCATAGATAAGCACAAGATCGTCCTATGGAGACTAAAATATCTTCATTAAATAAAAAGGCTAAGGAATTAAGGAAGAAAAATATATTATTCAGATGAGACTTTAAATGAAGGTACAGCACTTCTAATATTTTTAACAATTTTTTATGCACCAAGCAGTGAATGCCCCTTGTGCATTCAGTAGTATTATGATTTAGTACAGTTAAATAAAAAAGTACAACATAATTTCATTAATTTGTTTTGTGAATATTGTATTTAATTTAATTGTATTAATAACCTTTAATCATACATACAGGTCACACAAAAAGTTTAATATGGCATGACACCACTATTAAGTCCTCAAAAGAAGCACATCGGGCAGGTCTATCCACTGGTTTAAAGAATACAACGAGAAAAGGAATGCTATTTCTAGCAGTGAAATTATATGGGTACGGAAAAATTGACTTGTAATTATTGTATTTTACAGGATCAACTGAACGTTTTTAACGGATGCTGCATTAATATTTGATGCAAAGAAAGGTGATGGAGATTACCAACCACTCCGAAATGGACGCATTTATTTCCTTTATTCTTAATTAAACTTAAATCACCATGTGATCGGTTGTTACATTTATTCGTTTTGTTGTAATTTGTGAAGATGCAATAAAGCATAATTTAAAATAAAAATTACTTTGATTTCGTTTATCTAATTATTTAGTAGATTGTCTTGGTTTTATCTAAAAAAGTTATAAATTAACTTTGAAATAAAAGGTTTTGCATTCCTGCTTCTACAAGCCTGTTTTTTCTAATGCTATAACAAATGGAGTATAGTTTTGACCTGAATTTGAATTGAAAATTAGAATGATGAAGTGGCCTGTTAAAGATTGCCAGAAATAAGTGATCGAATGAGTAAGGAAGGAATGACCTCGTCACAATGCGGACCAAGAGACATACAGTTGTCCGCGTGAGAAGCTGCTCGTCCTGAGGTCAAAATTCGCAGCCTTCAATAGCAATTTCGTGAAGTTAAAAGTTTTTAGTTTTTAATGAATTAATGAACTACTGCGTCCTGCATAATATAGTACCTAAATTACACAACCCAGATATATACATCAGTGTCTGACGTATAGATTAATTTATAGTATTTGGAATCGTATGGAAATCTATCGCGCACGTAGGACAAAATACGGGATTTCTTTGCAATTCCAAATTGTCCGCGGACAAATTGTTCATAGCCTGCTTAGCGCCTTAAAGTCATTGGAATTCTGACCGTGTCGTCGTAGTACCATACCATTGGGATAATCATGACGTGAGAATCGAGACTGCGAGTACATTATCTGTAATTATCCTATCAATATGTCTATCCTTAACTGTATCTAGTATTGTTTTAAACCGCTTTGCTGTTGTTGGTAAGGCTGCGTCTACACTGAGCGGTTGAAACGTTGGGCGTTGGTTTTGGAACACTGCAATTTGCTCATTTTATTTTATTTTATAGCCGTTTTGCTACCAAATTCTCTTCTTTCGTTCTTGTTTAATAGGAAGTCGATATCTGGATATCTATTTTAGTTTATCGTCGTTATTCCTTAGACTGGAAGCCGACTCCAAAATCAAATCAAAATATTTTATTTCACATAAACCTACATGGGCACATCGGCCGGCGGCGCTAGCGGCAGTTCGACCGCAGCAGCCGCTAAGAGCGGGTGTTGTCAACATGCGTGCGATCCACATTATTGTCGCGACGCGGTCCGGACGATTATTGTTAATATTTCTAAGGAGTTCTATCATCAAATATCAGCTGGGGCACGTGCGTAAATCGGCTACTTGAATTTTCTTATAAGGATCTGATGCAATTTAATGATGCTTGGGGAAGAACTTAGTTAACTAAATTCACAGAGTCGAAGCAAGCTAATTCTAACAAAAGGCTACCCAAATCTGTTCAAGGACCGATGCCGATATCATGACCGTTTTTGCCGATATCATGACCATTAGGAAGCAAATAGGATCCGAAATTCAGCCAACTGGAATGGCCCATAATCTAAAAAGAAGTACACAGAATCGTTGGTAAATTAGAGAGACTGATCAAAAGTCATATTGCTGAGCTGTCAGTTGGAATGAGTAGTCAGATGGACAACGAGGTGCTCATTTGACTCCTTCTGCTGGACCATGACCTTTTTCTTTTTTTTTTGCGGGTGGGAATCATCAAATGAATTCTGACACGCCGCCCGCTCCGCCTAGAGCTGGAGAAGTCCAGCTCTAGGCGGAGCGGGCGGCGTGTCAGACTTTAACTGACTATAACCCACCCGTGTTCCTTCAGTTGCCTGTTGCCAAGGTCCCGGTATCCCTTTCGGACTAAACCGCAACTCTGGTGCTGTACCATGACCTGGCTGATCATCTTGTAAAATGAAGGGATTATTAAGCTCTACTTATAGAAAAATAATAATGCCGTTTAAACATCTATGAACATCGCGATCACCTTGTTCTGTGCTACGAAACATGCATTTCAGCGTTTATTAAACAGCGTTCTAACCGCTCTGTGAGCATTTACCCTTACCAAACAATAGACTCTATAATCCCTAGAGTTCTGATTAAAACGGCCTTGCAGCGTCGCTAATCTGTGCAGTATAGTATTCATACATACTTATATACATTCATACCATACTTGTTAGTTTTACACATAAGTACTCTCACAATTAGCGCTTTGTAATGCCGCAGTTTGTCGTTTGTTTTATTTCATGCTGTAATTATTTGTGGAGCATATTGAAATGGTTTATTATTATGTTCTTTGTGTTAAGGGCGTACCGTACCTCAAATTGCTCAGCATGATCCTCCGTTATGCCGAAAATACTGCAGCATTAATTTAAATAAATAAATGTATGTTAAAGTTGAGGACTGATTCTAGGTCCTATGTTTGACGAAAACACGATTACATAAAACTTTCTCGATAGAAAAAAAATCAAAGTCACCTCTAAACAGAACTTAACCGCTGGTATTAAAAAATACTTCAAATTAGATCATGAAAATTTTCATTTAAATTTTTTTAAATTACCATTATTTTCACCGTAAAAAGCAATTACCTTTTCGAGGGTTGAGAGCTTCAAGCGCCCCACTTCGTCTCGCTCTCACTCAGGTCACGAGTGGTATGGTGCGAGCGAGATTAAATCTGAAGTAAAATAATCTCATAAAACATTAAGGCTAAGTAGGGTATAGCCTTAATGTTTTATGAGATTATTTTGGTAAAGCGTGTTTTGCATTTTTAATTCTTTCTTTCTTTCTATTTCGGGTGGTTGGTGACTAACCTGGTGTCAGCGTTTTAAAGCCGCTAATAGGCCCTCTGACTTGGCTTCACATGCCGTTAAAAAAATAGCCCTCTGGCATTGGCCTCACGATGTTTTCCTTTATCGTTTTTTAAGCAAGTGATATTTTTTGCAATACAGTGATGCAATTATTATAGCTCGCCCACAAAAGTACACAAATAGTGTAAAAGATATTTGAGATAAGAACTGTACAGAAACTCTTCAATTTTTTTTGGACTCCATTACGACAAACTCCTTAAAATTTAGAGTTTGTCTGAGGGCTAATCAAGTTTATTTTTCTGAAATGAGTTGACCGTATTTCTACTGAAACGAACCAACTCACATTACAAACTTCCAATTTTCAGAAAAAAAATGTTATGATTTTCGATAGTTAATTCTTATTTTTTTAATCTATTCTAAGCATAAGCATAAGTTTTATGTATATCTAGCTTCCGCCCGCGTGTTATGTCGATAAAAAGTTGCTTATGTCCTTCCCCGGGATTCCATCTATCTCCTTGTCTTTTATCGAAATCCGTTTTGTGGTTTGGGCGTGAAAAGATAACATACAGACAGACAGACAGAGTTACCTTCGAATTTATAATATTAGTATGGATTAGATATTGTGGGTTAGCTAATTTTGTTACAACTAAGTTCAATTATGCTCGTATTGTACTCGAGGCCTTTGCTGACATAAAAATGGATATAATCTAGGAAAAGAGGAGAATTACTTTAGATTTGTTTCCATTTGGTGACCATCCTATCGTATTACCCAGTTACTGGGCTGTGGAGGTCAGATAGGCAGTCGCTCCATGTAAAATAAAGGTATTCAGCTGCATCTGGTTGGACTGGAAGCCGACCCCAACATAATTGGGAACAGGCTAGGCAGATTGATAGACCATCCTCAGCATAGTTGGAGAGACTCCAGGATCTCCAGCAGAACACCTTGAAAAAGAAATGCCTCATACAAACAGATTTAACCATTACACAACTGAGGCCCTAGACAAAGTGACATTCTATCAGCGATAACGATGATGGAAAAGGCAAAATTGTATAGGACTGACCTATGCTATCGAAAAGCTTATGTCAATCCTGTTGAAAGTCGTTGTAGAAATACGAAATTAAAATACGACATTTGTATATCATCGATTTTTTTTACATTTTATGATAATTAAACTCACATACTGTCTATTAGAATTACTTGCAAGTTTGTAGGAATATTGTGATATCGTATACTTTAATGTTTGTAAATATGTGAGCACCATGTATCTATCACATACTTAATTTATTTATTTGTCATTGCTCCATTTTTAATTTTTAATTCTTTTAATTCTTTTTACCTATTGTAATTGTATTCTCGGTGCATCGTCTTCACATGTAATTATATAATTGATGTATACCAAATATTGTAAAACATTTTTTTTTAAAGAGTAACGGTGGAGTTTCTTGCCCATTCTTCTCCATACGAAAACTATATTTTGGAAGGGGCAACTAGAATCAGTTCTATTTCTTTGTATTTGACGTTCAAAAGTGCCTTTAATGTGCCTACTTGAAATAAATTATTTGACTTTGACTTTGACTTTGAAACGCTTTCGAAGCGATTGTCACTTGTCTAGGCCCTCTGTACTCATTCCATTTCATCACCCTATAAGCTAGAGTTAATGGCTACACAGATGGTAACTAGACGTTGGGCAGGGAACTACCTACATGGAACGTGTTGGTAGGTACATACTTACACAGGATCACAATCACCGGCTTTGTTTATGTTATCATACGGGCAGACGGTGGCGGGGGTTGACAACCTTCGATAGGTAGGTATATAGATGGAAAATATGATCCAGTTTTGTTTTTTTAGAACAAAAAATCAGATAATATTTTAAATCAAGATCTGCCAGCGGATAATGGTGCAGCATTGTGGATGTGAAGTGAACAGACCGCGTTGGAAGCACCACCCTGCGCTCCATAACTCAAGTAGCAGATGTTGGAAAAACCAGCCAGGCTGAGGAGAGGGCCGGCCACATAGGCAAAGATTGTCACTCACTGGACGCCTGAAGGAGGACATCGCCGTCGAGTACGGCTGTTATTTCTTAGCGATGACCTCCACCAGATCCAACTTAATATTTTACACGACTAAAATCACCACCTTGTGTGTGCCCCTGTCTGAATCCAAATGTTTACACATCACAGATGCGGCGCACGTGTGCGTATCGCGTGCGCGAGCGCAGTGTGACGTCACACTCAGTCAATAGACACCGGCCGGCGGCTGTTGGGACCATACAAAGAGTTGTAGTAGTTCAAAGAGTTTGTTCATTCATATTATCTATAGGTATTTGAATGTTGTCCTATGCTGTCAGTACCAGGAAAAATGACATTTTTATATGAGTTGTATGGAAAGAGAAAAGTATTTATAAGACTTATGTTTTTACCTTTTTAGACTTATTTATATTGTTTTTTTTATTTAAGGAAAAACAAACAGTAGCACATTAAGATACAGTCATAATGTCTTAAATAATACATTTTAACAAATTATACTACCCACTACATTCTCCAACCAATAACCTGAAATATGGTGTACTTAACTTTTGTTTGTCCCCGCTTGCAATACCTTACAAAAACAAAGTTCAATGCTTGTTTTTCTCTTTTCAGTCATTTATTTTTGAAGTCAGTTTTAATGTTTTTTAAATAATTTGTTTTATTTCATATTAAAAATATTGTAATGTTTTCAGTTGTTGTCAACTGAAGTAGTTTGTCAATTTGATAACCATTTAATTTCCCTTAATGTACAATACACACCATACTATCTTCTTGTCTGTTTATTGTATTTGTTTATTTTAGTATTTAAAAAAAAAAAAAAATGCTATTCGTTCCTGAATCTAGTAAGTAGGTATTCTTAGATTTTTCGGTAACAAATTATCTCCGTCAAATTCTGAACAATCAATTCATTATAAAATTAAACTACTGTTCATATTTTACTATGGACAAGAGTTCAACACATCCTGTGCTAATGTAATTAGTTGACTGCTCATCATTCTGTTTGCTTGTTGAACCGAATTCCGCCTTCATCATGCTCTAATAATTTCAATTCGTTGCAAGAGTCTTATCCTATGCACAAAATAATATAATGATTTATTTATATAACCATTTATTTACACACATAATAAACAGACAGGAAGAAAAGAACAGAAAAAAAAATGTACAAAGGTGATGCTTATTTCTCAAGAAATCTCTTCCAGCATACCTGCGATAGGAAAGTAGATATACAGGCTGTAAGGGTAAACACTCTTGTCATTCAAACCATGGGTTGTTGACTTAAATATAAATGACCGAACACAAGAAAAAAAAACGTCATTTTCATTAAAAGATTAAAAAGTTTCTATCCGACACCGTGCTCTCTAGCGAAACAGCTGACTGACTGAGGGAGGGGTCACGCTCGCGGCCGGTCAGGTCACATCCCGCACCCGCCACCCGTGTTGAGACGCAAGTTCGTTGCCCTAGCGCATAGGGCAACAAACTTGCATCTCTTGTGGTAAAATGTAGATTTAAAAAAAGAAAAAAAAAGTTGTGTAATTTTCCATTGGTTTTACGTTCTATAAATGAAACCAAACCACTGGTTTCAAGGATAACGGTGTTTACCCTAACAGCCTGTATACAAGATATAGATACCGTGAGTAAGATTCGAGAGAAAGTAAAATACTTACATAAAATCAAAAACAATTCACATAATAAAATAAAACAAATAATGTGATAATACACTTACTTACCTACATACATACATACTTCATGTTTAATTATGATGTATTTTTAGAAATAAAATACATACGCAACTATGACGAAGTGGAAAGATAGTGTTCTATAAGGATTTAAATACCCACAGGTATTTTTATTCGAAGACAGTTCTACAGCTTTTACATAACATAACATAACATCACGCCTATATTCCCCGCAGGGTTGGGCAGAGATGTAGGCCTATGGTACGCCCACATTTCACCAGTTATGTCCAATGTAAAAGGGAGCGAGCCTATTGTCATCAACTAGGCACAAATTTAGACTCTGGACCTTTTTTTGTTGGTCTAACACTCCGGGCTACTGTTTTTCCTTCAAAAACGAGGAGGTTATGAATTCGGACGTATTATTATTATTTTTTTTATGTACATAAGTTCTTGGCACCTACAATTCCAATTTTCTTACGATTTTTGCAATTCGCAAATCAGTGTCAGGTTGTATGTTGATCAAAATCGCAATTAGCACTTTAAAACTTAATAGGTATTTCGCAAACGGATCCCTGAATCCAAAAATGGTTTTCACAAACTCACGATATTTTTCAATGACCTTTCCAACGACACACAAAAAATAGTTCCCACTTTAAGGGTGTTTAAATTTTTTTTCATGATTTTTTCACCACTGTCGGCGTGATTTATTATGTACCCACACCAAATTACAGCTTTCTAGTACCAACAGTCTCTGAGCTAAGCTGCGGACAGACAGTCAGACCGACGGACATGCCGAAACTATAAGGTTTCCTTGTTGACTGCGGAACCCTAAAAACTTGTGAAAATTACAGATTTTCATGACGGCTGTTATGACGAAACCACTCTTCTAGGAAACTGTAGCTTTAAGGTGTAATGACACTTAGACATTAACCCACTAGAACGATGATGTAAGGCATCAATTACAGCTTTGATAGAAGCATCAGTGAATGACAAATGAAAATAAACAAATGCCCATCATTTAACGCTATGACACTCGACCACAATACTTTGAACTCTACTCAGAAAATAAATGAATTTATAACAATCGGTTTTTACGACTTGACAAAACATGAAAAGTTTATTATATTTTTAGTTAATTGTATAATTGTATAGTAAGTTTTAATCAGTAATTTAACTCAGTTTGTTAGTTTATGTAAAACCTTTTTTGTACAGAACAATTAAGTATAGTTATAAAATAACTTTGACACACATACTTTAATAATCAAAATAATCTCTAAACAATGGTTTAAACCCCATCAAAATCCGCTTCGTAGTTTAGAAGAACGATGCGGACACACAGACTGTCACGAAAAGCGACTTTATACTACTTTAGGGGAATGAGGAACAGGGTGTATGGTTCAATCATCGACCATAGAAAAAAGAGTTGTGTCTGTTGTGTATGGCGGGCTACTGCCCAACGATGGATGTCGGGTTCTTGTATATGTCCATTGCACGGTAAACTTTAATTGCGCGATGCAGGATTTATGTGACGTCAGGAATTTTGTGTGACGTCAAGTCTTTGATGCGTAGTTCGCATGTGGGGATGTAGATACCGCCACACTATATAGAAGACTAGCTTCCGCCCGCGGCTTCGCCCGCGTGGTATGTCGATAAAAAGTAGCCTATGTCCTTTCTCAGGCTTTAGACTATCTGTGTACCAAATTTCACTTAAATCGGTTCAGTAGTTTGGCGTGAAAGCACGACAGACAGACATTAAGCTCCTTAAGTTCTGAGTTGAGCTCCACTATTACTGACAAATGCTTGCACTGACTGGACAGGTCCACTCAAATCTGTGTGGTTCTTTCCTCAAAAGACCATTTCAGACTCTAATCTACATGGTCCTCATAAGGCCTGACCAAGATTATGTCTGGACTTTAAAAGAGGCTCAACACTTGCCCGAAACCTGAAGCTAATTAAACTGTCTTTTACTATTACTAGTGAACGGGAAACAAACTGTGACCTAATTTTAGTGTGTGCGCACCTTTACACCGATACTGCGTTCATGGTATCTATCCGGAACGTACGTACACATCAGTTAAAATTACCAGAAACTTGTTTCTTAAAAAGGCGCCATCTGTTGCCTTAACGATAAACTTCGTGGATAGATCGATTGCACTAATACATACATAATCAAATTCGATTCACCATGGCCAAAGTGTTGTGGCCGGTGGTTGTGGTAATTTTCTTTCGTCGACAGAGGCCGCTATTACAGCAAATGTAAGTCTTGGTACCATCGAGAGTGTGTGGACATTCAATATAAAATGCACACGCCACACAGGAGCTCAAACTAAACATCCGCAGGGCAGAGCCTAGTAGTATTTAAAGAGGATTTTTTGAAGACGGTGCGTGATAAATTCCAGATGCTCCGTGATTACCTGTCGCAGCTAAGATCCTCTCTAAATGCCACAAATGATAGGATCACTTTACTAGAACAAACATACTCAATTCCAAGTATCGTCCCAGGTGGTTGAATTAATATCATGCGGAGCGATATTGATGACCGAGAGCAGGAGCTGCCTCCAAATGATATCCAGCTGGTATCTAACACGACAGACTGCCTTGTAATTGATTTTTAGGGTTCCGTACCCAAAGGGTAAAACGGGACCCTATTACTAAGGCTCCGCTGTCTGTCTGTCTGTCCGTCTGTCACCAGGCTGTATGTCATGAACCGTGATAGCTAGATAGTTGAAATTTTCACAGATGATGTATATCTGTTGCCGCTATAACAACAAATACGAAAAACCAGAATAAAATAAATATTTAAGGGGGCTCCCATACTACAAACGTGATATTTTTGCTCGTTTTTGCTCGATATTAAACACGACAACAGGTAGATGCTTGAAATATTCACAGAATATTTAGTTACATATTCACTTTAAAAATAAATATATAAATTAAAATAAAAAAAATATTTAAGTGGGGCTCCCATACAACAAATGTGATTTTTTTGCCGTTTTTATAGATAATGGTACGGAACCCTTCGTGCGCGAGTCCGACTCGCAGTTGGCCGGTTTTTTCACCTCACAAGCTCGGAAAGATTCTGGTTATCATTCGAAATCTGAGTGCAAAAGTGCATTTTATTCACTAGTGTGGAAAGAGTTTTTAAAATTCAAACGTTTCTATTCAATAATTTTCTATACCGCCATTCCACTGAAAATGCATTACTTATTACTTGTTTCAAGTCAGTGTGCCAACCTCATGTTAACAATAATCGCACTGGCCAACAATAAGACAGCAAGTAAAAAAAAAAGTCCTCTCTTTATTCAATTCACTTTCCATCTTCAGACCAAATAAAATTCCATCATTTTGGTTTGTTTTTTGATAAAATTGTAAGAAATCATAATAACACATGAGCAAGTCCCGCAGCGCCGAAGATATTGGTTCTTGCAAGCGGTACATAATGCTGAATTGAGTTTTCTCCCGGAAAAATCGCGTGATAAACGCGTACAATTTGTTCAATGCATGGAGACACCTAGCATTTTCCTCGCTGTAGTGAGGTGAAAAGTTGTGTGTTTCGCTCGGCAGCAAAGTTATTCCGCGTCTCGTACCTTTGAAACCCTCGCTTCGCTCATGGTTCAATCCTAGAATCCTTCGCTTGTTCAGGTTTCAATACAAGTACTCGCGCCAAAAAACAACTTTGCAGCCTTGCATAACTAATAACTATTGTTAGTCGCCTTTCATTCATCCTCTCAACATTGACCAAATCGTCTAAGCATTGTCTCAGACGCCCACACAACAACTTGCCAATGTTTCATCACAACAGGTCGAGCTATTTTCGAGTTGACGCACGGCAATTGATTTTGATTAACGTTCATGACATCATAAATTAATTAACCCAACAATGCATTAACATTGTAGTAAACTGCATGAAATGCATTGTTGTGCTAATAAATTAATTTAAATCGTATTATTTGCAATTAGAAAAACCTTGTTTGTTAATGGAAAAGGCAGTAGTAGTTAATGATTCTTTTAAATATTATCATGGAACATAATAGTAAAAACCTACCAAACACTGTACCATTTCTCGAATTCCTATTTAAGGGGGGATGCGATAACGTTTTTTGCAATCTGCAGGTCTATGTCAGGTTGTATGTTGATTAAGGGTTCCCTCTATCTGGCAGAATCTTGATGCTCCGAAATTTATTTGGCATAACACACTTGGTATATTATAATCTTCAATAAATGAATATTTTTATGGCATATTTTTTTTAAATTTATTTATTGTTTGGCCGAATGTTTATAATTATGTCCGAATTTATAATGGAAATTAATTTACAATTATTGTAAATTTAATTTGGAATAGGAATTTTATTTGGCATATAATTCCTTTGGTAGAGTTAAAATATTTTTCTTTAATTCGCATAATTTCGTTAAGCATAAAGTTTATTAAGAGTAACGATTATTTGGTTCAATTTCACTTGGCATATTATGAAGATGGCAGAATTTAATTTGGAATAATTTTTATTAGGCATATTGCCATTTCTATAAAATAAAAGTAGCATTATTTTTTAACCTGCGGCAGAAATGTTTTCACCATTGTCTAATTATCTAGTCGCAGGCAGATTGTATGAATCGTCGTATTGAACTGGGTGAAGTAGATTAGGTTAGAACTGTGACTAACCGCGCGCCAGCCAAGCGAGCGTAGCGAGCGGTGCCGTGGTAGCGGCTGGCGAGTGCTACTTCCAAATTGCTCGCAGATTTTTTTTTACCATTTTCTAATTATCCGATTTTTCGCAATATCCATACGACATGAAATATGGAATGCACGCCAAAAGATGATTCTAACTGTAAACTTTCTGAGAGATCATAATCATTAGAATCAGCAATACAACTTCTTAAGTTAGAATAATCCCCAAATGTCATGATTTCATAAAATAGTCACTCAATACAATTCTTATACTATTACGATCCGTTGAATATAGGAATCAGGCCTAAGAGAGTTGTATTGCTGATTCTAATGATTGTAATTCCATAAACCCTTATTTGTTACGATCGCGAATCATTCACAGAACTTTCTGCATACACACCTTGTATGCACAGAACCCACGGTCGGCGAATTGACTCGCGTTTTGCTGGTATTTTTTATTGGATTATATTGTTACATGATAAACTTAATTCTATTCTATTCTTTTTATTGATATATTTATTTATACAGATAGACATTGTTGTCTGCATGGATTTCCATAGGCTTAAGAATTCTACTATTATTTATTCGTTTAACTGTTGAACTTTGCAGACTGGCTGTCTAGTTATCTACTTACCTGACATACCTACCCTTTGGCACATCATTCCATTACTAAACGTGGCTTAGCGACGTGTTCGGAGCACTCAATTGTTTTGTACCAACTGGTAAGTAGTATCTTTTACTTCATTATTATGTTAGCATTTTAGTCTTCGCTGATGTTCGTTGTGATCCAAGTCAGATTTTTTTTTGACATTATATCGGACTTTTTTGCAACGCTGCTTGGGTAGAGCATAAATTGACAAAATTCCGTTAATTTGGATACCTATACCATGTTACCAAGAAAACCGAAATGTCGACAGGAGAAAGCAGTATGGAACCGAGTTGTGGGACAAACAACGTGTTTGCGTCGCTTACCTTCAAATAGAATAGGATTACGAGTAGGATAGGCGAGAAGAGAGTGTTTGCACAAGATCGTATTTAAAATTTTAAAAAAAGATGACGAACCGTTAACACTTCAGTTCGCTCATAAAGTTCTCTGGTGGGAAATAAGAAAGGCAGGAAATTACTAACCTTTACACAACAGCCGTCTGTGCCCGTTCGATAGCATTGCAGTTTTTGTCGCACCACCCCATACAGTTATGCAGTACGATATTAGCGATTAGCATAACGCAAAATAGACTGATCTCAATAAACTAGCATCCGCTACATGACGAAGATTTTTAAATACATTAATATTAGTTTACGGATTCTAGCGGAAAGAGCATCTATGAGCGGGTGAAAACACAAACTTAGCGTGTTATCTAGCATGACGCCTAAGTACCTTCTTATTGAATCTGTTTTATGAAGGCGGGGACATAAGCTATGAGTACTATGAGACAAAATGCACGAGGATTGAATGAGCGGTAATTTTCAAATCATCATATAAGTAGGTTTTTTATGAAGAAAGAAATATACTTTTTATCAATATTGTGAGAGTGTCCATTATTAGCTAGCCATAACAACACCAAGTTCAATCCTATCTGTGCCCAACTGTAAACCTCAGGCCATGTGTCGGCATCAAACAAAAGCGCTGTGTCATCAGCGAAAGTTATGATCCTTCCGCTGGGCATCTTGAGCTCACAGAGGTCGTTGATGAAAGCTGGAAATAAAGGGGTCCGAGAATACTGCCCTGCGGGACGCCGTGCATGACAGGAAGATCACTACTAGTCCAATTGTCTACTTTAACTCTCTGGAATCGATTAGTGAGGTTGTAGTCGGAAAAAAGCTTTAGTTGAGAATCCCTTACACCTATGCACTCTAATTTCCTCACCAACAGAGGGACGGAGACTGTGTCAAACGCCTTGGCAAGGTCCATAAAGATTACTATAACCTGTTTGTTTACGTCGCGTTTTTGGAAACAAACTTAGTTAAACTATGGATGGCGTCGTTGGTCGACAAACCAGATCAGAAACTGTACTGAGAAGGTGATTTGTCTTCCAGTGATTTCTCTTTGTCTTCTCTGGTAGTCGACCAAGCGCTTCTTTATGATCCTTTCCAATACCTTAGACAAGGCTGGCAGAATAGAAATTGGTCTATAGTTGTTGACACAAGCTCCGTCGTCACTTTTGAAGATGGGGCGAATCTCTGCTATTTTCCAGGCGTTTGGGAATTTGCCGGAATCAATGGCAAGATTGCATAGTGGATAGCTAGCTAGTGGCCCTAAACAAAATTGTCTTCTTTTTTGTTTCAATTACAAGTCAATTTTGTCCAACGGTTGTGTTTTTACGAGATCACCTCGTGAGATTCTTATCACACAAGGCAATACAAAAATGGACAACTGAAAACTAATGTACAATACTCGGTCTTCCGCTCATTGAAATGAAATGAAATGAAATGAAATGAAATGAAATGAAATGAAATGAAATGAAATTGTTTATTCTGTAAATAGGATATCGCAATCACTTTTACACGTCATATTATTAAAAAAATAAAATAAGCTAGATGAGGTCGGCGTTTCCTATCTGACTACTCTGAGAAGAAAGGCCGAAACAAACTCAGAGGTCGCAGTCTCTTTTAAGGTCCAGACATAATCTTGGTCAAGCCATATGAGGACCATGTAGATTAATGTCTGAAATGGTCTTTTGAGGAAAGAACCACACAGATTTGAGTGGACCTGTCCAGTCAGTGCAAGCATTTGTCAGTAACCGAGGAGCTCAACTCAGAGCTGAAGGAGCTCAACGACTCGACGAGCTCAACGACTCGAACGACATTGTAAACTTATTTTATTTTATTTTAAATATGTTAGTCGTTTTTGTTATATATTTCGTGTAAAATAAAGAGTTTAGTAAATAATGAACTACAATCTTTTTCGACGGGTAATAGAAATCATGGTGAAAGTAGAAGCTATGGATCCAGCCCAGGTGTTCATGAGTAAGCTGATGTCCCGTAACAAGTCGATGGACGCGGCGACAAAGCGCGGAGACTCACCCGTACAGCAGTTCTACTGCGGCGCTATGGTGCTGGTGACGGGCGGCTCCGGCTTCCTCGGCAAGCAGCTCATTGAGAAACTCCTCAGGTGAGGATAGTAGTGAACAGGAGGAGACTCAGCCGTGTAGCACTTCTACTGCGGCGCCGTGGTGCTCGTGGCTGCCAGCTCCGGCTTCCTCGGCAAGCAGCTCATTGAGGAACTCCTCAGATGAGGATACTAGTGAAGTGGTGGAGACTCAGCCGTGTAGCAGTTTTACTGTGGCCTAAATGATAAAAAATTTATTTCCTTTTAATTTAAGAGCTACAAAATAATATATCAAATCAACATACGATCCAGTTACTAAATATGACCAGACAGCTAGAAATAACAAAAATTATATTTAATTTCCATTTAATTTCAGAGCAACCAAAATATCAAAAGTGTTTGTTTTACTGCGGCCAAAAAAGGGGAAACATATCAACACAAGGCTACATGAAATGTTACAGGATCCGGTTAGTATTCTTCAAGAATCTTTACATAGTAAATTGTTTCTTCCACCAAAGACCATGTCACAGTTAAAGTTTATGTTTTTGGAATTGTTTTTTAGGTTTACGACGTAATCCGGGAGCAGCAGCCAGACTTCGCAGACAAGATCATACCAGTAGCAGGAGATGTGGCTGAACTTAGACTCGGTATGAGCGATCAAGACTGGAATACTCTCGCAGATCAGGTTTGGTTCCAAGGTTTTATTTAATTACTAGCTGCGCCCCGCGGTTTCACCCGATTAAGTCTCGATCCCGTGGGAATATCGGGATAAAAAGTATCCTATGTGTTAAACTATCCTGTGTTATATTATCCAGGCTATCTGTTTGCCAAATTTCATCCAAATCCATTAAGCCGTTTTTGAGTTATTGAGTAACAAACATCCAAACACAGAAACTTTCACATTTATAATTATTTATTTATTATAATATTAGTAGGATAGTAGGATTTTGATGATGGTGATGTCATCAATATTATTTAAGTAAAACAAGGTAGATAGGTTACCTAAGGAAATAATCGAGCAGAGTGGCGTGTAATTGGAGAGGTCTTTGTCCAGCAGTGGACTGCTGGTAGGCTAATGATGATAATGATGCTAGATGGCGCCACTGCGACATGGGATCATAGTTTTTAATCGACTTCTTCATTCTATGATATTTCTAGCCTCTCTATAATATCCTTAAATCTCTTTGAACATATAGAACTAAATCTAAACTTTTTTATGGAGCTGGTTTAAACCGATTTCAAAAAGGACTTTTTTTCCGTGTTTTTGTTACGCGATTTCTCCGCCAATTATGAATTGATTTTAATGATTAATTTTTGTTTGGTAGGTCATACTTCAGAAGTGGTGCCATAACAATTTTATTATCTTTGCTTGGGTAGTTTTTGAGTTAGTTAAAATAAGGCATTTTTTTACATGTAGATGATATATCATCATTAAAATTCTATTGTGTCTCGTTAGTGAAAGTTGGAGGTGTATTTAAATTGCAGGTAGTTGCATTCGAGTTTATAATATGGGTTTCGTACCACAACTAAAAAAAAAAAAAAAAAACAACCGACTTCCAAAAAAACTTATAAAAGGGAAAAATAGGTTTAACTTTGGAAGTCGGTGGCATATACAAAAATACAGAACCAAAGACAGTGTTTTTGGAAGTCGCTTTTAATTTTTGTAATTTTTTTTTGTCCTGCCCAAAAATAGCTTATTATATGACAATGTAGTTAATATGTTTTTGTAATGCAGGTGCACATAATATTCCACTTGGCAGCCACGACTCGCTTCGATGAGCCCCTTCGAGTGGCTACCATGATCAACCTCAGAGGGACCAGAGAGGCTCTTAAGCTTGGGAAGGCTTGCACAAACCTCAAGTTTGTTTTACAATATTTGAAGCGACGAAGTCTCAAAAAACCAGTTTGTATAGAATGCTACACTTTCTGTACAGGGTGGATTTTTGAGACTGGGCAGTAAGGACTGGTACCTCGTTACAGCTACGATAGGAGTCTATCCTCAACTTTTTGAGAAATTCCTAGTTAAAGTCAGATTTTGGAAAAATGATACCGCCGCTCGGCTAGAAAAACGTATCACATTTTGTTTTTATGTTATTTATAGTTTCGTTTATAGATTAAAAGACTTCTGGACTAACAGAGGTTAGAGTAATAGAAAAGATAAGGTCAGTCTCAGATTCGTTTTCCTGTAGCTGTAGCTGTGCTGTTTAAATTTCTATGTTAATTAATGTAATTGGTGTTACCGTTTTAATAAACAATAAACAATACAACGGTTAAGGGCCCTTGCTGCCCTAGCTCAAAAATCCATCCAATATAATTATATAACGCTTTTATGATATGTATGTATGTCAATGTAACATTAATATACACATACATGCTACGTATAATACCTTATACGTAGCATGTATGTGTATATTAATATTTTTATCGTCCTTTTCAAAATCTTTATTATTTACACATTGACGTTGCATCAGCAGCTATCAACGAAAGCACACTAGTTCTTGTAAAATGTACATTACTTATCATTTCATCCATGTTAAAGATTAAAATACTTATTATAATAAATATTAAAATATTATCTAACTAGTAAAAAACATGCTACTTTTCCTACAGATCTTACGTCCACGTTTCAACGGCATTCTCTCACGCTTGCGACTACCGGATCAACACAGAAGTGTTGGAAGATTTCTACGAGGTTCCTCTAGAACCGGAAACGATGATAGAACTAGCGGAGTCAGTTGAAGAGTGCAGACTAAATGACTTAACACCCGGGTGAGGAATTTAACATTAAAATATTTTGATTTAAAAAAACCACAGCGTCATTACATAAAGAACACGTGTGCTAGAAACAATCTTATTATGGCATTGCGCAGCTTTGTAACTTCAAAATACCCGGAGTATATGCCAATGATGATAAAAGATGAAAAATGTGGAATAAACCTTTCAATAAAAATATTTTTTTACACAATTTCGTAGCACTTTCTTAGAGTCTGATAATTGATGAAAACACTTTGTTCATGCGTTACATGTATAGCACAGCATTGTTACTATTTTTTATACACTACACTAACTCAAATGGTTTAGTTCTTTTTAGCCTACGCACTATGCCCATGTTATCTAGCAGCTGGATTGCCTCGACATTCACATGTCGGTGAAGTCTGTGTTCGTGGGCCTCAGCAAATTTTTGGATGATTGTGGGGACAAGTTCCATTTTAAGATCTCGATGGAGGTTGTCATTTCTAATATACCATGGTGCATTTACAGCATTCCTGAGTACTTTATTCTGGAAGTTTTGTATTATTTTAGCGTTGCTTAGTTTAGTACAGCCCCAAAGTTGGAGATTTATTTTCGGTGGATCCGGTTTTCGATCCCATTTTTTAGATATTACCGATGGGTCCCATTAGCTATTTCCATTGAATCCTATGATAAAACAATATGTGTACCTTCCAGAAGAAAAGTGATTTAACTTTATCAAACATTAAAAAACATACCTACACACGAATTGAGAACCTCCTCCTTTTTGAAGAAGTCGGTTATAAAGTGTGGTAGGTAGGTACCTTATGTATAACTGTGCGCGTTATACATAAGGTACCTACCTCAGGCAATTAATGCTCACCTAACTTTAAACCATTTTTTTCTGTAAAAAAACTATTTATATGGAAAAAATTATGTGATAAAAAGAATAAACATGAATTACTGAATCTATAGATGCTAGGTGTGCGGTGCAACTATTTAGGATTTCCATGTAATTAACACCTTTTTATAAACCTTGTCTTGGGCGTTATTAAAAATAATATGTTTACTACCGCCCGTTTGTTTAATAAGATGCATGCTGGACGCAAACAATACATTCATAGGGGTTATAAATCTAATAAAACAAGTAGTACATAGTCACTAGTCACATCTAAATTTCAACAATAGTCACATCTAAATTTCTTTATTTAAAATAAAAGTAATACAAATCAACATTTCACATGTGGCGGTATCTACATCGCCACATTCGATTTACGCGTCAAAGATCTGACGTCACACAAACAAAAATCCTGACGTCACTTATATCCTGCATCGCGCGATTAGAGTTTACCGCGCGATGGACATATACAACGTGTAACAGAATAAGCGCAAGACCTGAAAGTAGTTTGCTCAGAATCGGCTTCTGAATCGATTTCCATCATTATTTTTATGTGTTAATTTTTCATGAAAAAATCTTTTCTTTAACTGAAATTAGAAGCACCGCGTCTTAACAAGGTAATACGATATTTTATTTAAGGAAATTTAAGCCTTATCTCAAAGGAATATAGCTTATTCAAATGCATAACCAAGTAATACGCTCATAGATATCCTATGTGTAGTGCGCGGTAAATAAAATAGTTAATTTAAGGAAACTTAATCCTTATTGCAAAGCAATATGTCTTATTTAAATGCAAAACCTAATTTGTTGTTCGGTCATAGCTTTCTTTACACACACATAAACATTGCTTTTTATTACGTTTGAGCTAGTTGTGTTAAAAAAAGTTAATTTAACGAAATTTAGACCTAATCCCAAAGTAATAAAGCTTTTTTAAATGCACGACCGAATGTGGTCTTTCACATTCTAAGAAATAACAAAATATTAGGAATTTTGTGGTTCGTTTTTTGCAAATGGAAGATTAATGTGAAAGGGGAGATGCATTAATTTGCCGACTTATCCCTTTGACGTTTGATATGCCGCCGCAAGCGCCGTCACCGCCCGCGGTGTGCCCGCTCACAAGGGTAGTATTCGCCGGCAGCGACCGACAAGTGTTCCCGAATGTCATTTGTTTACGTGCGCGATGGCATTCCAGTACACCAATATTCAGTACACGGAGATGGTGAGGACACTGGCTCGTTGCTACGTTAAGGGCCATAGTTTCCTGACTGACCTTGCGCATGTGGGCGGAGCTTAAGTCCCTACTCTAGACACGCGCGGTGGCGCGCTACACTAAAATGTTGATCAAAGAACATGCAGGGGCGCAGACATGCGCACGTAAGTCGCCATTTTTGCCTACGATTCTTGTGCCTCATTAATGGTAGATGCAAGGCTGATATTTGTATAGATCGATACTTATGTTTGTGCGTATACGATAAAAAACAATAAAAAAGTGAAAAATAACTTTCTTTCTCTTTCCTACATTACCAGCAAATAAATGATTTCTTTCTTTCTTTCTTTCTCTTTCTCTTTCTCTTTCTCTTTCTCTTTCTCTTTCTCTTTCTCTTTCTCTTTCTCTTTCTCTTTCTCTTTCTCTTTCTCTTTCTCTTTCTCTTTCTCTTTCTCTTTCTCTTTCTCTTTCTCTTTCTCTTTCTCTTTCTCTTTCTCTTTCTCTTTCTCTTTCTTTGTTTCTCTCTCTTTCTTTCTTTCTCTTTCTTTCTCTTTCTTCAATTGGGTTTTTCCATCTGAAATTTCTCAGTGGTAGCCCGGAGTCTGGATTTATGGCCGGTCAAACAGGTAATCCAGACATGTAATATAATACATGGAACTTAAAACATAACTGGCGAAATGTGGGTGTACTATAGGTACATCTCTGTCTCACCCTTCGGGGAATAAACGCGTGATGTTTGGTTCATAAATATGTTTGATGAATGACTTATTAAAAACATAGAGTAAAATCACGTATACAGCAGATTTATTTCCTTCTTTCTTTCTTTCTCTTTCTTTCTCTTTCCTACATTACCAGCAAATAAATGATTTATTTATTTCTTTCTTTCTCTTTCTCTTTCTCTTTCTCTTTCTCTTTCTCTTTCTCTTTCTCTTTCTCTTTCTCTGTCTCTTTCTCTTTCTCTTTCCCTTTCTCTTTCTCTTTTTCTTTCTCTTTCTTTTTCTTTCTTTCTCTTTCTTTCTCTTTCTTTCTCTTTCTTCAATTGGGTTTTTCCATCTGAAATTTCTCAGTGGTAGCCCGGAGTCTGGATCAAACAGGTAATCCAGACATGTAATATAATACATGGAACTTAAAACATAACTGGCGAAATGTGGGTGTACCATAGGTACATCTCTGTCTCACCCTTCGGGGAATAAACGCGTGATGTTTTGTTGATAAATATGTTTGATGAATGACTTATTAAAAACAGAGTAAAATCACGTATACAGCAGATTTATTTCCTTCTTTCTTTCTTTCTCTTTCTTTCTCTTTCCTACATTACCAGCAAATAAACGATTTATTTATTTATTTATCTCTATCTCTATCTCTATCTCTATCTCTATCTCTATCTCTATCTCTATCTCTATCTCTATCTCTATCTCTTTCTCTTTCTCTATCTCTATCTCTATCTCTATCTCTATCTCTATCTCTTTCTCTATCTCTATCTCTATCTCTTTCTCTTTCTCTTTGTCTTTCTCTTTCTCTTTCTCTTTCTCTTTCTCTTTCTCTTTCTCCTTCTCTTTCTCTTTCTCTTTCTCTTTCTCTTTCTCTTTCTCTTTCTCTTTCTCTTTCTTTCTCTTTCTCTCTCTTTCTTTCTCTCTCTTTCTTTCTCTCTCTTTCTTTCTCTCTTTCTTTCTCTTGCCTTCTCTTTCTTTCTCTTGCCTTCTCTTTCTTTCTCTTGCCTTCTCTTTCTTTCTATTTCTTTCTCTTTCTTCAATTGGGGTTTTCCATCTGAAATTTCTCAGTGGTAGCATTTTTCCTTACGGAAGTTAATGCATCGCCATGTAGAAGTCCCATTTTTATTATCTCGTTTCTTTGTATATTGATGAGCATCATATAAAAGAACTGTACCACCTTTTCTATCTATAAAATCCAAATCTATTGATGAAGAGGTAGATGGAAGTTGATCACTCATTATAATTTGTGATTCGATTGAGTTTTACACAAAATATTTTCAAATCAGTCACTGAAAACTGTTTTTTAAGGGTGTGACATATGACAACGGATAGATTTTAAAAGTCTACTTAACACTTTCATCATAGACATATTATGAGGTTTCGTTCACAAAGTTCAACACGGAATTAATAAGTACTATTTTAATCTGGGGGCACGGCAGTGCCCTACCAAGTCGAGCAAGAACTGCGATTGAGACTTGCATTTTTTACATGTTATGTTTTTGATGGGATTTTAGTTTTAAATAAGTATTAAACGTGGCACGAATCCTATGTAGTTCAGTCTACTTTAAGACGGCAGCAATAACAAAAATAAAAATATATAAGAATAACTAAAGCTTGGAAAACGAAATATTGGATTAACCAAATCTGTAAATTAAAAGTATAAAAGACGTATGAAAAAAGAATGCATGTAACGGAGATGAAAATGTTGAGATGGATATGTGGAGTGACGAAAATGGATAAAGTAAGAAATACGTATATACAGGTTTAAAAGTGGCGCCAGTGACAGAAAAAATTAAAGGTAATCTTTTGGCCTGGTATGGACATGTGATGAGAAGGGAGGAAACGCATGTGACTAAAAGAGTGATGAATACATAATATAAATGTGGATGGATGGAGCGGGGGAGAAGGCCAAAGAAAAAATGGATGGATTGCGTGGGGAATTGAAAGAGAAGGGAGTGAATGATAGCGTGACGGTTGTCAGGGGAGGAGAGTGGAAAAAGAAAACGTGTTGCGCCGACCACAAGTAACATGGGACAAGGGCAGGAAGATGATTATATAAATTTTTTAAAAATCCTTAAGAAAACTTTACATACTGAATTCTCCAACGCCATGGTCGTAATCACCAAGTTTAACTCATTTTATTATAAACAATTTTATTATTGAAAGTACCCGCATTCAACTTTTTTTAAGCATTTGGGATTCAACGGGAATAGTTTTTGGGATTCAACGACAATAAAACGTAATTCTCTGTCATTTTTCAAATGTGGGATCCAACGGAAATACATAATAATGTTTTGTGGGATCCAACGCAAAAAATATTAAAATGGGATCCAAAACTGGGATCCAACGAAAATAAATCAAGTTGGATACCGTACGTCCAAATTGGCATAAGAATATGCTTGTATAATATCATTTTATTATGTATTGATAAACAAGATTTCCTTCCGAGTAACCAATACATATTTGTAATTGCAAAAAACGCTCTTTTCTTATCATGTGCCTTGGAGGACAGTATACGGCCGCTATTGTAACGTGACAAAATTTGGTTTTAACAGATACTGCCACGGCTTGAATGTCTGGTTCTTCAAACTTACTCTGCTCGTAATGATTGATGTTTTCTTTGATTATAACTGCGCTACCTCCTCTGGCGGAGTTGTCAGGGTGGAGCGAGCGGGTGGAGTATATACTTTGTATCCTCTAAGTTTGATAAAAGATTGGCTAGTAAAGTGCGTTTCGGAGATCAAACACACGTCTATATTTTCTGTCTCTAGGACTGCCTGTAACTCATTCTGATGTTTGAGGAGCCCATTGGAGTTCCACGCCATTATTTTTAGTGAGTTACTCATTTTTGGTTATTAATGACAGCTGTTTTGGTGCTGGATTCTAGCTTCTCTAATCTTTTGTCAAATGTAGTTGGCGGGGTGGGGTAAGCCGCAGTGGACGCATTTTGGTTTCTCTTGCGGAGATTTAGTACAGTTGGCTGTAAGATGCTTGCCAGTGCATTTTACACACCTTGGCTCTTTTTTACAGTATTTATGAGTATGTCCATATGCCTGGCATCTCTTACATTGAGGAATGAGTTTCGGATTTTTCAGAGGGTGTATTTCAATTTTACACCCCAAAATGTGCTTGTTGACATCTTCGTCATTGTTAAATGATAAGACGAACATATTGAGTGGTTCTTTAGTCTTCCAACTCAACTTGTGGTCCACTTTTTCTATTTTTAGACCTTGCGACATTAAATCATTTTTTATTCGATCTGGCTGGCAAGATGAATGTATTTTTTTCACTACAACTCTTATTGGTCGAGCCTGTTTGTTCTCGTACGAATGCCAGAGGTATTCTTTTTCTGACAAAAGCCGAGCAATTGCTCTATAAGAGTCCTCTGTTTTGGCGTTGATCTTCACACAATCTCCATTCATCATTTTTGCGGTGAATGATCCTTTTGGTTGGGTTTCAATTAGTACGTCGTAGAACATTTGGTAGTTCTTGACTCCGTCTATTATGATTGGCGGTGGTGAAGGCACTTTTTTGACTATTGTTTGTTCTTTCATACATTCTTGCTGTTGTTGGGCACTTGTTCCGGGTTGTTGTTGTGGAGAGAGGGAGGTGTTTAGCTTCCTTTTCTTCCTACTTTTGGCCCTAATCCACTCAGTCTCTTTTGCGAGTTCTTCCTCGTCTGTGCAGTACTCGACATTTTCTTTTTCAGATTGAGCAAATTGTATTTTGCTCTTAGTTTCCAACTCCTTAGAGTTATTATTTCCTTGTACCTTGGAGCTTGGATTTTCTATCTGGAGGGTTAAGACTTGTCTCTGGAGGCCTTCTATTTGGACCTTCAGATCATTGACAAGAAGTTCCATTTTTTCTCTCTCTGATTTTTCATGGATGTAACTGTCATACAACAGCTTTTCCAGATCAGTTTTAATTTTTATCTTAGGTGGCGATATTGTAGGGTAAGTAGAAACTTCACCTTCACAATAATTTTGTTGCACTGTTTACATAATTAAAAACTGGGTCATCGCGGCGACCTTGATAAACCGATTTCGCAACGAGGCGATGACGGTGTTATTGTGATGTGCCAGCAAATTACTCAAAACTAGAGCACCCACGCGCGAATGATACACGTCCGTTCTCGGTAGAAGCTAAACACGGGAAAAAAAATATTTGAAAACTCGATATTTCGTCGAGACTATATGGTTTATAATAAGTCTTCTGGCTTTAAAAGGTTAAAAGCTAAATGACTGATGCATATGACAACTATGGCTTACGTAACGTTCACAAAAAAACAAAAAAAAAAACATTTCTGTTCCAAAAATCATCATATTTAAAAATAATTAAAGTGTATCAATATCTATAAGTCTTCTTCTAGTAGTCACCTCCTTTCTAGAGATATCATCTTTCACGCAGTCCATCCACCGTTTCTTTCTTTTGTTTCTTTGGTCTACCAGTGCTTTTATAGCCATCCACATTCATGGTTCAAACTTTCGTCACGACATTTTCCTCATTCCTTCTCATCCTAAACTCATACCATGCCGCCGGTGCCACTTTCACACTTCTTCTTATATACTTGTTTCTTATTATGTCCATTCGCGGAAATGCAAAAATATAGCAATAATTTATTTACAAACTGCTTCACCTGCATATTCTTCATATTCTCCTTTCACTTCTCTGTCTAGTCTAGAGCTACTGATATCACTTGCCCTTCGAAGGGACCCATTACGTCATATGCTTGGCCCACTGTTCGTCTGGCAAACGACAGAATGTGTCCAGTTCAAATCCAGTCCATTTCAGCGAATCAGGTTTCCCAGTGACATCAATTATTTAAACTTATAATATTTTCTTCAGTTTAACCAAAACCTGGCCCAACACTTACACATTCACAAAGGCTATTAGTGAAGAACTGGTGAGGAGTGTGGGTGATGAGCTGCCTATTTGCGTCGTGCGACCTGCAGTCGGTGAGTAGTCTTCTATGCACTTTTTCTCTTTCGTCAAGGATGAATGGAAACCTAAAAATTCAACACACTTATTCGAAAAGTTAGTTATAGAAAGACTTGGACCATCATCCAAACTTATGCACATACTGAACAAGCAGATAAACGAGACATTGAAGCCTTATACAATGAAGTATCCGATTTATTAATAAAATATTCAAACAATCATATAATCCTAATGGGGGACTTCAATGCTCAAGTTGGCACAAAACAGAATAATGACGATAAAATAATAGGACAGTTTGGGCGCGGAAAAAGAAGTGCCAATGGCCAAAAACTTGTAGACCTTTTAATGGAACGTAACCTGTATCTTCTCAATAGCCAGTTTAAAAAGAACAAGAATAATAAAAGGACATGGAGATCTCCTGACGGTAAACATAAAAACGAGATAGACTACATCACAAGCAATACACCAAAGGTTTGTACAGACACTTCAGTCATACACAAACTGAACTTCCACACAGACCATCGCCTGGTTATTAGCTCCCTCAGAATAAAATCTCCTAAATTATCCAGAAAACATATAAAGACTGCATCAAACATATCAACCGAACAAGACTTTAAGAATATTGCTCAGTCTCTAGCAGACGATTTCTGAGAAACAACAAATAAAAACGCAGATATAAAGACAAGCATTCAAAAACTCGAAAAACAGTTAACGTCTAACAAAACAAACAACCTCAAAAAACACAAATATCAGCTAAGCGAGCACACTTTGCAACTTATAGAGGAAAGAAAGTACCTACTATCAGGAAAACTCAAAAGGTCCAATCTCAAAAAAAATAGCAGACATTAGTAAAGAAATTAAAGAAAGCATTACAAGAGACCGAAAAATTAAAAGACTGCAGACTTTAGAAAAACATATAATCAAAACAGGAGGAGTACGCAAAGCTTGGAAAGAATTAAGGGAAATAAACAAGAAATGGATACCGAAGGTTTATAGAGGAAGGAAAATCATCACAAATAGAGAAGATATAATGGAAACAGCTACACAGTTCTATGAACATCTATATCGGATCACATCTTACTTTAAAAATGTAAAAAAGCAGAGTTTCATCAACCTCTACTTACAGAATTAGAGCCCGAACCAGAAATTGAACCAGAAATTATACCAAGCGAAGTTGAAAATGCAATGCAACTGAAAACTTCTGGTCTTCAGTTTGAAAAAGCTCCGAGTCCTGACAAAATCTCCAACGAATTACTAAAAGGAACGGTGGAAGAACTAGTTCCTATACTTACAAAACTGTTCAACAAGATGTTGACTAGTCAATGGATACCAACACAATGGGAAACAACACATATCATCCAATTACACAAGAAAGGTGCAAAGGAGGATATTGGAAACTACAGGCCTATAAGTCTGATGTCCAACATATACAAAATATTTTCAAAAGTTATCTTGGAAAGAATAAATCAGGCATTAGAAGAAAACCAACCGATGGAACAAGCTGGCTTCAGGAGAATCTTCTCAACAATAGATCACATTCACACGGTGAAACAAATAATGCAGAAATACAATGAATACAGCAAAACAGTATACATGGCTTTCATTGACTACAACAAGGCATTCGACAGTATAAGCCATGAAGCCATATGGGAGAGCTTGTCAACCCAAGGAGTTCCTGGAACTTACATAAATATAATAAAAACCATCTATGCAAAAAGCAAAGCAAGAATACAATTAAAAACACAGGGTCCCGAGTTCCAGGTGAGAAGAGGGGTGATGCAGGGTGACTCAATATCAATATTTTAGAGAACATATTTCACAAACTTGATTGGTCACATCTGGGTTTCAATATAGATGGTGAAAAATTTAACCACCTCATTTGCGGACGACATAATTCTATTTGAGGAAAACCCAAGTTGCCTGGAAGTTATGGTCCAAGCTTTGTGTGATGAAAGTGGCAAAGTAGGATTAACAATGAATACAATAAAAACAAAACTACTAACTAACTCAAAAAGAACAACAATAAAAGTGGGCATCCACACACTAGAATATGTAGACGAATACACATATCTGGGTCAGCTCATATCTCCTAAATACCAAACAAACAAATAAAGAAATATCCACAAGAATAGCCAGCGCATGGAGAAAATACTGGACATTGAAAGTGGTCATGAAATCCAAAGATCTAGGCATTGCTACAAAAAGAAAAGTTTTGGATGCGAAACATGGGCACTTACAAAACATCACAGAAACAAACTACAATATTGCCAAAGATCTATGGAACGAAGTATGATAGGCACAAGTAAAATGGATCGAATAAGAAATGAACATCTAAGAAATATAACAAAGGTAACAGACATCTTGATCAGAATTAACCAGCAAAAATGGAGGTGGACTGGACGGGTCTCCCTTGTTTCATCGAAAATAAATTGCCAAATTATCACTTCCCAAACAATTTTCCGCATAATTTAATTTGCCAAAATATTACTTAGCAAAAAATCTCTTCACAAATAATTGTAACGCAAACCTAATGTTTGGCAAGTGATCGTTTAAACAATAACTTGTTTACCAAATAGTACTTTTACCAATTTTTATGTAGTCAAATATTTCAGTTGGCGCAAAATAAAATTTGCCAAATGTTTAGTATCGTCAGTTTCGGGTAGCCTGTGTTTTTTCTATATAATCTAGTCGTTTCTGGCACCCGCCGGCCGCTGCCGCGGCACCGCTCGCTTCGCTCGCTCGGCTCGCGCGTAGTAGGTCACAGTTTTAACCTAACCTAACCTAACAAATCATTCGACCAAATGTTTATTATCTAAAGATTGTTTGCTGTAATAAATCATTTGATTAAAGACCAAATGCCTAAATGACATTATCCTTGATAATATTCTGCCAAGTAAAAATTTGACCAAATGAAAATGTGCGTACTAAAATCATTCCAAACATTGCATTGGTATAAAAAAAGGTTGCTAAAATTTGTTTGAGTAGTGAAATTTGGGCAAAATCTTTTCGGCAAAACGGCAGGATCCCGGACTGGACACATGATGAGAGCAAAACAAGAAAAATGGTGTAAAGTAATAACGCGGGCCCTAATTGGAGGAGAGTGGCTCGTGATAGAGTTCAATGAAAACAGCTAGAGGAAGCCTTTGCCAAGAGGCTTGCTGAATTGAGAGATATAATTTAACAAAGCAACAGAGTATAAACAATTAAGAAAAAAGAGGCTAATAAATAAATAAATAACGGTCCCGCATGATGGGAACCTCGTGAAGGCCGAGAAAGATAAACAAATCAAGTATCTTGACTTGGCTCACGAGGTTGTCGACATGTGGGATGTGGACTCTGTGATCATTGTGCCGATAGTCGTATCAGCTAATGGCTTAATTGCCAAGAGCCTCGACCAACACCTAAGGAGGCTCACGTTGGGCAGCTGGACTAAGGCCTTGATTCAGAAAGCGGTACTCCTGGACACGGCTCGCATTGTTAGGAGGTTCCTCTCTCTGAAGCCCTGACCGCCGGTAGCTTGGACCTTGATCCCGATACCGGTGGGCTACTATTTTTTATATTTTTAAATGTTTTTTTTTAATTTCTTTATTCTAATATTTAAAAATATAATTTATATGTAATCAAAATGAAATAAAGATAAAAATAAATAAATAAAAAATTCGAAAAGTGGCTCTTATTGCAATATCTTTAGGTACACATTGCTGTGTATCTTACTGGCCTGCTTTTAAATCTGCGTTCCCGCACTATTCCAGGTATGCTACAAATGATATACTAGTCACAGATGTACGGTTGTTTTTAATGAAGCTTTTCAAGAACCTTCATGACTTTTTATGCCTTTTTGAATTGATAAAATATCTATAGTTAAAAAGAATGTCTACACCGATTTCATTGACAAAAGCTTTTCGGTAGCATATGTCAATCAACTACATTTTTGACTTTTCCGTCATCGTTATCTGTGAGTCAGGCTATTTTGGTGTTGCGCGACATCCCATTCATCCCATAAACTTAGGAACGCCATCTCGTGTCTGTAATTTACAGTTAAAAACTTAATTAATTTAATTGTAATATTCAAATAATAATAAATTTCATTACAATCACAATGCTTAAAATTTTAATATAAATATAATTAAACACTTACCATTTTGTCAAAAATCTGTTGTTTGAGCTTCTGTCTGATCATGCCAACCCTTCGTCCTTAATTATAGGATAGTTCATAAAGTCACCGAGTTGTCATCTACACCATATACCACAAATTTCAAGAAACACTGTTTAGGAAAAGAATACCTACACAATCACCCAACACATTATTTTTTTATTACACCTTTAAATCCCATTTGCGGCGTCTAATATAAATGCATTAAGTATGTAACAAGATGTCAAAACGTTGAAAACGTCAGACAAATGTTTAATTTTGACAGCTTTGTGCACAGACGCCGGACAGAATAAGCCAGCGGCGCGCGAGTCCATGCACCACAGAGTACTTTTTATATATTATGCCGAAAAACGGAATGTTGCCTTTAAAAAAAAAAAAAAAACTATACTTTATATATATTTTTTATTTTTTTATTTTTTTCACAATTATTAGGTATTTTATTTATTGTATTTCTTTTTTGCTTTTCAATCAGTTTTTTAATTTATTAAGTATATTATGTTTCTAGCGTATGACACTCGTGGGTTGCAGCTGAAAATCAGCGTCAGGTGGTACACTGTGTGTTGCCATCTGATAATATGCTGAGCTGAGGCCCTTTTAGCATTGTAATGACTGTTTTCTGTTTTTTTAGTTTTAAGGTGTATTTTTGTGTGACAATGCCAATAAACGCATTTTTCTTTCTTTCTTTCTTTCTTATCAATGATCAAATATCACTTTGTTTGGGCACTCAGGATAAAGCTCTTTTTACAAGCTTTATATTAGTTTGCACTGTTCGTATGTTTTCGGTTACTCCATTTGTCATCCATTTTTCAAGCACTTCCTGGCATCCGATTGAGCTGAAACTTGGCTAACCTATATAACTCTACCGAGACATTTAAAAAAATTATACCATGGAACTGGTCTGATGATGGATCCGGAAGTTGGCAATAGGAACTCCTCAATCAAACAAGATGAAGCACCTTCGTGTTTGGACTCATTAGCTATGTATTAATAAGTGCTTTGACACTAGGTGTTGTTCAGGGTCTGATGATGGAGCTGGAAGGTGGCCCTGGGAAAACCGTTTTTAGTTTCTTAAAAGCTTTTTTTTAAAAAGGTTTTTACTTATGTTTTTTTATTATTTTATTTCAGTAATCTGTACTAAGCAAGAACCACAGCCAGGATGGCTCGACATGTCCTGTGTTTACGGAGCAAGTGGTGTAAGTATGAGTGATAGCGTGTCAGATCAAGCATTCATTACTAAGCATGGGCTCCCCAAAGTGTGGTACAAATTACCGATCATTGGATAATTATTATTACCAGGATCAGCACACTTTCGTAAAATATAATTATATTTATTTGAAATAATATATTATATAAAAACTGTTTTCAAGCGGATGTAATACATATGTAAGTATATGCTGCTGGTGTATTTTTTGATTCAATAAATATTTGTACGAGTATAGTCACGGGTAGTCGAACTCGGGTGTCAAGTACTCGTACAGAGAAAATGAGGCCTAAACAAGTTGGTTATAGCTATAATTAAAAAAAAAAACTAGGGACGCTTGCAGTAGTCGCATATGATGTGTAACATCTCACCTTGGTAATAAGCAACATTAAAGGGGCAGGGCTTCCTCAAGGTCCTTTCTGATGGCCAACTCCAGCACCGCGCACGCTCATTGGTCAAATCAAATAGCGCCCGCTTCCATGGCTTCCTGTTATACACTTACACAACGATCATCCTAACATTCAACATGTTTCTCTCAGATTATCTTAGGCATTGGCTTGGGTTTGATACACACAGTCATTACGAACGAAGATAGTGACACATTTTTAACGCCAGTAGACTATGTCAATAATGCCACTATTGCTGCGGCATACGAGACAGCTAGACGGAGAGTTGCTGGAGAGAAGACACCCAAGATCTATACTGTGTCTACAGCGAGAAACCCTGGGATCTGGGGTAAGTGTTTTACCTAAAATCATGTCATGTGTGTGATGATTTCTAGAAGATTGTCAGGTTTCTCTGTTTGTACAACAACAAAAATCATGAGTAATTTGAAATTTAAATCATAAAAATCAGAAGCAGTTCACTGCTGCACAAATGCTTCTTGAATCGCACGCTATCCAACTAGATCCTCGGTCACCAGCTGCTAATTTGTGACCCTACGAAGATCATTGATCCACTCAGCATAGGCTTAGGCATAGGATGTCCATACAATTGCAGATTCACGTTCTCTACTTCAAACAAACACAAAAGCCACATGCCTAGATAATATTTATACAGATATTATACCAAGCCACAAAGAAATTATAAATCTACTAGATTCTGATCATTGCGGGCAAAGGGTTACTATCCCTATCAAAAACAACAAAGTGGCTAAAAAGGATATAACATTTAACCCCAAAACTGCAAGTCGCTTGGAGGTTTTTAAAGAAAAACTTATTAATACATTACCAGTTTTGTCAAATCATACTGATCCTAGTCATCTATATGATGATTTTTTTAATTTATACTGTAAACAATTTAATTCCACCTTTATTCCCAAGACTATCTCGGTTAACAGTAATGTATCTTTCAGTGATTGGGCTACCATTGGTATTCATAAAAGTAGAACACGGCTTTATGAGCTGTACAGTGAAAGGACCTATGTAAACACTGTTGAATTTAATTTATATGTTAAAAATTATTCAAAATTATTTAAAAAAGTTTGTTGTATGGCCAAGTCACGTTATTTGAGTTCGAAGATTAAAAACAGTAGTAATGTAATTAAAACGACTTGGAATATTATTAATAGTGAAACGGGAAGGTCTAGTAACCGAAATACTGACTACAGCCTGTCTATTAATGACAACATAATAAAATCAGACTCACAAGTCGCCGAGGCCTTTGAGAATTTCTTTTCAGATATTCCCGTTTCTACTACTAAATCCCTAAACTCATCACCTTCTGTTGCTGAGTCTTTGCTTAAGGAAAATGTTAATGTTTGCGAATCGGAATTTCTTTTTGAACATATTACCTGTAGAGACATAATTAAAACCTTTCACACTTTAAATGTAAAAAAGACTGCAGATCTGTGGGGTAATTCTGTAGAAGTTGCTAAGTCTATTATTGACATTGTAGCACCTACTTTAGCTCTTATCTTTAATAATTGTATCGACTGTGGGGAGTTTCCTGACCTTATGAAAAATAGTAAAATAATACCTTTGTTTAAATCAGGTAGTACATCAGACCCCACAAATTATAGACCTATTTCAGTACTACCTACCTTTAGTAAAATATTTGAGAAGCTAATTTTAGAGCAATTGCAAAGATTTTTTAATAGACATAGATTGTTACATAACAAGCAGTTCGGTTTCACAAGGGGTCGTTCAACAACTGATGCCGGTGTAGAACTTTTAGGAAAAAAAAAAAAATGAAAAATGTTTATTTGTCCCAAAACAGTTACATGGATAACATAATGAGACATCCCCAGTAGGTAATTGATAATACCTGTGTTGGGGCCATCTCGCTCCTTCCCATAATATTAACAATATTGAGACTAATGCACAAAATATTTCAATAGGTAACGTAACAAAAGTTGGAAAATGAACAGTAAATTACTTATAAACTAATTAGCAGCTCTTTGTGTAGCTGAAGTTGTATGCCTAAGAAAACTGTATGTATGTGCGTCTTGTTTGTAGTGTTGTGTGTGTGTTAGTGTGTGTGTGTGTGTATAAATGTGTTTGTGTGTGTGAATGTGAATATCTTCTTTAAAGTGCCGATGTGTTTGGATTACGGAGGGAATAAAAAAATAAATAATAATAATAATAATAAAAGAAATGATTTAACCAAGTCTAACCAAAACTTGCTCAGTTTCCTCGTATGTTAAGGTTTTAAGCCACTCGGTTATTACATTTTTGCAAACGTGTGAGACCTCATGGTGGAACTTTAATTTTTGGTTTATTTTATTATAAATGGAGGCTGATTGGGTTGCGTATTGACGCCGTGCAAAAGCGGTTCGGACCCCCGGGGAGTAGGCCACTATATCCTTTCGTCTTTTCTCCCGACTACCTTGGTTAAAAGGAATAGATTTTTGTAAGTATAGAGTCGTAATTAAAAAATATAATTTTCTTACAGTAAGTAAGCCACTGATTCTATATAAATCGACTGTGGGGTATCCGTATGGTTTATAGTACATTACTTTTATGAGTGACCTTTGGGCTCTTTCTAACTCAAGGAATTTAGTTTTGGTGGCTCCTCCCCATACTGGTAAACAGTATGTAATAACTGATTGTGTGAGCGCTATATAGATGCTATTTAATGTATTTTGGGGCATCACATATCTAAGGTTTTTAAAGATCCATATAAATTTTCGCACCCGTGATGTGACAGTCTCTATGTGCGAATGCCAAGTTAAACACTCATCAACTATGACTCCCAGGTATCTTGTGGACGTTACATGTTTGATGGCTTGACAATTACAATTTTGGTCCCAGTGGTCCGTACACGTGTGTATTCGAATTCCAAAATTTAGGCCTGGTTTAGACCTTCTACTAGGAGAAAAACAAATGTAGTTTGTTTTAGGAACACTTAAGGTTAGAAGATTGGCTTTGAGCCATCTATTTATAGCAGCCAATCCTTTCTGGGCCTTATTACAGACGGTTTCCCACGTGTCCCCAAAATAAACAATGGCCGTGTCGTCCGCGTAAGAGTAGATTTTGCCCCCACCGTTTCGTAGGTTGCAGAGTTCATTAATATACACTAGAAACAGTGGTGGGCCGAGGACTGACCCCTGCGGAACACCGAAAACAATGTTTTCCTCCCCACTAAGTGAATTACCTATTTTGACTTGCTGTCTCCTATCTCTGAGGTAACTGTCAAAGAAGGAAAGAGCCTTACCTCTTATCCCTATATCCTCAAGTCTCTTAGGACATATTTATAATGCATGGGAAGATAAATGCGATGCCTTGGGCATCTTTTGTGATTTGTCTAAGGCATTCGATTGCGTTCTTCATGAAACATTAATCAGGAAACTCCGCCACTACGGAATCCAAAACACCGCTCTGGATCTTCTTACTTCATACTTGAGTAATAGGATTCAGAGCATTGACGTTAATGGGAAAAGATCTCCCGGATCTATAGTAACAATGCGTGTCCCACAGGGCTCAATTCTTGGTCCTTTCTTGTTTCTTATTTATATTAATGACTTGCCTTACCTCATAAAGGATAATCATGAGATAGTGTTGTTTGCGGATGACACTTCGCTTTTGTTTAAACTTAAACGTCAGCAGCTGGTTACTGACGATGTAAATAGCGCGATCGCAAAAGTAGTTCACTGGTTTAATGTTAATAATTTACTTCTTAATGAAAAAAAAACCAAATGCATTAAGTTTACGCTACCTCACGTTAGGCAGGTGAAAACTAATGTGTTGATAAAGGGTGAAGAATTGAATCCCGAAGATAAAACAGTATTCTTGGGCTTAACTTTGGATGCTAAGCTTCAGTGGGGCCCACATATAGATAAATTGTCAAAAAAACTAAGCTCCGCAGCATATGCTGTTAGAAAAATTCGTAATTTAACTGACATAGAGACAGCCCGTTTAGTGTACTTTAGTTATTTTCATAGTGTAATGTCGTACGGTATTCTGTTGTGGGGAAATGCCCCTGACATTCAGACTATCTTTGTTTTGCAGAAAAGAGCTGTTCGATCAATTTATAAACTAAGTCCGAGACACTCTCTCAGAGAGAAATTTAAGGAGATAAATGTAATGACTGTGCCTTCACAGTATATTTTTGAAAATCTTTTATACGCACATAAAAATATAAAATTGTTTAAAAAATACAGTGATATCCATAATATAAATACTAGGAACAAACACAAATTTGTTGTACCTACAACGAGGCTCAAGAAAATAGGTGGCTCGTTCAGATGTCAATGTATACGCTTTTACAATAAGCTTCCAAGCCACGTACAAGATCTAAGCCTTAATAAATTCAAAACATTCATTAAACGTAAGTTGTGCCAAAAAGCGTTTTATACCATTAAAGATTACATTGAGGACAAAAAGGCTTGGGATTGAGCTGCTCCAATTTGTACATTTTTTTAAATTTTATTTTTGGTTTTAAATTACTTACTTACGAGCTTTGTTATTTTTGGTAACTTTTTATTTTATTATATACCTACACAGTGACATGAATATTTACTTTGTGAAGTATAATATTATTATTTTAATTATTGTGAATTTGAGGACTATGTGGATCATATTTTTTATTTATCTGGCAGTTTGAGTACTATAGGCGGCCTACCCAAATGTCCTTTCTTTGGTATTGTTCGTCGAGTCGTTGAGCTCCTTAAGTTCTGAGTTGAGCTACACGATTACTGACAAATGCGTGCACTGACTGGACAGGTCCACTCAAATCTGTATGGTTCTTTCCTCAAAAGACCATTTCAGACACAAATCTACATGGTCCTCAAATGATCTGACCAAGATTATTTCCGGATTTTTATATTTATATTTACATTGACATGAATATTTACTTTGTTAAGTATTATATTATTTTTAATTATTGTGAATGTGAAGATTATGTGGATCGTTCTTTTCTTTTTTATTATTTATTTTTTCTTAATTTTAATTAATCATAGTCTGGCAGTTTGAGTAATTTATGCGGCCTAACCAAATGTCCTTTCTTTGGTATTGTTCGTCAAATCGTTGAGCTCCTTAAATTCGGAGTTGAGCTGCACGATTACTGACAAATGCGTGCACTGACTGGACAGGTCCACTCAATCTGTGTGGTTCTTTCCTCAAAAGACCATTTCAGACACCAATCTACATGGTCTTCACATACAAATACAAATACAAATAGTTTATTTTCATTAACAAGCTTTGTTCTACTTAACTAGTGATAGAAGTGTCCTTTTAAGCAAATAAATGCCTGTATTAGGACACTCCACTCTTCCACAACTTAAATTTACGTAATGTAATACAAGAATTATTCCAGCATTTCCTATTTGTAATTTATATACTTTCGACAAATTAGTTTAACAGATAATTAGGTACAGGAACAGGAAGAAACATTACAGAATTTACTTCAAGCTTATTTACACAAGTGCGCGTTTTGTGTATGTTGTAAATATGAGTTGGGTATTGAGTTGAGTTGTGTGATATGTGTGTGTGTGGGATGTGTGTATGTGTGGTGTGTACATGTACATGTTGTACATGTGAGTAACAGTACGCGTGAATGAGTGAGTTATGATGTGTACTGCAAGAGGGCCTCGGTGTCCTCATATGCGAGTGGTTTTATCCATTCAATTATAAGTTTTTTACATTCATAATATTGTTTGGCGTATACATATATCTCTTTATTTATTTTGTTGTAAAGTTGAGATGAACGTTTCTCGTATTGCCTACTACAAAACCTGGTTTTTGTTTGTGGAATCAGTGCAATAATATCTTTCCTCCTTTTTGATAAGATAGCGGCATCATAAGGCAGCTCCTTGTGTTTTTTCAAAACAGTATGAACTATGTAAAGTTTTCTCACCGAAAGCAAATCACTTACCTGATAAAGTCTCTCGGTGGGATATCTAGTCCTTTTAAAATACATTATTTTTATGAGGGCTCGTTGTACTCGTTCCACCTCAATAAATTTGGATTTAGCTGCCCCTCCCCAAATAGGGATGCAGTACACTAATACAGACTGCACCAAGGCGATATATATATCCTTTAATAGATTTCTATGCGGGTCATCTTTATTGGTAGCATTTTTTGGTACAATATGCCTCAGTGTTTTAAAAATCCAGTTTAGTTTCCGAACTCTGTTAGTGATCCGCTCAAGGTGAGGGTACCACGATAATCTCTGGTCAAGCATGACCCCCAGATATTTGGTGTGAGTGACCTTATTAATGGTAGGGCACATACAGTTATTGTTTCTAATGTCACCACATTTGTGAACTTTGATTGTGAGGTCCTTATTTGGTTGTGTACGATTAGAGATACTAAAGCATATATAATTTGTTTTTGAGGTGTTCAACGTCAGTAGATTATTATTGAGCCATTTAGCGATTTGGGCCATGCCACTTGAAGCACTTTGCTCTACGTCATCCCAGGATTTCTCAGAGAAAACAACAGCCGTGTCGTCGGCATAAGAAAAGACTTTGGCGTTGTTAATTTTCATATTACAGAGGTCATTAATATATGTTAGGAAAAGTGTGGGGCCCAAAACACTGCCCTGGGGCACACCGTATAATACCTCTGCCTCATCACTGATGTATTGCCCCAACTTTACCACCTGCTTCCTGTTAGAGAGATAGTCTTTAAGAAGATTGAGTGAGGTTCCTCTTATACCAATGTTTTCCAGTTTTTTCACAAGGATTGGTACAGAGACGATGTCAAATGCCTTTTTAAGATCCAGGAAGATAGTTAAACATTTATTACCATTATCAAGTTGATTAGCTATCAGCGAGCTCATAATCTGACCAAGATTATGTCTGGACTTTAAAAGAGACTGTGACCTCTGAGTTTGTTTCGGCCTTTCTTCTCAGAGTAGTCAGATAGGAAACGCCGATCTCATCTAGTTTAAAAAAATGTGATTGACGTGTAAAAGTGTTTGTACAAACCTACTTACAGAAATAAAATCATTTATCATTTATCATTAAAGGTCATTGCTTTTACGGCATTTTTTAATATGGCCGACCAATTGCCACTTTAGCTTACTTTGTGGGCTATGGGGACAACTTTCATTCTCTACTGGATCAGCTCGAATTTTTCATAATTATTATTTTCTATTTCAGAAAAACTGCAGCATACATTACTAAACGAAGTTATATCTAATTATACAACGACAAAGGCGGTTTGGTATTCTTTCATTTTGACGAGCAAGGACCCCAGGCTCTTCTGGATTTATTCCTGGATCTTCCACATGATACCAGTTTACATTGCGGATGGAGTCTGCTTGCTTTTAAGAAAAGAGAGGAGGTAAAATATGCATTTTATTTTAATTCAATCAACATAATTATATACATAATATAGTCAAAACTGTCCAGCATAGCTTTTTCTCATATTCGATACATTTCAGTGCCGAATCGAACATCAATCAATGGTACCGAAGTAGTCCTCAAAGCGCTGTTCACAAATCCAAAACCCGAAAATTCTCTCAGTTTATACACAACATAGTAGGTACCAGGGGGCTTAAAACATTCACTTTATGAATGAAGTTCTTTTACGCGGCTTATAAACTAGCAAAAAATGTAATGCTAAAAGTGTTAATTCTTGCGTCTGTCTTCTTCTAATTCAAAGAGAAAGAAGGAGAAAGAGAGAGAGAGAATGCCGCTAGAAAAAACAAAGAAAATAGGAAAGTAATTACAGTGTCGTGGGATAAAATTGTAAACATCGGCCCGAGTACACTGCATGAGACAGAGAAAGTGTGAATTTGGTCAAAATGAAAATCCAAGATGGCACCTGCGAAAATGTTCAAATGTTCCTTCATGGGTGTCGTTTTTGAGGGTGCTACAGCCGATCGTGAAGTCGAAATGTAAATCCAAAATGGCGGCTGCTGAAATTTTGTTTTTGTTTTAAATCCAAAGTGAGAAGGAACTTCGTTCCTGACCCCACACGTCGGGGGTCCCACGACCCCACACGTTTTTTTTTCTATTTCATTTCAACCTAATGTAATAAGAAAAAAGTGGTCATAAGTGGTGGTCATGGGAATTTGGATTACAAGGAAACGAATTAGAAAATAAGCAGGGTAACGGGGTTGTGCAGGTCAGATATTCGGTAACACACTGGTATCCAGCGGCATTCGGTTAGACTGGAAGTCGACCCCAATATTGCAAAAAAACCCAGCCAAATGATGGTGATAACGTCTAGTTGAAATAAAGACGTGTTGAAGTTCCGTAATGTCGAAATAAAATCTTGTCGTAGTACCGTTTGTCGAAGTTCAGTTTGTCAGTCAGTTAGTGCACCCAAATTTTCGTCCAATTTTGATTTGCCATATGAATTCATGGGATGTCAATTTTTTTTTTTTTCAGATTCGTGAAATTATTCAGCAAATTACAACGGTTGGTACTCAAGACTAGTTATTTTTCTATAAACACCTGGAAATTTGTTGACAATAATACTGCCAATCTGTACGATTCACTATCTACTGTAGATCGAGAAATTTTCGATTTTGACATCACCAAGATCGATTGGCGTGAGTATATGATCACTTGGGGCCTCGGTATGAGAAAGTATTTATTAAAAGATGAACTGAAAGGCACAGAATATGCTATAAAGAAACAGTTGGTTTTTCGAATTTTGACATACATTATTTTGCCGTTATATTTCTGTTTCTTATTATTTATTTCTTTTTCTTGTATAAAGTTTTGTATTTTTTCATTTACTTACTTTAAGTTATTGCTTTTGTAGTAAATAAATACTATATTTTTTTATATATAGTTTTTATTTTCCCATTACAGTTTAGAATTTTTTTTCCTGCACTTTATGTCACTGTACTAGCATTGATGCAGAAAGCTTCATCATCATCATCAGCCTAATAGTAGTCCACTGCTGCAATATATTACTAAAAAAACTTGATGCTTACGGTATAAGAGGAAACGTTATTAAGCTGACGATCACTTCAGACGAATGACGGAGATAAGCAGAATTAATATAAGCACCAAAAGAGAAGAATTCTTTCTATCGGAGGAACGTAACGTTGTCTACGGAGTTCCACAAGGAAGTATACTAGGACCACAGCTTTTTACACTTTACATTAATGACTTTCCAATGGCAATCAAACATCCTATGACACTGTTTGCGCATAACAGTAGAATAACTATTCCTAGTAATCAAAGTTATTTTTATAAAGAAGACATATAATACATTTGAAGAAACTATAGACTGGTTAGACAATAATAATTTAAAAATTAATTTAAATAAGACTGTAATTATGCATTTTAGCCAGCGCGCATTGAATCTTTCCAATCTTGACATAACATACAATGACATTAAAATTGACACAGTTAGCCTGACCTGTAAAGTACTGAGCGAGAATGCACGCGGATTAATACAACCAAGTGTCTAGGACTTACAATAGATCGCAATTTAAATTGGAAGGTGCATGTAGGGATCCTGACTAAAATAATAAGCAGTACCTACGTACAACTCAACTAATAAAGAAGTGGCATTTAAAGAACAAAATATGATGCCTCAGAGCCATTTTTAAGTTAAAAACTACCGATAGTTCTGTTGTAAGCCCTATTTCATACGCTATAAAATATTGTCATTGGCATCTCTTTATATTCTGGAATTAGTCATTTTTGTGGGAGGAGCTCGTGGTTACGTAATAACAACCGCACGGGTCGATCCATCAGGTTAAGCTACGCTTGCCGGGGTTAGTCCGTGGATGGGTGACCATCTTTATATACCGAGACTCCTCCGTGCCTCGGAAAGCACGTTAAGCCGTTGGTCTCGGCTGTCATTTGTGTATATTTGACAGTCGTTGCGGGTCGTCAGAAGCCCGAAAGTCTGACAACGAGTCTTACCAAGGGGTATCGTATTACTAAGTAACCGCTCCATGTAAAATACTTACTGGTATTCAGCTACATCCGGTTAGACTGAAAGCCGACCCCAACATAGTTGGGAAAAGGCTAGGCAGATGATGAGTAATTTTTGTAAGTGTTTTTTGCATAGCCCCCATTAGTCCTGAGTGCAACGCCAGTAAGGGCGTGAACCAGTGCCAGCTGCACACGAGGAAAGTCTCGTTTATCTGACGGACACCAGCCTATAAACAGCACAGCCCAAGACGCCACTCAGGAGCTCAACCAAGACATCATCAGGGCACAGCTTAGTATATTTTAAGAGGATTTTTTGAAGACTGTGCGTGTTGTATTCCAGCTGCTCCGTGATGATCTATCGGAACTTAGTTCCTCTGTAAATGCCACAAATGATAGGATTAGTAATTTGGAGGAAAGAGTGACTGTATTAAAACATAAACATACTTAGCCCCAAGTATCGTCGAAGTTGGTTGAATTAATATCACAACTGCGGAGCGATATTAATTACCAAGACCAGCAGGTGTAGCATGAGCACCGTTTTGTCGACGGAAGACTAAACAAAAATTACGTTTCCTGTAGACAGTACGACTGAAGCAATGTAGAAAGAGTCAACTGCACTTTTTACGAAATTCACTCTTTGACATAATTCGACTCAGAATTCTTTGATTTGTCGGTTTTGTCATAGGATTTATCAGTTGTCAGTGTGATTTTGACAGTAAGAATAAAAAACTTTCTTCCAAAATAGTCTACCTACAAAAAGACGTAGACAAAGATCGTTAGAAATGTGTGTGACAGGAATCATCAAACCAACAAACATGCTTCGCAAAAGGGACGCATTTCCACAGCATTTAGTATACTTTGTGCCACTTTTGCCACACCCAGCATTCACTTCAATACATAAACTTATGCACCAAACACACCATTGTGAATAGCAAGTTGAGCCTTTTTGGACATCGACTGATTTGGTTACAATATTGCATATTTATGCACCATTTACTGTATTTCTCGCATTCACTCTCTTTTCTACATCTTCATCAATCTTTCTATCTGTTGTCTTCTTTCTCTTCTTTCCATCAATCTTTCTATCTCTTGTAAACAGACTCCCAAAATACACAAACTCATTTATTTGCTCCACTCTCGTTTGCATTTATTTTCACACCAAATACCGACACATCCTTTTCTCTTTCAAACACCATAGACCTTCGTCTTATTAATATTTATATTCTTCCCTTTCAAAGTCAAAGTCAAAAATTTATTTGCAAACTAAGTGTACATTTTGGTGTTCGTTTATAATATAGGTACAACTTAGCGGCCTTTTCCAGGCATTTGAGGGTTATTTAAAAATTTAATACAACCATGCTATTGACATGATATTACATTAATAATTTAAATAATTTAGTATTACTCATTCAAATATACACATTTTAATAATTCAATAATAATATAAATACATTTTTTTATTAATACGATCGCCTTATTAATTCAATTTATTTAGAATAGGAAGTCATCTAGATGGTTCATCTTATATGTTTCATCCATCACAGTCACCATGACTTGCAACTGTTCTACTGGCGAAGCAAGTAGAACTTAATCATCTGCGTAGAGAAGGCATTTGACAAATAACTCATTCATCTTCAATCCGCACCCACTCTCTTTCAAATTATTAATAATTTAAGATTTAGTAATCTATACATATAATAAATCTGTAGACGAGGCGTTTCTGTAAAATGAAAAAAAAAAAAAAAAATTGGTTGGTTGTCCAAGAATAACCAACAGATTCCATTTCTACCATTTTTGGAATTTTTGTCTGTTTGTCTGTCTGTCTGTTTGTACGTTGTTTAGTTTGATTGTTCCACTATCACGTAAAAAGTACGAAATCAATATGGTTAACTTTTATACTCAAATATTGTGTGTAACTCGATGTTTCAATTAGTTTTTGTTTCATCGCAATCGCTTCAAAATATCAAAAGATATATGAATTTAAAGTGTTCAAGAAGGAATTTTCATTACGTAATGTACATCCACGTAACGACATCTATTGACGCGAAATGATACTTACTTCTTAATTACTAGGTTTGTGAGATCGTGTGTTGTTATATGACCGTCATTTTCTTTGCGCGGAAACTTAACGCGATACATTGTGTATTTGTGTATAGAATATAACTCTAAAGTTAGATTAATTAAAATTTTCCAGATGCGTTGTTTATTTATTAGTTTAGTATTAGTGCGGGTGGCGCTACCTATCTTTCAAATCTTGATAATCATGAAAGAATAGTGACAAATGTTAATTTCTTAAAAAATATAGGTATTTATTCTTTAATTTTTCACTTTTCTACATAGTTTATTTAGCTTACAGAGTGTTCGAACGTTTTCCCATATATTTTGACGGTATCATTTCGTGCTCGATAGATGGCGTTGTTCGTTTAATGTCATTTTCTGAATCGCGGTGTTAAGACTCTCCGTCGAAGAATGACTTTCGCCCAAATATTCCAAATAATTTTTAGTATAGGTATCTTTGTTTTTGACTTCTTTAGTGTCGATAATATAATAATAATATAATATAATAAATAAATAATAAATTGTTGGTTGGGTTGGGTTGTCATTCGTTGAAAGTATTGATCTTAGAGATGGGTTGTAACAGGTGAAACACGATATCTGTGATCACTGTGACTGTGACAAAAAATAACAGACCCAAATATCTGTTATTAAATCACAGCCTGTGATTTTTGATAAATACGTATCTCAATCGAATATAATCTTTATTTCTTTTGATTTAAAGTCGAAAATCGTATCTATCTGTTATAAAATCACAGCCTGTGATTTTTGTACAGACGATAAATACGTATTGACTCAATTGAATATCTTCTTTATTTCTTTTCGTTAAAGTCGAAAATCGTATCCGAAGTTTTAACAGTAACAGTCTTGAGGATCTGTGATTTTAAGTAACAGATATTTTTTATCGTTAGGAGCAATTGCTATCTGCTATTTTATAATATCTGTGATTTCTATCTGTGATGATAAATACGCCTCACTCCTAATTGATCTGATTGGTTTTGATTTGGTATTTTGGTTGGTTTCGTTCATTAGGTTCAAATTAAGAAGTCAAGAAACGAGTCGTTACAGATCGATTCAAACTTAATGGCGGCTCGGAAGTTAGCTTTTAGCTGCGCAGTACCCCACCCCTCACCCCCGCTGTCACATGAAATTGTTACTGCGCAGCGACTCGCCTCATGTTCCGAGCCGCCATTAAGTTTGAATCGAACTGTACTATACTTCGTAATTTTTTCGTATGATTCGTGACCGCCGCTCATTCGATTCGATCGTTGTTGGCGTGTGTAAGGCCTCGGCCTTGAATCTTGCGGGCAGCGGGGCGGATGGCGGCTCGGAAGTTAACTTTTAGCTGCGCAGTACCCCACCCCTCACCCCCGCTGTCACATGAAATTGTTACTGCGCAGCGACTCGCCTCATGTTCCGAGCCGCCATTAAGTTTGAATCGAACTGTATTATACTTCGTAATTTGTTCGTATGATTCGTGACCATCGCTCATTCGATTCGATCGTTGTTGGCATGTGTAAGGCCTCGGCCTCGAATCTTGGGGGCAGCGGGGCGGCGGCGGCGGCGGCGCGGGAGCGGGGCGGGCATCAAAGACCCGTTCTCGAAACTAGCGGGCAGATCGCGCGTCACTATAGCCGCGTAGTGTTGTGTTCACGATTTTGTCGTCGAGATATTTGTTTTTATTCGCGAAAGAAATGGCGGCAACATCTTTTTGATTCAAATTTATTCCTAACGCTCAATTTATTGTGGGCAACAACACTGCAATGCAGACGCGCGGGCGGTCACCGCTTGAATGGAGTGCACCGCTCGCTGCCCGCCGCCTCGCCGCTGCCGCGCCGCTGTTTTCGAGAACCGGTCCATTTGATTTTACGCATAAGATCCTGCTGCGCCCGCGCCGCCGCCGCCGCCGCCGCCGCCCCGCTGCCCGCAAGGTTCGAGGCAGAGGCCTTATGGTTGATTCGATTTGTTCGACTATCGGACAGCAATAAATACACAAATATTGGCACATGTTTCTGGGGAAAGTCAACAATATACATCGATAAATACGGTTCCCGAAGAAGAAGATGCCACACACTATCCAGTAGAGTTCTTAGAATCCCTTAACACACCCGGTCTTTCAGCACACAAAATTTGTTTAAAAGTCGGAGTGCCAATAATTCTTCTCAGAAATTTAAGTCCTCCCAAACTTTGCAACGGCACTCGGCTCATAGTCACCAATCACGAACAAAACGTCATCGAAGTCGAAATCTTAACAGGTTGCGGCGCCGGTGATGTTGTTTTTATTCCAAGAATTCCTCTCATTCCCAATAATTTCCCGTTTAGTTTTAAGCGTGTACAATTCCCCGTCAGCCTGTGTTACGCCATGACCATTAACAAAGCTCAGGGCCAGACATTATCCGTTGCGGGGGTGGATCTTAGTATTGGTTGCTTTTCCCACGGCCAACTTTATGTAGCTCTTTCGCGTGTGAGCAACCCTAGCAACTTTTTTGTGTACGCTCCAGGTGGTTCCACCGCTAATATTTTATAAAGAGAAGCATTTTCTTAAATAAAAACACAAGTTTTTTGGCAGTTTCTTACTAGGAAAAATCACCAGGCCTGGTCGAAAGATTCCCCCTTTTTAAATGAAGGTACAACTTTTCTAAGCGACATATTATTGTTTTCGGACATCCATGCGAACGAAGTCGCGGGCACAGCTAGTAGCTTGCAATACGTTGCAATGACTTTTTCTTTTTGTGTTTCGAAAAATAATGTACATTCGCGGAAGCGATTACAATAGGTCGAGCCATTTTCGGTCGATTAACGTTCACGACATCATAAATTAATATATTAACATAGCAACTGCACTTCATGTAGTATATTTGCTATTTGAAAAACCTTGTTTGTTAATGAATAAAATATAAGTAAAAATCTTTTTAAAAACAAGCTTTTATTTAACTAAAAAGTACTAAATAAAGCTGTCGTAAACATAGAACTTTAATATTTTCTTAAAACCTTGAGGCTTATCTTCTGGTTTAGTGTAAGAAGGACATTTACGCCTCAAGCTTTTCAGAAAATATTAAAGTTCTATATTTACGACAGCTTTATTTAGTACTTTTTAGTTAATTAAAAGCTTGTTTTTAAAAATAATTTTACTTATATTTTATTTTCTACTTTTAAGCATTACCATTTTTTAAATATCTGTTCTATAACCATAAACCCAACACCACCTCCACAAATCCAACGAATTAGGTTTTCCATGGCCACCTTCCGGCTCCATCATCAGACCCTGAACACCACCTAGTGTCAAAGCACTTGCACATGACCAATGAGTCCAAACACGATGGTGTTGTCTTGTTTGATTGAGGTTTTCCCAGGGCCACTTTCCGGCTCCATCATCAGACCCTGAACACCACCTAGTGTCAAAGCACTTGCACATGACCGATGAGTCCAAACACGATGGTGTTGTCTTGTTTGATTGAGGTTTTCCCATGGCCACCTTCCGGCTCCATCATCAGACCCTGAACACCACCTAGTGTCAAAACACTTGTTAATACATGACCAATGAGTCCAAACACAATGGTCTTGGCTCGTAAAAAACATTGCTAAACATATAGCATCACCATTGGCTCACATTATCAATTTATCCTTGGAACAGGGCTGCTTTCCTAATGGGCTAAAACTGTCTTTGATAAAGCCACTATACAAAAAAGGGTCAAAAACAGACGTTGACAATTCGCCTATCGCTCTCACTCCCATTATATCGAAAATTTTTGAAAAAGTTATGTTCAGGCGAGTGATAAAATTTCTTAATAAACACAACATTCTTGTTGACCAGCAATACGGGTTTAGACAAAATAAGTCAACGACTTTGGCAATATTTACGCTAGTGAAAACTATGATGATGAATATAAATGATAAAATACCTACTTGTGCACTGCTCTTAGACTTAAGTAAGGCGTTCGATCGTATTGATCATGCGCGGCTTCTAGGAAAACTTGAAAGATACGGTATCAGAGGCAGGGCTTGAAAACGATACCAATTCACATTAAAAGTAACGTTAAGTAACGGTATTTCCGTAGAGATACTTCGATATCGGTATAATTTGGTAGCGTTACTTAGTAGCATAACATAATAATAACGTTAACATTTTTGGTAAAAATTACCGGTATTTTTAACGTTATTGTAAAAATAGCGGTAAAAAATTATCGGTATTATTTTGTTATTTTAAGCGACGTTGCCAGCCCGCCTCAAAGGCGGCCGCGGTCGGCGTGCGCGCGCGCCCCTCTCACTCTCACACCCTGTCAGCGCTGTTGCCATTTCGTTTGTCGTCTTCATATGTCTCACCGCTCACAGAACACGGTGGACCAACCAACCAAGTATATTCTCAAGTACAAGCACAACACAGAATAGCAATGATAAGATAATATCTATTAAACGCGCAAATAGTCGTACGGCAGTCTTAGCGTCGATGCAATCTGACATTCTTTTGCAATTGGACGAGAGCGACGGTAACAAAACTAATTATAACGATAAAATTATCGTTACCTTAGATTTTAACGTTACGTATGTTTAACGGTAAAATGTGCCAGATATAACGGTAAATAATATAACGTTATTTATTAGTTAACGATACCCGCATCAGAAGGCTGTAACGATACCATATTTTTAACGGTATTTCAAGCCCTGATCAGAGGTCCAGCAAAAAAAATGGTTTCAATCTTATCTTACCGACAGGAAACAGATAACTAGGTTAACAAAATTAAACGAATTAAGTAACACTTTAGAAGATTTTGATTCTGAAGCACGGACTAATTGCTATGGTGTACCTCAAGGTAGTATCTTGGGGCCATTATTATTTCTTCTGTACATAAACGACTTGCCTCAGTCAATAAAACATCAGTGTGTATTGTTCGCCGATGATACCACAATTATTATTAAATGTAAATATCTACAAAACTTTGACATTGAAATTAAACAAACACTAAATGACATTAAACAATGGTTAGATATGAATAAATTAAAATTAAATTTTACCAAAACGAAAGTGCTTCATTGCAAAACATTTAAAAGTAAACCTATACGTCTTAATGTTGCACTTCATAATAATAATATCGAACAGGTATGTAATGCAAAATTCCTGGGTGTAACACTTGATGAACATTTTGCCTGGAAGAATCACATCGAAATAATTTAAAAAAAAATCAATCAATTCGTATTTGCTTTAAAAAGAATTAAAACTATTACATCTTTGCGTACCGCCATTATGGTGTATCACGCTTACGTCTGCTCAGTAATACGATACGGTATAGTTGTGTGGGGAAATTCTTCTGAAATCGCGAAGATCTTCATTGCTCAAAAAAAGTGTATTCGTGCGATGTTCAAAATGCAGTGGTCTGACTCATGCAGGCCTATATTCAAGTCGCACAATCTATTGACGGTCCCTTGCATTTATATTTATGAAGTTGCCAGGTTTGTGAGGTCAAATCTTGAGCTATTTGAACGGAAAGATAACACAAATAAAAGGAAAGCTACACATTTAGATTTCGAAATGCCTGTTCCAAAATTAGAACTTTTTCGGCGGAGCTGCGTTTATATGGCTCCCCTGGTCTACAATGCTTTGCCGAGGTCAATAACTGAACTACCCTTTAATAAGTTTTGTGTTGCGTTGCGGAAGTGGTTGTTGCAAGAGTGTTTTTACTCGGTAGATGATTTTTTTCCAAAAGTGTCCCTGTAAATTTTATACTTTAAAGCACAGACATATTTGACTGTATCATAAGTGTTAAAACTTGTTTACTATTGCATGCTAATATGTTGGCCAAATGTGTGTTACCAAATATTTTATGTAATAAGAACTTCATGTACCTACCATATTTGATGCAATAAATAAATTGAATTGAATTGAATTGAATTGTTTGATTGAGGTTTTCCCATGGCCACCTTCCGGCTCCATCATCAGACCCTGAATACTACCTAGTGTCAAAGCACTTGTTAATACATGACCAATGAGTCCAAACACGATGGTGTTGTCTTGTTTGATTGAGGTTTTCCCATGGCCACCTTGCGGCTCCATCATCAGACCCTGAACACCACCTAGTGTCAAAGCACTTGTTAATACATGACCAATGAGTCCAAACACGATGGTGTTGACTTGTTTGATTGAGGTTTTCCCATGGCCACCTTCCGGCTCCATCATCAGACCCTGAATACTACCTAGTGTCAAAGCACTTGTTAATACATAACCAACGAGTTCAAACACGATGGTGCTATCTTGTTTGATTGAGGAGTTCCTATGGCCACCTTCCGGCTCCATCATCAGACCTTCAACACCACCCAGTGTCAAAGTACTTGTTAATACGTAACCATTGAGTTCAAACACGATGGTGCTATCTTATTTGATTGAGGAGTTCCTATGCCCAACTTCCGGTTCCATCATCAGACCAGCTCCATGGTATCATTTTTTCAAAATGTCTTTGTAGTTGTATAAGTATGCCAAGTTTCAGCTCAATCGGATGCCAGGAAGTGCTTGAAAAATTGATGACAAAAGGAGTAACCGGAAACACATACGAACAGAGCAAGCTAATATAAAGCTTGTAAAAAGCCAGTTTAAGTAGTTATTGTTTCTTTTAAATAGTACCATGAAACAAAAGTAAAAATCTACCGAACAGTGTACCATTTAACGTAACATTTTTAAATGATATCTTTTATGACACAAATCGTGTATTCGTAAAAATGTCGCTTTCAATAAGTCGATGATCAGCTCGAAAAGGTAACATCAGTTTCCGCATTGCCAAATGATTGTGTTATAAAGCTTTTTATCTGTTTTTCCATTGCAACTTTTGTCAATAGTCCTGATTTCAAATAAGCGTGATTTTAATCATATCAAGTACCGGTGGACAAACGTTCTACTTATGGGGCATGCGCGAAGGTAGCCGGCGAAGTTCAAACTTTCTTATATTTTTTGCAATAAGCAGATCAGTGTCAGGTTATAAGTTGATTAAAATATGATTCGCGGCCGCAAAAAATAAGGCTTTACAGAAATATAATCATAAGAATCAGCCATACAACTCTCTAAGTTAGAAAAACTGTAAAATCTCATGATTTGTTGAAATAGTCATTCAGTACACTTATATAGGAAACCCGGTAAAATTCCCAATTGAAAAAAACTGCGGAGATTTTTTTTTTTTTTCCAAAAAAAACCCATAAATAGATACTCAGTATGATTCTTAACAACATTCCCACGGATCGGACAGGGATTTTGCAAAACGCCGTATACGGAACCCTCAGTGGGCAAAGTAGCCTCGCTCTTTGCCGGTTTCTTTTGTTGGATTTTAGTACAGTAACAATGTTAAACTTATTTTCAAAACATTTACATTTTTAAATTAGTTTATACACATTGTTGTCTGGATAGATTTTCCGGATGCATAATGCATTCTTCTATTATTTATTCGTATTAACGTTGAAATTTTCAAACTAGCTGTCTAAGTAGATCACCTGACATAAGTAGCCACCCTTTGTAAGAAAGTCATAAACAAGATTTTTTGTTTAAACGCATCATTCCTTTGCTAAACTTGGCTTAGCGACGTTGTGGGAGGACTCAAGTATTTTCAAGTACCGATTTGGTAAGTAGTGTATTTTACTTCATTTTTATGTGGGCGTTTTAGTCTTAGTTGATATTTGTTGTGATCCAAGTCAGATAATTTGTTTTGACATTATATCTGACTAGCTGCGCCCCGCGGTTTCACTCGAATAAGTCTCGATCTCGAGGGAATATCGGGATAAAAAGTGATGAAAAAAATAAATAAAGGTTATGTTAGTCGATTTAGTTTTATGTGGTGTTAAAACAATATTAAGAAAATAAGTAAATAAATAAATTAGCTCGGAGAAGCTCGTGGCTAAGTAATAACAGCCGCTCGGGTCGATACATCAGGTGAAGCTACGCTTGCCGGGGTTGGTCCGTGGATGGGTGACCATTTTCACATATCGAGACTCCTCCGTGCCTCGGAAAGCACGTTAAGCCGGTGGTCCCGGCTGTCATTTGTGGATCTTTGACAGTTGTTACGAGTCGTCAGAAGCACGAATGTCTGACAACCAGTCTAACCAAGGGGTATCGTATTACCCAGTTACTGGGTTGTGGAGGTCAGATAGGCAGTCGCTCCATGTAAAATACTAGTACTCAGCTGCATCCAGTTAGACTGGAAGCCGACCCCAACATAGTTGGGAAAAAGGCTAGGCAGATGAAGTAAATAAATAAATTACTATGTGTTTCGAAGGTTAATACAAATCATGGCGAAAGTAGAAGCGATGGATCCAGCCCAGGTGTTCATGAGCAACGTGATGTCCCGTAACAAGTCGATAGACGCAGCGACAGAGCGCGGAGACTCACCCGTGCAGCAGTTCTTCTGCGGCGCCGTCGTGCTCGTGACGGGCGGCTCCGGCTTCCTCGGCAAGCAGCTTATTGAGAAACTCCTCAGGTGACGATAGTAGTGAATTGGAGGAGACTCAGCCGTGCAGCAGTTTTACTGTGGCATAAATGATATAAAATGTATTTTTTTTTAATTTCAGAGCTAAAAGAATAATTATATCAAATCAACATACGATACACATTCACTAAATCTAACCAGACAGCTAGAAATAACAAAAATAATAATTTATTTCCATTTAATTTCAGAGCGACAAAAATATCAAAAGTGTTTGTTTTACTGCGGCCAAAAAAGGGGAAACATATCAACCCAAGGCTACATGAAATGTTACAGGATCCGGTTAGTATTCTTCAGGAAGCTTTACATAATAAAATTATTGTTTTTGCCACCAAACACCATGTCACAGTTAAAGTTCATGTTTTTGTAATTGTTCTTTTAGGTTTACGACGTAATCCGGGAGCAGCAGCCAAACTTCGCAGACAAGATCATACCAGTAGCAGGAGATGTGGCTGAACTTAGACTCGGTATGAGCGATCAAGACTGGAACACTCTCGCAAATCAGGTTTGGTTCCAAGGTTACCTAAGAAAAGAATGAGCTGAGTGGCGTGTAATTGGAGAGGTCCATGTCCCGCAGTGGACTGCTGGTAGGCTAATGATGATGATTATGCTAGATGGCGCCACTGAGACCTGGGATCATAGTTTTTCTATGATATTTTTAGCCTCTCTATAATATTTTAAATCTCTTTGAATATGTAGAACTAAATCTAAACTTTTGTATGGAGCTGGTTTTAACCGACTTCCAAAATGACTTTTTTCTGGGTTTTTGTTACGCGATTTCTCCGCCAATTATGAATTGATTTTAATGATTAATTTTTGTTTGGTAGGTCATACTTCAGAAGTGGTCCCTTAAAAAAATTATTAACTTTGCTCGGGTAGTTTTTGAGTTAGCTTCAGTACAATGCTTATTTTTATATGTAGATGATATAACATCATTTTTTGTTCCTGAACACAAGTTCCTGTCACTGTTATATACAGTATGCAAGGGTAAACACCGTTGTCACTCAAACCATGGGTAGTTGACTTAAATATAAAAATAAATGACCCAGTAACAACAAATAAAAAACCTTATTTTCAATAACAAGATTTTAAATATCCGTCATCTACTCATGGATACACGTTCCAGAGAGCTGCGAAACAGCTGACGGCCGGTCATGTAACGTCTCGCGCGCCCCCGCGCGCCCCCGCCCGCCCCCACCAACCGTCGGCCGTCGTGTTGAGACGCAAATTCGTTGCCCTTGCGTGTAGGGTGAAATATTCTTGAGGAAAAACGTAGATTTTCTTTAAAAAAAAAAGTTGTATTTTTCCATAGATTTTTCGTTCTATAAATGAAACCAAACCACTGGTTTCAAGGATAACGGTGTTTACACTAACACCCTGTACATAGCAGGAAGTCAAAAAGGGATAAATAATTTCGGAAGTCGGTGGCAAAAACGAAAAAAGAGAAAAAGAACAGTGTTTTTGGAAGTCGGTTTTTTTTTTGTCAATCAGCTTGATATATGACAACATTGCTATGTTTTGTATTGCAGGTGCACATAATATTCCACTTGGCAGCCACGACTCGCTTCGATGAGCCTCTCCGAGTGGCTACCATGATCAACCTCAGAGGGACCAGAGAGGCTCTCAAGCTTGGGAAAGCTTGCACAAACCTCAAGTTTGTTTTACAATATTTGAAGCGACGAAGTCTCAAAAATCCAGCCTGTATAGAAAACTAGACTTTCTGTACAGGATGGTGTTTTGAGACTGGGCAGTAAGGAAGGACAGATACACACGGCTACACATCAAGCTATACATTTCCAGTTTATGCTGATCTCGCATTAAAGTACGTTAGCCGTTGTACCAACAGGAAAAAGTTCTTAACTTTTAGAGTAATTGCGAAGTACAGATTTTGGAAAAATGGTACATTCGGCTAGAAAAACGTAAATTCTCACGTTTAATTTTTGTTTTGTTGATTCGTATCTTATACAATTAAACAAAAACCGGCCAAGTGTGTGTCCGACCACGCACAATGAAGGGTTTCGTAGTTGGGATGAATTTATTCCCAGAACAAACATGACGTTGTAGTTGAAAAACATGGTCGTTTCATACGTACATTTCGTATGAAACGAACACGTTTTTCAACTACAATATTCAGTTTGTATATGGGAAAATCATATTAGAACTCGTAAGGAACCATATGTACCTACTGCAATAACATTACAAGAAAAAAATTTTTTTTTATTGAAATTAAAAAAGTTATTGCAATTTGATATTCACATTTTTAGTACCGAAATTACCCCAATTTCATTATAAATTAGCAAATTATTTTTATTATCTGCGGTTAAACGACGCGACGACCGCCCGCGCCCTATATGTAATATCCCGCTAAAATTCCCGATTGAGAAAAAATTGGGCAATTCTTTTTTTTCTTTTTTCCAGAAAAAAACCACGTAATTACTCTAAGTATGTTTCTTAACAACACCCTCACGGATCGGACAGGGTTTTTTTACACGCTGTATACTACGAGTATTACCGTGATTTTTTTCACATATCCTAAAACAACCATTTAGCTGGCCGGGGACACGACTCTAACAAAAATTAACACTATATTTCGCTTACAGATCCCTAAATCCAAAAATGGTCATACATCCTGTATATAACGGATAGTTTATTGATTCAGGCGTGACTTTGCGGAACTCCAAAATAAAATACAATAGACGTAGATATAATTATTTAGGTTACAATAGGTTATTAAATATCATCTACGTCTATTGTATTTTATAACGCTTTTATATTAAGTATATTGTTTAGCGAGATAAGGTTCACTTTCGATTGGCACTGTTATTAGAATAATTAAGACGTGTGTTTACTTCAAAGCTTTATTTTCTACTACCTAAACTAGTAAGACATGCTTGCGGTTAAACGATTTACCTAACTATAGATACATGTATAATCCTTCTCAACATACCGCCCACCAAAAGATCTTAAAGTTCTTTTAAAACAAATAAGATGATCAATTAATTCACACAGCACATATCAATCAAATACTAGATACAAAATTGTAGATAGTCATTACTATAACAAACTGTAAACTAATGAAATGACATGCTCAGTAAATCAATCCTACTTCAGTACATACAACAATTTAAATTCACGGTATATCTTCAAACATTAAACCTTGGTGTCTACAGGTAGAAGACATAATTTACCAATTGATCGTTTAACTATGTGGTTACCGGTTTTTACACTATACACTCTGCAAACTGCATCTGGGCCAGGGTGTTTATCTACGATGCGTCCAAGTGGCCATTTTCCTGGAACAGCATTGTCAGTCTTTACGAGTACTATCTGACCAATTTCTAAGTTTGGCACTGTCTTCAACCACTTCGGGCGTTGCTGTAGTCTTGCTTAGTACTCATGCTGCCATCGCTGCCAAAAGTCATTCAATAGCTTTTGAGTATGCTGCCATCGAGATAGCTTGCTAGCAGGAACGTCTTTCAAGCTTTGTGAAGGTACAGTGATTGGGGCTTCCCCGATCAGGAAGTGTCCTGGTGTGAGTACCTCCATGTCATCCTTGTCTGAATCATCGATGGGGCATAGCGGTCGAGAGTTAAGACAAGCCTCAATCTGGCACAAAAGTGTAGTGAACTCTTCAAACGTCATGTGACTGTTCAAAACTCGTTTGAGGTGATACTTCGTGGACTTTATACCGGCTTCCCATAAACCACCGAAGTTCGGACTGTATCCCGGAATAAAATGCCACTGTGTACCGTCTTTGGCCAAAGTATCTACTATATCACCTTGGAATTCTAACTTAACTGCGTTCCAGGCTTCGACCAACTCTTTGTTGGCTCCGACAAAGTTTCGGCCCTGGTCACTCCACATGTGATTGCATCTTCCTCGACGTGACACAAATCTTCTGAACGCTCCGATGAAAGCTTCAGATGTTAGGTCGCCAACAAGTTCTAAATGTATGGCCTTAGTTGCCATACATATAAACAATGAAATATAGCCTTTGTTTGTTTTAGCGCCTCTTCCCTTAGACATTAAGATTTGGTACGGGCCAGCAAAGTCGACACCACAGTGCAAGAATGCTCGGGCAGGCGTCACTCGCTCTTTAGGTAAATCCCCCATGAACTGGTTTCTAATTTCAGCCCGTTGTTTTGCACAGATTAAACATTTGTGTACTTCAGCCTTTACCAAACTTTTTTGTTTCACAATCCAATATTTAGATCTAATGTAATTATACATTAACTGTACACCTCCATGCAAAGTTGTCTTATGTGCATCGGCCACAATCAGTCTTGTCAAACGTGATTTATTATCTAAAATGATGGGGTGTTTTCTATCCTTGTCTATATTGGCGTGTCGAATTCTACCGCCCACCCTGAGGATATGATTTTGATCCAAATAAGGATTGAGTGATTTCAATACACTCCTGTTCTTTACTTTACCCTTGTCTTTCAGGTCTTTCATTTCTTCTTCAAAACATTCTCTTTGTGTTATTTGTATACATTTCTGTAATGATCTTTCTAATTCTTCTGTGTTTAAACTAATCTGTTGTTTTTCCTTTTTCAGGTTCAAGAATTTTCTGCAGTACGTCACTGTTTGCAACAACTCCGCAAGTGTATCACAAACCTCGAAGTGGGTTGACCAATTTTTCTCTTCGACCGATGATTGTTCCGTTATTACATTTACATTTATACCTTTTCTCATTTCTAGGTCGGTCGAAGTGCTTATGCTTGTAAATGGTATTTCTTTTTGTTTCAGCCATTCAGGTCCTTCCCACCATAATCTACAATTCTTCAAATCTGACAGCAGCATGCCCCTTGATACGACATCTGCTGGGTTTTCCTTTGATAGGACGTGAAACCACTTGTTCCCAATGTTATCGATTATCGTTACGACTCTGTTCCTCACAAAGGTTTGCCATCTTATAGGATCTCCCTGCAACCATGATAAAACGATTGTCGAGTCCGTCCACGAAAATATTTGATTAGTAGGAATATGCATAGCTTCGCTTATTTGCTTCAATAATTTTGAAAGGAGTACTGCTCCGCATAGCTCGAGTCGCGGTAGTGACATTGGTTTTACAGGCGCAACTCTGGATTTGGCAGCAATTATGGTCGTTTTGTATTGATGGTCTTCTCCCTAGCACCCTTAGGTAAGCAACAGCTCCGTAGGCCTTGTTAGAAGCATCACAGTAACCGTGAACAGAAGCCTTTTTCATGCTATTACTTGTACATTGTAACCATCGCTGCAGTTCAACAACCTTCAAATGTGATAAGCTTTTTCTTATAGTAATCCATTCCTTTTCTGTTTCAGAGTCAACTTCGTCATCCCAGGCGCTTCGCTTCAGCCACAAATTTTGGATTCATATTTTTGCAGGTACTATTGCCGGAGCCAGCCATCCCAGCGGATCGAATAGCCGGTGAATGTCAGCCAAAATCTTTCTTTTGGTCACGACTCCAGTCATAAGGGCGTAATCTAGATGATAATGAATTGTGTCTTCACCCATGTTCCAGGATAAACCTAGTGTTCTCACAGTACCATGCAACTTCATGTCTATTTTAACTTGCTTACTATGCTGTTCAGCTTCAAATTGTTCTAGGAATTTTCCACTATTAGATGCCCACTTTTGCAGCTTGAAACCTCCTCCTTGTAGGATATGGTTAATATCTTTAGCTACTTCTATAGCTTGTTCTACTGTATCCTGTCCAGACATTAGATCATCCATAAAAAAATCATGCTTGATGGTTTCAGCTGCTATAGGATAGTCTTTGGATTCATTTTCAGCTAGTTGTTGCAGCGTTTTGACGGCAAGGTAAGGGGCAGAAGCAGTACCGAATGTAACTCGGAGCAGACGATAATCCTTGATTGTTTCAGTTGAACGTTGGCGCCAAAGAATACGCTGGTAGTCTGCGTCTTCTTTCGTCACCAACACCTGCCTGTACATTTTTTCTACGTCAGACACAAAACAAATAGGCTTCATTCTCCATCTCATGACTAGATATCTCATGTCCTCCTGTAGCTGAGGTCCTATCAGCAGCTCATCATTAAGAGATATATTATTGCAACCCTTGGACGAAGCATTAAAGACAACTCTAATATTCGTTGTTTCACTAGTTTCTTTCAGGACTGGATGGTGTGGCAAGTATACTGCTGAATTATCTCTCTCGTTTGTTGGAACTATTTCCATGTGTTTCAGATCAATATACTCCTTCATTACTTTTGTGTATTCCGTCCTCAAATTCGTATCATTCTCAAAGCGTTTTTCGAGTTGCATGTATCTTCTCAAGGCTATATCTCTAGTTTTACCTTCACATGACTTAGGCCTTTCTGTTCTAAATGGTAATTTTACCACAAATCTTCCTTCATTATTTCGCTTGTATGTTTCCTTGTATATTTTCTCACAGTCTTCGTCATCTTTTGTTAGTTTCTTCTTACTGTCATCTTCTATTTCCCAGAAAGATTTCAGCATATTTTCAATGTCAATATGTTGATGCATGACAGTAATATCTTCCGAAGAAGTGTTTTCTTCCACCTTTCCAAAGAGAATCCATCCTAGGCGTGTATCTTGAGCACTTGGAGAGCCTAATGGACCTTTGACCAGACCGCCTTTCAGAATGATGTCATAGATTTGAACACCTAATAAAAGGTCCACTCGCCCTGGTTGATTATAACTTGGGTCTGCCAGGGTGAGGCCTTGTAAATGCGGCCAGTCAGCGATTTTGTGGGTGAAATGTCTTGGTGGCAGATTGGAGGTAATGTTCTTGGGTATGACGTATGCCTTCAGAGATATCTCGAAATCATCTTCACACCGCGATAAAAGATTAAATTCTACAATGTGATTTATGTGTGTCTGTTTACCTCCAACCGTTGTGATTGTTCCTCTAGTTGTTTTGCGTTTTGTCTTTAATCTTTGAGTTGCTCCCTCACTGATAAAACTTTCATGTGAACCTTGGTCAATTAAGGCGCGCAATACTGTCGTTAGTCCATTGTCACCCTTTACATACACTAGTGCTGTTGCCAGCAAAGCTGTGGACTTCTTCGTGATGAAGTGTGATGCTATTGATACGTCTTCTTTTTTAGGTTCATTATTTGGTTCCTTTCCTTCGATATGTACTTGTGGAGTTTGTGAATTGTCTGACTGCTTGTTGTTACCTTTCTGCTGGTGCAAAAGTGAGTGGTGCCGGCGATTGCATCGACGGCGGAATACCGGTATGCGACATTTCCAGGCTGAATGCCCTGGTGCCAGACAGTTGTAGCAAAGGCTATTCTTCCTTACAAACTCGTTTCTCTCCATAGGTTGAAGTTTTATAAAATCTTTACAATGGCATAGGGCGTGCTCTTCCTTGCACATTGTACACGTCTTAGCCGGTGTACTAGCAGAAACATGGCATGACTTATCCTTGATAGTTTTCTCCCTTAAGACAGCTGTAGAACTACCAGGTGTCACCAACTCCAATGTACGGAACTTAGACTCCAAAAATATATAAAATTCTTTCAACGTGGGTAATTTGTTAAACTCCTGAGTGTATGTATGCTCCTCCCAATCCTTATGGGTCTCAGGGTCTAATTTTTGAACCACTAAATATATAATTAGGGGGTCCCAGTTATCAATCGCTAAATCCTGATTTTGTAGACTATTCATACATTCAGCTGTAGTGTCTAGCAAGGACTTTATCTGATTTGCAGTTGGTGTCTTGATCGCCTTTTGTCCGGTAAGTCGTTTGAACAAAGTATTTACTATAACTCGTTTATTCCCGAAGCGATTTTTCAATATATTCCACGCTTGTTCGTAGTTATTTTCCGTAACCTTTATATGTTTCAGCAAGGTTTCAGCTTCACCGGTGATACTTGATTTCAAGTATTGCAACTTCTGTACCAAACTTAGCAACTTATTGTCATGAACTAGTGATATAAACAAATCATGATAAGTGGGCCAATCATCGTAATTGCCATTAAACTCAGGGAGCTGGATTGTCGGTAATTTAACTTGAGTTTGGTTAATCGTAGGTAGGTTACTAAATACTTCTCCTGCTGATGACAATGTAGAAATCATGTCCTTTAAATCTCCTTGTAAACACAAGAACAAGTCTTCAATAACGTAATAATCTTCGTTAACAAAGTACTGGATGTTCGCACGGTGATCTTTCGGTGTACACTTAACAAGTTCATGTGTTATTTTAAAGGACTGCCAATATTCTTCTATACATTGTAATCTTGCTTGGATGTAACCCTTTGTTAATCGTGCCTTAGGACATTTCTTCAAATTAACTTGAGCTTTCTGCATTTTGCCAGCTATTTCTTCTAGAATATTGAGTAATTGAGTACTCATTTTCGTAATAAGACACTTTTTATCGGTTGATTATAAGCCAAATTCGCGTAAATATACTGGTTATGACGATGTAATAACTCGTAATTCTTCCAAGTCTTCACTAATGAGCTTGTTATTCACTCTTATCGCTGAGGAATGTTTAAACCTTTTGTACTCGATCGGCCGAACAGTTTTTATAACTTATTAAAAAACACTTAATGAATCCGGTTCGTTTGGACCATATGTTTAGCGAGATAAGGTTCACTTTCGATTGGCACTGTTATTAGAATAATTAAGACGTGTGTTTACTTCAAAGCTTTATTTTCTACTACCTAAACTAGTAAGACATGCTTGCGGTTAAACGATTTACCTAACTATAGATACATGTATAATCCTTCTCAACATATATTGTATGTAGATGTGCATGCTACGTATAAAATATATACATAAGTATTCTTACTAACTTATGTATATATTTTCTTTGTATGTTTTCATCCACCTATTCTAAATCTTTATTATTTACACATTGATGTTGCATGAGCGGGTCAGAACAGCTATCATCGAAATCACACTAGTTCTTGTACGTATTACTTATCATTTCATCAATGTTAAAGATTAAAATACTTTACATAATAATATATTACAATTTTATCTAAAATAGTAACTACACTCACTCGCTACAATCTAAATCTTCAATCTCGTAAAAGACATTCTACTTTTCCTACAGATCTTACGTCCACGTTTCAACGGCATTCTCTCACGCTTGCGACTACCGGATCAACAGAGAAGTGTTGGAAGATTTCTACGAGGTTCCTCTAGAACCGGAAACGATGATAGAACTAGCGGAGTCAGTTGAAGAATGCAGACTAAATGACATAACACCCGGGTGAGGAATTCAACATTAAAATATTTTTATTTAAAAAAACCACAGCGTCATGACATAAAGAACACGTGTGCTAGAAACAATCTTATTATGCCATTGCGCAGCTTTGTAATTTCAAAATACGGGGAGCCGGAGTATATGCCAATGATGATAAAAGAGGAAAACCATCATCTTTCACGCAGTCTATCCACCGTTTCTTTCTTTCGTTTCTTTGGTCTACCAGTGCTTTTATAGCCATCCACATTCATGGTTCAAACTTTCGTCACGACATTTTCCTCATTCCTTCGCATCACAAACTCATACCATGCTGCCGGTGCCACTTTCACACTTCCTCTTATATACTTGTTTCTAATTATGTCCATTCGCGGAAATGTAAAAATATAGCAATCATTTATTTACAAGCTGCTTCACCTGCATGTTCTTTATATTCCACTTCTCTGTCTAGTCTAGAGCTACTGATATCACTTGCCCTTCGAAGGGACCCATTACGTAATAAGCATGGCCCATTGTTCGTCTGGCAAACGACAGAATGTGTACAGTTCAAATCAAGTCCATTTCAGCGTATCAGGTTTCCCAGTGACATCAATTATTGAAACTTATAATATTATTTTCAGTTTAATCAAAACCTGGCCCAACACTTACACGTTCACGAAGGCTATTAGTGAAGAACTGGTGAGGAGTATGGGTGATGAACTGCCTATTTGCGTCGTAAGACCTGCAATCGGTGAGTCGTCTTCTATGCGCTTTTTCTCTTTCGTCAAGAATGGATGAAAACCTAAAAATAACTTTTCAACACACTTGCTTGAAAAGTGGCTTTTATTACAACATCTTTAGGTACACAATGCAGTGTATCCTACTGGTCTGCTGGATTGACATAATTATGTCAATCCATTACATGTTTGACTTTTCCATCATCGTTATCGATAACCGAATATCACTTTGTTTGGACATTCAGGACAAAGCTCTTTTTTATTCTTTTATTTCAGTAATCTGTACTAAGCAAGAACCACAGCCAGGTTGGGTCGACATGTCCTGTGTTTACGGAGCAACTGGTGTAAGTATGATTGAAAGCATGTCAGATCAAGCATCCACTACTAAGCATGGACTGACAAAAGTGTGGTATCGATCTTAGCATAATTGCCGTGATCACGCTTTGCGCACTTTCGTAAAAAAGATTTAATTTATTCGATAGAATATAATTATCTACTTATATACTGTTTCAAGCGGATGTTATACATAATTATGTAGTCGTATATGATGTGTAACATTTGAAATCTCTCCTTGGTAATAAGCAACATTAAAAGGGCGGGGCTTCGTCAAGGTTCTCAATTCATGTGTATGTTTTTTTTTGTATGTATGTTACGCGATTACTCCGCAAATTATGAATCGATTTTGATTATTCTTTTTTTGTTTGGTAGGTCATGCTTTAGAGGTGGTCTTATATAAATTTTATTAATTTTGCTTGCGTAGTTTTTGAGTTAGCTTCAATAATTACGTATTTTTCCCACTTTGCGTATGTTGATGACATGTTAATTGACTCCGTCACATAGCAGGTATACGAATTTGTGTGGGGTAGTTACCACAACTAAAAAGTGAAAAATAAAAACTTTTTAGAAGTCGTGTTTTTTTTGGAAGTCGGTTGTTTTTTTTTTTTGTAAAAAGTTTTCTGACGGTCAACTCAAGCACCACGCACGGTCATTGGTCAAATCAAATAGCGCTCGCTTCATGTTACTTTCACGAAATCACTCCCATAGATTGCAGGAAAGCAAGAGGAAATTTTTTCAGGAAAGCGAGAAGTAAGATGTTACACATGTAAAAAATGCAAACCATTGTCATTATACACCTCAGGCAGAAACCTCTACTTTTAAACTAGAATACTGTAACAACTCCTAACATTCAAATGTTTCCTCTCAGATTATCTTAGGCTCTGGCTTGGGTTTGATACACGCAGTCATTATGAACGAAGATTGTGACGCGTTTTTCACGCCAGTTGACTATGTCAATAATGCCACTATTACTGCGGCATACGAGACCGCTAGACGGAGAGTTGCTGGAGAGAAGACACCCAAGATCTATACTGTGTCTACAGCGAGAAACCCTGGGATCTGGGGTAAGTGTTTTACCTAAAATCATGTCATGTGTGTGATGATTTCTAGAAGATTGTCAGGTTTCTCTGTTTGTACAACAACAAAAATCATGAGTAATTTGAAATTTAAATCATAAAAATCAGAAGCAGTTCACTGCTGCACAAAGGCTTCTTGAATCGCACGCTATCCAACTAGATCCTCGGTCACCAGCTGCTAATTTGTGACCCTACGAAGATCATTGATCCACTCAGCTTAGGCATAGGATGTCCATACAATTGCAGATTCACGTTCTCTACTTCAAACAAACACAAAAGGTCATTGCTTTTACGGAATTTTTTAATATGGCCGACCAATTGCCACTTTAGCTTACTTTGTGGGCTATGGGGACAACTTTCATTCTCTACTGGATCAGCTCGAATTTTTCATAATTATTATTTTCTATTTCAGAAAAACTGCAGCATACATTACTAAACGAAGTTATATCTAATTATACAACGACAAAGGCTGTTTGGTATTCTTTCATTTTGACGAGCAAGGACCCCAGGCTCTTCTGGATTTATTCCTGGATCTTCCACATGATACCAGTTTATATTGCGGATGGAGTCTGCTTGCTTTTAAGAAAAGAGAGGAGGTAAAATATGCATTTTATTTTAATTCAATCAACATAATTATATACATAATATAGTCAAAACTGTCCAGCATAGCTTTTTCTCATATTCGATACATTTCAGTGCCGAATCGAACATCAATCAATGGTACCGAAGTAGTCCTCAAAGCGCTGTTCACAAATCCAAAACCCGAAAATTCTCTCAGTTTATACACAACATAGTAGGTACCAGGGGGCTTAAAACATTCACTTTATGAATGAAGTTCTTTTACGCGGCTTATAAACTAGCAAAAAATGTAATGCTAAAAGTGTTAATACTTGCGTCTGTCTTCTTCTAATTCAAAGAGAAAGAAGGAGAAAGAGAGAGAGAGAATGCCGCTAGAAAAAACAAAGAAAATAGGAAAGTAATTACAGTGTCGTGGGATAAAATTGTAAACATCGGCCCGAGTACACTGCATGAGACAGAGAAAGTATGAATTTGGTCAAAATGAAAATCCAAGATGGCACCTGCGAAAATGTTCAAATGTTCCTTCATGGGTGTCGTTTTTGAGGGTGCTACAGCCGATCGTGAAGTCGAAATGTAAATCCAAAATGGCGGCTGCTGAAATTTTGTTTTTGTTTTAAATCCAAAGTGAGAAGGAACTTCGTTCCTGACCCCACACGTTGGGGGTCCCACGACCCCACACGTTTTTTTTTCTATTTCATTTCAACCTAATGTAATAAGAAAAAAGTGGTCATAAGTGGTGGTCATGGGAATTTGGATTACAAGGAAACGAATTAGAAAATAAGCAGGGTAACGGGGTTGTGCAGGTCAGATATTCGGTAACACACTGGTATCCAGCGGCATTCGGTTAGACTTGAAGTCGACCCCAATATTGCAAAAAAACCCAGCCAAATGATGGTGATAACGTCTAGTTGAAATAAAGACGTGTTGAAGTTCCGTAATGTCGAAATAAAATCTTGTCGTAGTACCGTTTGTCGAAGTTCAGTTTGTCAGTCAGTTAGTGCACCCAAATTTTCGTCCAATTTTGATTTGCCATATGAATTCATGGGATGTCAATTTTTTTTTTTTTCAGATTCCTGAAATTATTCAGCAAATTACAACGGTTGGTACTCAAGACTAGTTATTTTTCTATAAACACCTGGAAATTTGTTGACAATAATACTGCCAATCTGTACGATTCACTATCTACTGTAGATCGAGAAATTTTCGATTTTGACATCACCAAGATCGATTGGCGTGAGTATATGATCACTTGGGGCCTCGGTATGAGAAAGTATTTATTAAAAGATGAACTGAAAGGCACAGAATATGCTATAAAGAAACAGTTGGTTTTTCGAATTTTGACATACATTATTTTGCCGTTATATTTCTGTTTCTTATTATTTATTTCTTTTTCTTGTATAAAGTTTTGTATTTTTTCATTTACTTACTTTAAGTTATTGCTTTTAAAGTAAATAAATACTATCTTTTTTTTTATACATAGTTTTTATTTTCCCATTACGGTTTAGAATTTTTTTTTCCTGCACTTTATTTCACTGTACTAGCATTGATGCAGAAAGCTTCATCATCATCATCATCAGCCTAATAGTAGTCCACTGCTGCAATATTTTACTAAAAAAACTTGATGCTTACGGTATAAGAGGAAACGTCCTTGAGCTGACGATCACTTCAGACGAATGACGGAAATAAGCAGAATTAATATAAGCACCAAAAGAGAAGAAATCTTTCTATCGGAGGAACGTAACGTTGTCTACGGAGTTCCACAAGGAAGTATACTGGGACCACCGCTTTTTAAAATTTACAGTAGTGACTTTCCAATGGTAATTAAATATACTATGACACTGTTCGCGGATGACATTACAATAACTATACCTAGTAATCAAAGAGATTTTTATAAAGAGGACATAAATAATACATTAGAAGAAACTATAGACTGGTTAGACAATAATAATTTAAAATTAAATTTAAATAAGACTGTAATTATGCACTTTAACCAGCGCGCATTGAATCTTTCCAATCTAGACATAAAATACAATGACATTAAAATTGACACAGTTGACCTGACCTGTAAGATACTGAGTGAGAATGCACGCGGATTAGTACAACCAAGTTTCTAGGACTTACAATAGATCGCAATTTAAATTGGAAGGTGCATGTAGGGATCCTGACTAAAAGAATAAGCAGTAGTACGTACAACTCAACTAATAAAGAAGTAGCATTTAAAGCACAAAAGATGATGCCTCAGAGCCCTGTTTAAGTTAAAAACTACCGATAGTTCTGTTGTAAGCCCTATTTCATACGCTATAAAATAAATATTGTCATTGGCATCTCTTTATAGAAATATAAATAGAAATATCATTTATATTTTTTTTATATTCTGGAATTAGTCATTTTTGTGGGAGGAGCTCGTGGCTACGTAATAACAGCCGCACGGGTCGATCCATCAGGTTAAGCTACGCTTTCCGGGGTTGTTCGTGGATGGGTGACCATCTTTACATACCGAGACTCCTCCGTGCCTCGGAAAGCACGTTAAGCCGTTGGTCCCGGCTGTCATTTGTGTATATTTGACAGTCGTTGTGTGTCGTCAGAAGCCCGAAAGTCTGACAACGAGTCTTACCAAGGGGTATCGTATTACCTAGTAACCGCTCCATGTAAAATACTTACTGGTATTCAGCTACATCCGGTTAGACTGGAAGCCGACCCCAACATAGTTGGGAAAAGGCTAGGCAGATGATGAGTAATTTTTGTAAGAAATAATAGAGATTTGTTTTCGGGATTTCCCAGAAACAGTCGAGATCCAAGTCAGCTCTGTCTGGATAGTAGTAGGATTGCAGATATGCGCAAAAGTGTTTTTTGCATGGCATTATTTATAATAAGTTACCGAAAATGTGGAGAGCTTAATTGTACATATTTTGAATAAACAACTAAAGTCATTTGTAACCGACAAGGCATACTTTATTATTAAGGAATTTCTGACAGAACCGTTTATTTTGACATAGATTTTATTAAGTAGTTTTATTTACTGTTGACTATTATAACTTACTAAAGTTTGCTAAATTCAAGGTAAATTAATGATAATCACTGGACTACGAACATTTACGTACTGCGTTCAACACCTGCCCTGTTTATCAAAAGATACAAGTCTACATGTTCACAAGTTACCTAGAATGTAAATTTTCGTTAAATTTATAGCTCATCTCCATATTCATAATCAGCCTTAATGTTCCCACTGCTGGGCATTAGGTCATTCCTCTCTTTTGACGACATTTAAAAAAAGAAAATCGAATTTTAATTTAATTTAAACATTTGTTGCGATACTAAGCACGACACTTGTAAGATGGATTATAGTCGCCGGACACTCAGGAATTGTTAAGATTTTCTACAAGTTTTAGGTACCTTACTTACAAATAGTTTTTGGATAAACAGAATTACGAATAAAATTGTCAAAATTTAAGCACTTGTGAACTAAATAATGACATTTGGTAATACAAGGCTTGTAAGTTTTGTTAAACAGGGCACAGAAAACTACCACAAACTTGTTTCTTAAAAAAAGCGCCATCTGTTGTCTTACCGGTGAACTTCATGGACAAATCGATTGTAATATTTCATAGACAAGCAACCTTTGGCCATGCATGGCCAAAGGTTGTGGTCGACAGAGGCTGCTATAACAGCAAATGTAGGTCTTGGTACCGTCGAGAGTGTGTGAATATTCAAAATGCAGGCCCTTTAACGAACCCTTGGTACTGTCCTCAGTGCAACGCCAGTAAGGGCGTGAACCAGGGTCAGCTGCACAGACGCCACACAGGAGCTCAACCAAGATATCATCAGGGCAGAGCTTAGTATATTTTAAGAGGATTTTTTGAAGACGGTGTCGGTGACAGTGGAGGATTTTTTGTATTCCAGTAACTTATTCATCTATATCAATATGCACCCACCTTCTTTCAAATTATGAATAATTTAAGATTTAGTTATAGCTAATACGTTGCAATGACTTTTTCTTTTTTTTGATCCGAAAAATAATGAACAATCGCGGAAGCGATCACAATTAGGTCGAGCCATTTTCAGTCGATTAACGTTCATGACATCACAAATTAATTAACACAATTCATGTAGTTTAGGGTATTATTTGCAATTAGAAAAACCTAGTTTGTTACTGAAAAAGACAGTCTTATTAATGTTTCTTTAAAATATTATCTTGAAACATAATAGTTAAAAATACCGGCCAAGTCCGAGTCGGACTTGCAGGGTTCCGTACAATTATCTATAAAAACGGCAAAAAAATCTCGATTGTTGTATGGGAGCCCCCTTAAATATTAATTTTATTCTTTTTTTTAGTCTCTGAGCTAAGCCGCGGACAGACGGACGGACAGACAGACAGACGGAAGGACATGGCGAAACTATAAGTGTTCCTTGTTGACTACGGAACCTTAAAAATTTGAATTCCAAAGTACAATAACTTTTTTTTTTCAATAATGTTTATTTTTATTTTTATCAGATAATTTTATCGCAGTACCTTTGTGCCCCTTTCCGATCGGTCATTTAAATGGTGTGTATGCAAAAAGTGGAATTCTCATATGGGGTCATTCTACTCATCATTATGAACAACTTTTACTATGGGACCAAATCTGAAATCACAAAAAAAACTGCTGGAGCAGATTTCAGGTTTGGTTCATAATGATGAATACAATGACCCCTTATAAGGATTCTACTTTTTGCACACCTTGTATAATATATACGGAACCACAGATATAGATAGACATAGATAACGCAAGAGCAACTACTTCGCGTGCCCAGCTTACGTACAAAAATCGTAAGCCGCCACTTTCGCGCTCAGTCTGCATCGGTGTGCCACGCTAGTCGGACGTCAGTTAAGAAATTTAAAATGGTGAATTGCTCCGTTATAAATTGTAAAAACTGTACAAATGCGAGGAGAAAAAATAAAGGAAATGTTTCCTTCCATCAGTAAGTCATTTGGTGATTAATATTATGCGTATTTAATACTAAAATCAATTATTTTTAATCTAATACCCTCTGTAATACCAAATTTGAGAAAAACATAGGTCATCAAACGTAAACTGCATATTCGTATTACATTGCGGCTTTTACTTGAAGCGGTTGATGCGACGTTTTGTTTCAACAAGTGATAAATATCGAAGCAAGTGATACTATCGTATATCGCATCGGTTTCGTAGTACAGGCGCTTTTATCATTTTTCTGTCAATTTTAGCGATTAGTGCTGTTCATCGTATGCAACATAAATCGATTCTCAAGAATCGATTTCGGAAACAGAGGAATGATATTTTATAGGTACTAATTATGTAGACAATTTTAATAAATAATCGTAACGTTAAGTGTTTTTTTTTAGTTTCCCACATGAACCCAATTTAAAAGAAAAATGGATTGAGGCGACGGGAAATAAAGATTGGTTCCCAACAAAGCATAGCACTATTTGTTCAATACATTTTGAGGAAGCATGCTTTGTTGAAGAGAAAAAACAACGAATTTTAACAAAAGCAGCATATCCGACTATTGATGTACTGAAGATCACAACTGATGAAGTTAGTTAATTGATAAGTCTATGTCTCATTCCTCTGTCTATCTCATTCCTCTGTCTATCTCATTACTCTGTCACAAAATCGATAAATTAATCGATTTAAACGATTCTTAATAATTATTTACTGTACACAATTACTCAATAAATAGTATTCGTACGGTAATTGAGAATTGAGAAATGGTATATACAAAGGCGATCTTTATTCAAAATTGAGATGTTAAGAAGGATAGAATCTTGTTGCTTTTGTAAACACTAGAACTAAGTTGAATATAAGGTATTTCAATCGAATATTCACGTATTTATAATGGTAAACTTACTCGAAATTTTGGCAAAGGTATCCAAAAACGACGTGTGACCGTCGACGGAACGCGCACGAGCACACAACCTTTCAATACGAAAATTTTCAGCGTACTACTGGCTGGGTGAGCGCTGGCGCTAGGCGGGGGGTGGGGCAAGACGGGTGCCGCACGCGGCGCCGTCTTTGAATCGATTTTATTTTCCCATCACTAAATAGTGCTTGTGACGTCATAGTAGGTAGTCAAAAAATGGCACGCTTGGTTTTCATACAGATCGTGATACTTGCGTTATCTATGTCTATCTATATCTGTGTACGGAACACTCGGTGGGCGATTACGACTCGCTCTTTGCCGGTTTCTTTTGTTGGATTTTAGTGTAATAACATGTTAAACCTATTTCTAGAACATCGCGATGTTTCATATTAATATATTAATTTATACACATTGTTGTCTTTCTATTATTTATTCATTCGTTCGGTGAATACTGCAAACTGGCTGTTTAGGTAGATACTTACCTGACATACCTATCCTTTGTCATAAAATCATATTAATAAGATTTATTTTCTTTAAACGCATCATTTCTTTTCTAAACGTGCCTTAGCGACGTTGTGGGAGCACTCAAGTTTTCAAGTACCGATTTGGTAAGTAGTGTATTTTATTTACTTATTTCGTTTATTTATTTCTTTTCTTATATATGCGCGGCGCGCTAATCGGTCTATCACTACTATATCAGGTTTAATGGCAACAATAGTCCTGTCAATAATGATAGACCGATCCCAGTACAACGTGACATGGTCATTTTCGAGAACTGGGTCGGGCACATACTTGTAATTTGGTACCTGAGAGTCCACAAGTTTATATTTCAAGGCAAGTTGCTGGTGAATAATCCTGGCTACTTGGTTATGCCAGTGCAAGTACTCGCCGTTAGCAAGACGAGAACAACCAGAGATAATATGTCTGATGGACTCACCCGGACGGTGGCATGTCCGACACACGTCAACCGTCCCGTCCTTCATAATATGCCTCCGGTAGTTATTCGTCAAGATAACTTCGTCCATAATTGCACAGACGAAACCTTCGTGTACGGAGTTCAGTCTGAGTCCATTTGAGTATGCCGAAAGAGTACATCAGAACCGGCATGACCCAACCGTTGAAGGCGGAAACAAGGTGCGCTTGTTTCCACCTGAAAGAAGACTATCTTCAGGCGACCAAAGAAACGCTCCTTCAACGATTGCTTCATGTCAGCAACGTTGATGCCTAACGCTTCCGATATACCCAAATACTTATAGCTTTGGGATGAGGAGAGGGACCTGAGGTATATGGAATCCGAGAGTTGAATTCCCTCTGATTCCATAATCTCCCCTCGCTTTACATGCGTGACTGCACATTTGTCCACACCAAATTCCATCCTGATGGCGTTACCGAAGGTTTCAGTTACCTTCAGTAGCTCCATCAGTCGCAATTCCTTGGGCGCAAAGAGTTTCAGGTCATCCATGTAGAGGAGGTGAGATATGACCTGATCTCAACCGATAGCCTAGACCTGAATCCTCCAGCAGTGTGCTAAGAGGATTCAGGGCCAAGCAGAACCAAAGCGGACTCAAACTGTCGCCCTAAAATATTCCCCGTTTAATCCGTACAGGTTCATCATTCCCTGGGATCTGTCGACACCCCGGGTGGCGAAGAACCGTCTTCCATTGCCCCATACACGACTCAAGGAAGGTGCGTAGAGTTGCATCAATCTTGTACAACTTCAGCACCCTCATGAGCCATGTATGTGGCACCGAGTCGTAGGCCTTCTTATAGTCTATCCAGCATGTCGAGAGGTCCTTACGGGATCGACGAACCTGTTTGCTTATGGCCATGTCGATGAGGAGTAGCTCCTTAGTACCGCGGGACCCGTTCCTACATCCATTTTGAGAGTCTGACATTATTCATTTTTATTTTATTTATTTATTTATATAATTATATTTTATTGTACACCACAAAAATATATAAAAAAAGGAAAAAAACAAACACTACAAAATATACAATGGGCGGCCTTTTCGTTTTCGCGATCTCTTCCAGGCAACCTTGGAATGGACAGTGATTTGCCTGGACATAAAATGGGGCTGTCGTAGGTGCAAATAATAAGTATACAATATACTAAAATAGATACACATAAACATACATATCCTAAATAATAGATAAATACATAGGAAATAAATAAATAAGCAACGAAAAATAAATGAAGATTATAGATAATAATTACACAGTTACGAAAACAAGATCACAACGACAAGTAATGTTCCTTAACGAGTCTTTTAAACACTATTAACGACTGCGCGCGTTTTATTTGAACTGGCAATGTATGTTATTTACGGTACAACGGGGAACTTGCTTCACCTGATGACACAGTTGGTACCAGCTGTGGACGCTGGACTTCAGGTTGACGTAGCCTACCTGGACTTTAAGAAGGCGTTCGATACAGTCGACCACGACATACTCTTGTCAAGGCTGGCGGGTGTGGGCTGCACATTTCATACTATAAAGTTCTTCGCCAGTTATCTTCGAGATAGACGTCAGTAAGCCTACTATGGCGGACACTTCTCAGAGCCCTACTACTCCAGATCGAGCGTCAGTCAGGGGACCCTTAATTGTTCATTATTATGGTGAATGGTTTCAAAGGTAGTCAGGTCAACATGCATGGTACTTGCTGACGACCGTAAGTTGTCTGCAGTCATAAAAGACACTGCGAATCGTGACATGCTGCAGCACGACTTGGACAGGGTCACTGAATGGAGTCACTGCAATAAGCTATACTTTAATGTATCAAAGTGCTCGGTGCTTTCATTCACACGCAAACGAATCCCACAACACCACCAGTACAGCATGAACGGGGAGCCGCTGCAGCGTGTCATGGAGGTTAAGGATTTACGCATTCTTTTTACCAGTGATCTGCAGTTTCGCAAACACGTGGTACACGTTTGTAAAAAGGCGTACAGGAATTTGTGCAGCGTCAGGCAAATGACTTCACAAACATCAGTGCGTTGAGGGCTTTGTATGATGTTCTTGTGAGGAGTCATCTGGAATATAATGTGGCCGTCTGGAGCCCGAGTGAAATAAAATACAAAAATATGCTCGAATGAATACAGAACAAATTCGTCAGATTTATTTATTTAAAGCTGTATGGGAGATACCCGGGATACCCGTTACTGTATCCTACCTTTTTCTGTCTCGGTATGGTGGACTACTACAAATTAGTAGTTAGGCGAAAAGTAGCACTGGCAACATAATATTATTCAAAGTTTTAAGAGGTAGTATACAAAACTCAGGTGTACTATCATAAATACAGGGTTTAATTTACCGGATATGTGGAGCGCACACCGCTGACTCGTGCGCTGCGCACTCTCAACACGGTGGCGGATGCTATAGACATATTCACCTGTACACTGGGTGAGTTCACAAGGGCCACGCATTGCGTATTGCGTAGCATGTAAGATATAATTAAGTATATTTTAAGTTACTTTGTCGCATTAGATTATTATTATCTGTGATGGCAAAGGAAACATGGTTAAACAAATAAATAAATGTTTGCGGGGCCAACATGGCCAGAAATCGCACAAAATAGAGAGATTTGGAAGGAAAAAGGGGAGGCCTTTGCCCAGCAGTGGGACACACTATAGGCTAAGAAAAACAAAAATTATAGTCGACATTTTTCGCCAAAAACCAATAAAAACTTTAAACTCGATTTTCTCCATAATTATAAAATGTTAGATGTGCTTTTTTTAATTATGAAGGCAGAATTTTGTTCTGTGCGATATATTATAAATAAGTTAGTTTGTTTGTATATTTATCTACACTCATGCTCTAATCCTTTATAACAGTTTCTGAAAGTTAGCTTATTGCCAGCATTAAAACAACCAGTGCCATAAATAGTAACCATACTACCATCCAAAAGAGTAAATTTAATTATGCAACTCTTTTCAAATTACAAATAAAAACAACCGACTTCCAAAAAAAACACGAAAAAAGTGAAAAATAACTTTAATTTCGGAAGTCGGTGGCCAAAAACGAAAATCGAAAAGCAAAGACACCGACGTACAAAGTTTTATTTTTCACTACTTAGTGGTGGTACCTAACCCACAAAAATTCTAATACCGGCAAGGTACCTGGTAAGTGTGCGTGGCGGGGGTAAGTGTGCGTGGCGGGGGTAAGTGTGCGTAAGGCTGAGTGTGTGATTAAGATTGTATAAATTAGCGTGTATATGTGCTGTAGTGTTAGTATATTTATGTATCTTGCTGAAAGGCTTGGGATTGTTGTACTAAAATATATAAATTGCTATAATGTTTGTCGTGGTTAAATAGAAATCATGGCGAAAGTAGAAGCTATGGATCCAGCTCAGGTGTTCATGAGCAACGTGATGTCCCGTAACAAGTTGATAGACGCAGCGACAGAGCGTGGAGACTCACCCGTGCAACAGTTCTACTGCGGCGCCGTGGTGCTCGTGACGGGCGGTTCTGGCTTCCTCGGCAAGCAGCTCATTGAGAAACTCCTCAGGTGAGGATAGTAGTGAACTGGAAGAGACTCAGCCGTGCAGCAGTTCTACTGCTGCACAAATAATAAACAAAATATTTCCTTTTAATTTCAGAGCTAAAAAAATAATTATATCAAATCAACATACGATATACGGTCACTAAGTCTAACCACAAAGATAATCAATCATTTATTTCCATTTAATTCCAGAGCGACAAAAATATCAAAAGTGTTTGTTTTACTGAGGCCAAAAAAGGGGAAACATATCAACCCAAGGCTACATGAAATATTACAGGATCCGGTTAGTATTCTTTAAGAAGCTTTACATAGATAAAATGGTTGCGCCCCACTCGCCCCTTGAATTTCGCCCCTTTCGATTAAAATGTTCCACTCGCCCCGTTTTTATTATTTCGGTGTACTGATTCGCCCCTTACGAAGGGGCGAGTGGAAAATTTACATTTAAATAATTATTTTGGTGTACCGATTCGCCCCTTACGGCATTTCTTTTGAAATTTAACCAAAAAAGGTACAGTCAGACAGAAAAATGCACACATTATGAATAAAGCTATGTTTGATTAGTTTAATAACTCTATCTGTATTCTCACCATCTCGTGACACTTGTCATAGTTTTTGCTACCTGGCTTACCTATAATAACAAAAGGAATCTTTTTCATAGGTCCAATAGACTAAACGTTTTTCATGCAAGCTTAGTTTTTTGTTAGATTTTGATTGAAGTTTAAGGAAAACAATATTTATTGTAACATTTAAAAACTTAGAGTGCTGACTGTACTTTTAACCTACTAACAATCGGGGGCGACTGGGGTATCTTATATTGAAAGGGGCGAGTGGGTACACTTAGGTAATTAGGGGCAAGATCCTAGGGGCAAACGGGGTCTACACCATAAAAAATTCTTGTTTCTTCCACCTAAGACCATGTCACAGATAATTTATATGTTTTATAATTGTTTTTTAGGTTTACGACGTAATCCGGGAGCAGCAACCAGACTTCGCAGACAAGATCATACCAGTAGCAGGAGATGTGGCTGAACTTAGACTCGGTATGAGCGATCAAGACTGGAACACTCTCGCAGATCAGGTTTGGTTCCAAGGTTTTATTAAAGTACTAGCTGCGCCACGCGGTTTCACCCACGTTAGTCTCGATCCTGTGGGAATATCGGGATAAAAAGTATCCTATGTCCTATTCCAGGTTATGAGACCACTGTGCCATATTTCATCCAAATCCGTTCAGTCGTTTTAACGTGAAAGCGTAACAAACAAACAAAATCACTTTCCCATTTATAATAAAATAATAATAATAAAGTTTGGATTTTGATGATGGTTATGTCATATTATTTAAGTAGAGGTAGATAGGTTACCTAAGAAAAGAATCGAGCTGAGTGGCGTGTAATTGGAGAGGTCTATGTCCAGCAGTAAATAAATAAATAATATTTATTTGCAGAAAACACGGTATTAAAAGTTGTTACAGTACAAATTGAGTCCAATCATGTTTTGCTTAATATTAGAGCATGCAAAATTATAGTATGAACATTACAGTTTATGTTCGAGAAATTCTTTAACACTATAGAAACTATTTTCATTCAGCCAGTTATACAATTTAATTTTTAAAAGTCTGTAATTTAGATCTGTAGACGTATTTGGTAATTTGTTGAATATACGCACACACATAGCTACACAGTTTTGATTATATTTAGCACACCGGGGCATCTCGTCTAGTACCAGCCTGAATTGGTCACGCCGACTTCGTGAACATACATCTTTGTCAGCTGTTTTGAACAGTTCTCTATGTTTCTGTACAAACATACATACTTCATACACATATATTGAAGGCAATGGTAGCAAACCAAGCTTTTTAAATATTGGTTTACATGATTCATCTGATGGAATCCCGTATATGGCTCGTATACATTTCTTTTGAGCGATAAATGTTCTATTAAAGTCGGTAGACTGCTGTCAGTGGACTGCTGGATACTAGATGGCGCCACTGATGCCTGCATCTCTATAATATATTAAAGGACTTGGCTAAATGGAAGTATGGGCGACTGCCCTAGCAATGTATAAACATTGTATTTAGCAATATGCAATGCTGAATTGCTGAATATTAGTATTTCGTATGAATAAAGTTACGGGAACTTTTCATATAGTTACAATCCTTATAAACCTAACCTAACTTAATTTGTAAAAGAAAAAGATGTTGTTAGGAGAATCACCCTACTCATACATATTATATGCGCTGATTAAACAAGGAGACATAAAATATTGAAATAAAATAACAACAATGACGTTTATTCGTTTAATAAGTAGGTACATTCATTATTTACTATGGAGCAAAAGTGATATGAAGTAAATGGAGATTATTCTGTTAATCTCACAAGTACCGTATCTAAATATGAAGCCGGAGCAGACAACATGTTCCGGTGTCTCTTGAACATAAATCTAAATAATAGATATAAATCTAATAATAGATATCAATCATAGATCTAAATCTAAACTTATGTATGGAGCTGGTTTTCACCTATTTCAAAATGGACGTTTTTTTGTCTTTTTATTACGCGATTTCTCCGCCTATTAATGAATGATTATTTTTTTGTATGGTCATACTTCAGAAGTGGTCCCATATAAATTTTATTAACTTTGCTCTGGTAGTTTTTGAGTAAGCTTCAATAGTGCATATTTTTACATGTGGATGATATCATCATCATCTTTTGTTCCTGTTATTTACATAGCAGGTAGTGGTATTCGAATTTGTGTGGGCTACGTACTACTACTAAAAAGTAAAAATAAAAACTTTTTACAACAAAAAAAAAAAAGGACTTCCAAAAAAACACAAAATAGGGAAAAATAACTTTAACTTTGAAGTCGGTGGCAAAAACGAAAATACAGAACCTAAGACAGTGTTTTTGGAAGTCGGACATTTTTTTCTGTAAATAAAAATGTTCAATACTTTACAAAAGTAGCTTGTTAAAATAACAACATTGATATGTTTTTGTTATGCAGGTGCACATAATATTCCACTTGGCAGCCACGACTCGCTTCGATGAGCCCCTCTGAGTGGCTACCATGATCAACCTCAGAGGGACCAGAGAGGCTCTCAAGCTTGGGAAGGCTTGCACAAACCTCAAGTTGGCTTTTCAATATTTGAAGTGACTTCTAGCTTTCTATAAAGGCTGGATTTTTTAAACGGGGCAGTAAGGGCATGTACTAACACCTGTAAAATTGCATGGATACCTTAGTGTCTATTATTGAATGAACGTTTGAGATCAGGTTTTCAAAAATCAAACTAGATGGCGTTGGTTTCGTTACAACTATGACTAAGTAATTTACGAAACGCACACATTTATCTAAATTATTTATGTAAGCTTTTGTGCAGAAATACATTTACTAACATACGTAGCTTAAATGATATACATAACAAAATAAACCGATAGAAATATATTCATTATGCTAACGAGTGGGTATTTATATTCGAATTGGTAGTTAGGGTACCTAGCAACAGAAAAAAAGAACAGTCATCGCAGGTAAACAGGCTGTGGCGTTTAATACTGACAACAAATATCGTAATAACGCTTACGATATTATCGCACGAGAAAAGAGCCGGTGGGGAGGAGGCTTTAAAAAATAAAGTTGTTTATTTCTTACAGTTTATTATTCTTTAATAGTCAGTTTATTAATTATCGTTTAACATTATAATATTATTTCTTACTTCCTAATGAGACCATAGCTTAAGTATTCGTTTCCAAAATCGGAAAGAGGATTGAAGCTTATGTAATCTCAATAAAAACCAACTGGAGACCAGATTAAATAGGCAGGCTAAAAATTACAAAATTGCACAAAAAATATATCAAATGGTTAGTGATAACATAAAAAACTAAAAATGATGTTGTGTTTGAACTTGAATAGTTTATACACACATAACCAGGTCTCCAGTTAATATAAATAATAAGTACTACGTAAAATAATATTAAGTATAGGTAATTATTTTTTACAAATTTTTTATGCGGTAATTCTTCCCTTGGATACACATTTCGAACGGTAGGCAACATAGTCTCCTCCAGCACTTCTACATAATTTGTACTATTTGCTTGACTTGGTAGTCTGACTAGTTCTCCCGGATCGGCTGCACTCATCCATCCCCAAAATTTCACTGTTATATGACCAGATTGCATATTGGCCACTACATGACCACTAGTGTATCGCGTATTATTTCGACGCCACAAACATAAGCGTCCGTGTTCGGTGTTCACTGGGCATAAAAGTTTTATTCATCTGTAAAGATGAAATTACCCCAATCGAAGTTTATGTGATCCAAAGATCTGAACTGTAATCTTGCCATTTTATAGCATGCTTCCGATAATGCAGCCCTTCATTATGAAGAGCACGATGGACAGTGTCAACACTTGTGTCAAATAAACCAGCATAGTGGTTCGTCGACAGAAATCCATTTTCTTCATACTCCCGTAGCATGGTTTGATGCTGCAATGTTTATAAGTCGTTGTCTACCAGTTATTTGATGGTGTTGCAAAGAACCCTCCTCTTCAAATAGTCGTACCCATAGAACAACTGTTTTTCTCTGCAACAATAAAACAGAAATATTCATTAGCCAATAATATTTACTATGTAGCTAAAAAATAATGGAGTTTTTTATATAAAAGTGTAATAATAAAACTACTTACGTACTCGTATACACCGATCTCTCTGGCTATTTCTGACAAGTTTTTGCCTTGATTATGCAAAGAAATTATTTCAGCTCAATACCTATTCTAACGTAACTCATTTTGGTGACTAAGTAATTCGCCTGATTAAAAATAAAAACTGAACAAAAGGCACTCGAACCAGGTAACCGAAATGAACTTAGCGAACGATCAATTGAGCTTAGTCATAACTCTTCGATCTAAGTATTATTTATACTTACTACCTACCAATTATTTATAAATCCATATTCAACCTACCCTCTCAATCTCTCAATTTTAACATAGTTAATAGTTAGGAACAATTTTCTTTAAATAAAACTATTAATCATAAATTATTTGAATGTTTGAAGAGACAAAAATAAACTACAAAAATATTTTATAATTTATGACAAAGCAACGCCATCTTGTAACGGCATTATACATTTCGTTAGTCGATAACTGATTTTACGGTAGATGGCGTCATTTTTCGCTTCACACGATTTTATTTCTGTACTATCCATGCAGTTTTGCTTCCGACTGTACCTTATCCGTTATACCAATAGGAAAACGTTGTTGGGAGTCTATCCTAATTAAAGCTAGATTTTGGAAAAATGGTACAGTCGGCTAGAAAAACGTAAATTCTCAAATTTTTTTCATGTTATAGTTTCGTTTATGGATTAAAAGAGAAGATATGGATTGGAAGAGCAGTGGTGGCCCAGTGGTAACGGCCACGACTTACGACTTCTAGGTCGTAGGTTCGAACCCTGACAGGCGCTTTACTTTGTGTAAATTATTTCATCGCCACTGCTCTCAAAAACGGTGAAGGAAAACATCGTGAGGAAACCGGCATGTCCTAGAAACAAAAATTCGAAGACATGTGACACATACCAACCCGCAATGGGCCCGCGTGGTTGATTACGGCCCGCTCCCTCTTACAGAGAGGAGGCCTGTGACCCAGCAGTGGGAATATTATAGGCTGATTATGCTTATGGATTAAAAGGCTTTTGGACTAAGAGAGGTTAGAGTACTTAGTTATACGTAGTACGTAGTACGTTAGAAAAGTTAAGCTCAATCGCCTTTCTCTCAGATTAGTTTTCCTGTATCTACAACGGCTTAGGGCCCTTGCTGACCTACCTTAAAAACCCATCCTGTATATAACGCTTATATAATATGTATGTATGTAGATACATGCTACATATAGTAGGTATACTATATATATTTCTTTGTATGTTTTTATCCTCCTTTTTTAAATATTGAATATTTCAAAGAAAGGAAAATAATTGGTCAGTGGGTCGTCTTAGGGGCGGAAAAGAAAATACGTTTATTTACGGCAAACATGACAAATACACGAAAAATAACAAATTGGCGAAAAATATGCGTCACATTCACACGCAAAACGGCCATCGCTCAGCATAATGCTGCGACTCTATGCAACTTCAAAGCCCCAGACAGAGCCATTGACACATTAATTGCTATCAACGAAAGCACACTAGTTGTTCTCTATTACTTATCATTTCCTCAATGTTAAAGATTAAAATAGTAACTAGTAAAAAAAACCGGCCAAGTGCGAGTCGGATGCGCGTAGGGAGGGTTCCGTACCATTATCTATAAAAACGGCAGAAAAATCATGTCTGTTGTATGCCCTTACATATTTATGTTATTCTGTTTATTAGTATTTTTTGTTAAAGCGGCAACAGAAATACTTACATCTTCAACTGTCTAACTATCACGGTTCATGAGATACAGCCTGGTGACAGACGGACAGACAGGCAGACAGCGGAGTCTTAGTGATAGGGTTTTACCCTTTGGATACGGAACCCAAAAAACATGCTAATTTTCCTACAGATCTTACGTCTACGTTTCAACGGCATTCTCTCACGCTTGCGACTACCGGATCAACGGAGAAGTGTTGGAAGATTTCTACGAGGTTCCTCTAGAACCGGAAACGATGATAGAACTAGCGGAGTCAGTTGAAGAGTGCAGACTAAATGACATAACACCCGGGTGAGGAATTTAACGTTACAATATAATAAATCATTCTCTTGCTTGTTTCTATGTTTTTGGGGCCAACGCAGCCTGTCTTTTACTTCCATTCCATTTTTCATTTTTTATTTTGTTAATTACTTGGTACTTGTTGCATGCCTTCACTGTCCTACACCTATTAACACTGTAATTTGAAAACATTTTAAAAGCATATTATTATTTTTAAATACAAACATTAGAAACATAAAAATATAAAGTCAATACGTGGTCTTTATCAGAAGAGGTCTTATTGTCTCTTATTATGCGTGGGTTTGCGGGCTAGGAAATGTAATTAAATGGGATTGAACAATAATGTAAACGACGTTCCACCGAGTACGTGAGGCGCGAGCGCAGATCAATCAACTCACTGCCCTGCCAGGGTAGTCACCATGATCACCAATACCACAGTCGCCATGAGTCCTTGCCGGTTTCCCGGTTTCCATTATTTTGGCGGGTCGACTCCTCAGTACCCGGGGTTACGTCAAATTGACAGCTGTCACAATCGTTCGAAAATAAACTCCGTAAGTTTAGCGTCGTAATATCTTTAGACGCGCCGTCACGGCCACCCTGACTATCACACGTCCTCGTGTGCTTAGTCATCCTGATATGGTCCACCTCAAATGCCAGAAGAAACAACATTCCATTTGCATCAGCTCGTCCATTCCTGACATGCTACGTAAGGATCTCTCACTTAGTAGCAGCACAGGCTTAACGCACCGATTACACATTGCATGAACTGGGCGTACTAGGCCCTACCCCCAACCATCAATGTACCATGCGGTATGGACCGGGCGCGCAAGGCCCTTTCGACCAATTACTATCATACAATGTGGTGTGGACCGGGCGCACAAGGCCCTTTCGACCAACCAACTACACAACGTGCGGCGTGGACCGGGCATTCTGGGCCCCTTCGACCAGCCACCAACACAACATGCGGCGTGGACCGGGCACTCTGGGCCCCTTCGACCAGCCACCAACAAAACATGCGGCGTGGACCGGGCACTCTGGGCCCCTTCGACCAGCCACCAACACAACATGTGGCGTGGACCGGGCACTCTGGGCCCCTTCGACCAGCCACCTACACAACATGCGGCGTGGACCGGGCATTCTGGGCCCCTTCGAACAGCCACCTACAACATGCGGCGTGGACCGGGCGTACTAGGCCCTGCGACCAGCCAACCATAGCTACACAACACAGTTTGGCCCGGGCGTGCTAAGCCCTTTCAGCCACGCTTAGCAAATCCTACACAAACACAAAACACATGTAGTTACAAGCTACTTTGAGATGGCTGTAATTAAACTGCAAAATAGTGAGATACTCCAGTCCAACCTCAAAATAAAAAAACAACTCGAAGTAAATGCTGCCAATTACAAGGATATCTGCGACAGGGTGTTAACCCTTGAAACAAAGCATGAAGCAGCTATAGAGCGTATTAACCTATTAGAAACTCAGGTAAACGTTTTACAAAAACAATCTCTGAAAAACACAATAGAAATAAGAAATATTTCACAACACGATAACGAAGATATGCAGAATATTGTTAATAACGTATTTAACACCCTAAAAATACCACCAATTGATGAACATACGGCTATTTACAGAAGAGGTAAGAAAAAGGGACCTATTGTTATTGAGTACCAGAATACTAAAAATAAAGAAGTACTGTTAAAAGCTGTGAAAAAATACAACTCTGACAACAAAGCGGATATCTTAGGAGTTACCGGAGCTTTCTCACGGGTTTATATATCGGAGTCTCTAACTTTTATGTCTAAAAAGATTTTGGCTGCCGCTCGAGAACTGACGAAAAATGGTTCGTATAAGTACTGCTGGGCCTCAAGAGGAAACATACTCTTACGTAAGGAAGACGGACACCCTGCCATAGTCATCAATTCTCTAAATCAACTTAAGGATCTCACCTCTGAATGACTAGCTGTTGTTGAAGATCATGTGAAAATATGGTACTTTTTCTCTTTGGTTACTATTTTTTATGCCTTTTTAAACTCTCACAGTAATATTATATGCATTTTAATTATTATATATTATCTGGTAACGTTTTTATACTACTATTATATTTCATTTTTTACATCATATTTAGAAGTCTATATGACATTATTAATACCAGTCCACTATGTAAACCTCATGTCCGACAATAATAAAATTAACTTACTGATCTCAGAAACTACAATCGTCGACCAAAAATATAATTTTACTACTATTAGTGTAAAATATGGTTGTTATGGGTAACAACTTAGATGAGGTGGTCACCGAGGTTGATAATACTATCAACGTTGGTGATTCATTTTTGGTCGAGGATCCAGAAGCGTTTCCGCAATACAAACTTGGAACGGAATCATCTCTTAGAATTATTGTTCAAAATATACGAAGTATACATAAAAATCTTGACGATTTTAAAGTTTTTATTGCTAGGAGTAAAATAGACTATGATATTATTATTCTCACTGAATGTTGGCTACAAAATTCAGACTTGATACCTAAACTAGCGCAATTTGATTCATTTCATACTAGAAATCATATTAACCAGAACAGTGGTGTAGTTGTCTATATAAGGAGCTATTTACCACATGTATATGAGCCAAACTTTGCCGATGCGGACTGCTTGGTGATAAGAATAGGTAAAACCATGCTTTTATTTGTATATACAGATCACCATCGTTTGCCTCTCTCGCCAATTTTGTTGGGTCCTTGGAAGAACTTCTAATAGACACTAAACACGTACCTAATGTTTATCTAACCGGGGACTTAAATGTTGACGTGAGTTGCAATACTTCTGACCTGAAATCCGATGAGTACTTGAATCTTCTTGCCACGTACGGTCTACTACCTAGCTATCAATTTCCTACGCGTCTCAATAAATGCATTGATCACTGTTTCGCAAAGCCTAATTCTAAAATGCTGACAATAGTCTGTGAATCATCAGTTACTGACCACAGTAGTATATACTGTATTATTCCTTTAACACAAAAAAGTATGTATAAAAGACCAGAAAAGACACTGCTGCAACTAAATTATGAGAAAGCTTTTAAACTTATGAAAGACTTTGATTGGAATGATATAGCAACTTTGCAAGATCCAAATAAAGCGACTGAATTGCTCATCGAATCTTTATCTGAAATCAGACAAAAAAGCAGTTACCAGGTTACCGTGCCCAACAGGCGACAGACTTTTCAACCATGGGTAACCTCTGGTTTATTGCGTTGCATTAGGTTCAGGGATACGTTGCACAGAAGGCACAATAAGGCACCTAATGATAAAGATCTAGAGCTTACCTACAGGCGTTACAGAAATCATTGTAATAGTATTCTCCACAATCTGAAAAATGAGCACGATAAAGCAGATTTAAATGCTGCCAAGAATGATAGAATGTTATTAAGCGTGTATGTAATCTAAATCACTCTGTAAAATCTCAAGGGCCTTGTGAATTATTAAAAATAAAATCAACCCCTCAAGAATCTGTCGATTTTGTGAATGATTTTTTTACTAATATGGCATCCAAACTATCAACTGACATCTTACAAAAGTTAAAGCTTACGGAAAATGATCTTGTGCAAAAGTTTAAATGTAAACACAGCCCGTTGAACTCTTTTGTGTTATTGGAAACTGATGAAACAGAAGTTTATAAAATTGTTATGTCCTTAAAAAGTACCAATTCTACTGGTTGGGATGGAATATCTTCTGTGTTCTTGAAAAGAAGTGTAAACCTTTGACACACATATTCAACTTATGTTTTACGTGTGGAAAGTTTCCTAATGTGTTAAAGGACTCAATTGTTATACCAGTTTTCAAGTCGGGGGAAAGAGACAGTATCGCTAATTATCGTCCGATATCGCTTCTACCTACAATGGCTAAAATCCTGGAGAAGCTAATAAACATTAGATTTGTAAATTATATGGAGAAAAATAATGTTATTTCTAATAATCAATTTGGTTTTAGAAAGAACAAATCAACAATAGATGCGGTTGAACATCTAGTTACCAATGTAGCTAGTAATCTCACCACAAGAATAAATGTGTTGGTGTTTTTCTAGATTTAGCCAAAGCCTTTGATACTGTCTCAATCCCTCTGCTAATTTGAAAGTTGGAGGCTATAGGTATTCGAGGTGTACCCCTTGATCTTTTTAAAAACTATCTTAGTAATAGGACACAGGCTGTAAAAATTGGTAATAACCTTAGCGCTAAGCTTAATGTTGGTTTCGGTGTGCCCCAAGGATCAGTACTTGGACCAACATTATTCTTGATTTATGTGAATAATCTTTGTAACATTGCATTACCCGGTTCAAAAGTGATCACTTTTGCAGACGATACTGTAATCTTATTTCAACAAAAAACATGGAGTGATGTCAAATCGTCAGCCGAGATTGGTCTTAAAAATATAATTGAATGGCTTGATTGCAATCTGCTTACATTAAATCTTAAAAAAACAAAATTTATAACATTTAGTATAAGGAATAATTTGCAACCTACCGACTTTAATTTAAAAGCTCATTCCTCTAATTGTTCTGCTGCAAGTATTTGCGGGTGCCCTGTCTTATCTCCTAGTAAAAGTATAAAATACCTTGGAGTTGAGATCGATGAAAATTTAAATTGGAAACAACATATTCATAATCTAAAATCTCGCATTCGTAAACTTATACCGATTTAAAAAAAAATAAGAAATTTAAAAGACAAAGCTACGAACAAAACTGTCTATTTTGCATTGTGCCAATCGATAGTAACTTATGGTATCTCTGCCTGGGGTGGTGCTAGGAAAAGTACTCTTATAACAATAGAAAGTTCCAATAGATGTATTCTAAAAGTGATTAATTTTAAAAAATTTCGATATCCTACAACTGCGTTGTACAAAGAGTTTGAAGTCCTAAATATTCGCCAACTCTTGATAAAAAAAATAGTCCTGAGAGAACATATCTATGAAAAATCTGTTTCCAAATCTCTCAGAAGGGTGCATGAGGTATATGACGTCCCAGCATGCAAAACCACTTTTGCACAGTGTTTCTCTTATTTCTTGGCTCCTCTATTGTACAATCGCATAAGTAAAATTAAACCTCTGAAAGATACGACAAGATTTGTGTGTAGAAGGGCTCTGGATGAGTTTCTGAGTGACTTGGATTATGAACAGACTGAAAAACTTATACAAATATGTCAGTAATTATTTATTTATAAATGTATATTTTATTGAATACCGATAAGTACTAAATAAGTTTATATAAACAATAAAAACATGATATGAATATATGTCAGTAATATATATAAATATATACACTATAAGTAATCATTATTAATTGAAGATTAGTACACAAACATTATTTATATTATAAATATATACATATACACACGTACAATAAATACATTACATTAGAAATTTAGGTTCTTACTTTATTTTTATTATTTTAGTTTTAGAAATACCTTTTTTTTATTATTTTATTTTATTTTAACACGCTTGTCGTATTACAAATTCTAAACAAACATTGTTTGTGAAAACACTTAGTTGCATTGTCTGATTTCTTTGCATATACTACTTGTTTACGCTAAGCTCGTTATCGTCATCTATGATTCACAGCAAAACAAATGTATTTGGTAAAAAGTGTCTTAACGTGTTTACATTATGACTACTATTCCATGAGCGAGAATCTTACCTTGCCGTAACACAGTCCTTGCCTAGCACGGGAGGTAAAGAACTTTCTTTTCTGTATACCGTCATTGGGCATTTATATAATTTATCAAGTATGTGAACCATTGCTTTACTTGTGATAGCATTATTATAATTGTACTGTTTCCTCTACTCCCCTTTCTACTTGTTAAATATAAGTTCTAACTTAGTGTAGTTGAGCGTAGGTGAGTGTGCCCTACACTATGTACCTACTATGTAAAAATGTATTATCGGTGTACTGTAACCTAAACTTATGTCAATAAAACTTTTTATTATTATTATTATTTTATATATGTTTACACATCTCGGGACCATGGGGTCCCGGTCTTTTGGGCCGAAGCCAACTCGCAGAGGCCCGTTAGACGTTTTTAATGGAATGAGGCACCAACCGACGATTATCCCTGTTCGCACTATACAAGTGCAGCCAAGGACAATCCCCGGTTAGAGTAAGACTATTGCAGGATAGGGAAACAAACATATTGGATTATGAGTTTAGGTGGCTAAAGTGGACTGGTAACCTGGAACTATGGAAGGACTATGGCCCCTGGCTGATCAATGTTGTATATATACACGGATAAAATGGCAGGGGGTGACTTGCACACTCAATAATGGGCCCCCGAAAACAGTCGCTAGCACATAGTGACGTAGCGACAAGGGGGCAACACTTCCTGAGGTGCTTGAGGAGTGGAGAGGTATTCCACGGCTTTCAGAACAATCCCAGAGCCCGGAAGATGGTCAAGATCCCACTTACTGGAATACTTCCTTCCTCCGAGCACGTTTGCTCTTGCGAGTCTCCACTCAAGCCGGCCAATCAAGGCAAGAATGAGGTGGGAGCTCTGTTCCTCGTCAGTTTTCACTCCAGCCGGCCAATAAAGGCAAGCCAGAGGTGAGGAACAAGAATTCTCCCGGGAGATAGGGTCCGTGGGGTCGCTACTGCCCAACAGCTCGCCACATGCTGCCCTGCGGGTTTCTGTATTTCTCTTGGTCTGGCTCTTCATCCTAGACCCGTCCCGGCAAAGTAAACTCTACCGGCACAAACCTAGAGTTCGGAGCGCGCAAGCCCCACCACGACGTCAACGTAGAGATACGGCGGTGGGGTTATTATTATTATCCTTTATTTCATTTTAAATACATAATCGTTACATTTTTAAATATTTTTATAACAAACAAAAAAAAAAAAAAAAAACATTTAAAAATATAAAAACTAGTAGCCCATCGGCATCAGGTTCAGGATCCAGGCTGCCGGTGGTCAGGGCTCTAGGGAGAGGAACCTCCTCACAATGCGTGGCGTGTCCAGAAGTACTGCTTTCTGAATCAAGCCCTTGACCCAGCCGCGCAATGAGAGCCTCCTGAGATGTTGGTCGAGGCTCCTCGCTATTAGGCCATTGACCGTAACGATTATCGGTACAATGATTGCAGAGTCCACATCCCACATGTCGACAACCTCGTGTGCTAAGTCAAGATACTTGATTTTTTTATCTTTCTCAGCTTTTACGAGATTCTCGTCATGAGGGACAGAGATATCAACAATCATTGCACGGCGCTCTCGTCGATCTACCACCACAATATCAGGCTTATTGGCTACAATAGTCCTGTCAGTGATGATAGATCGATCCCAGTACAATGTGGCGTGACCATTTTCGAGAACTGGGTCGGGCACATACCTGTAGTATGGTACTTCATACTCTACAAGGTTGTACTGCAAGGCAAGTTGCTGGTGGATAATCCTAGCTACTAGATTGTGTCTGTGCAAGTACTCGCCATTAGCAAGACGAGAACAACCGGAAACAATATGTCGGATTGATTCACCGGGACAGTGGCATGCCCGACAGATGTCAACCGTACCGTCCTTAACAATGTATTTCCGGTAATTATTCGTCATGATGACTTCATCCATAATCGCACAGACTAAACCTTCGGTTTCCCCGAAGAGGTCACCGAAACGTAGCCAGGATACAGACGCCAGAAAGTCTACTTCAGGCCCATGGAGGACCCGGAAAAAGCGTCCGTGTAGCTCTTTGCCTTGCCATACTTCTACTACTTCTATTACTAAATGTTTCTGTTACCTTGAGTAGCTCCATCAGTCGCAAACCTGACCATCTCTTCTCAACCGGTAGCCTAGTCGTGAATCCTCCAGCAGTGTGCTTAGAGGATTCAAGGCTAAGCAAAACCAAAGCGGACTCAAACTATCGCCCTGAAATATTCCCCGCTCAATCCTGATCGGTTCATCGTTCCCCCGTATCTGTCGACATCCTAGATAGAGAAGGGCTGTTCTCCATTGCCCCATACACGACATCAAGAAGGTGCGTAGAGTTGCGTCTATTTTGTACAACTCCAACACCCTAATGAGCCATGTATGTGGCACCGAATCATAGGCCTTCTTATAATCTATCCAACATGTCGACAAATCCTTCCGGGATCTACGGACCTGTTGGCTTATGGCCATGTTTATAAGGAGCAGCTCCTTAGTACCGCGGGACCCATTCTTACATCCATTCTGAGACACAGACATAATTGAGTTGCTGTAAATATGTTGTGCAATTTTTGCTCTAAGAATGGATGTAAGAACTTTATAGACCGTCGGTAAACATGTAATTGGTCTATAGTTTTTAGGTTCCGCAGTACTACCCGATTTATGGAGCAGGTGGGTAACTCCTGTCGTAAAGAACAGTGGTAGCGACCCAGTCTCTAGAGATGACTGGAATTGCGAAGCTAAGCGCGTGTGATCTTTGTAGCCATTTAATCCAGAAATTGTGCAGTCCGTCCGGTCCTGGAGATTTCCAGTTAGGCAACGGACGGACCGCACGGGCCACATCCAGAGGACTGATGGTAATGGCCTCCATGTCTGGTATTGAATCACACGCCCGCTCAACAACACGCATCCAATCACCTTCAGTGTGACTGACGGGCACCGACCAGATGCTTCGCCAAAAAGCACACATGGTCTCATTATCCGGTGGACGCGCGTCAATCACACCTTGGGTGGGAGTGGGTCGCCCCCATGCTCTATACACCCACCTTTCATCGTTCTGGAACATGCGGTTCTGAGTGTACCGATCCACCCTTCGCCTATACCGACGGATACGGTTTGCCCATGCATAAACTTTCTGCTTCAGGAAGTCGATGCGCTCTGTGACACAGGACTCATATTCTCGAGGACTAATACTAGTTCCCGAGAACGCCCCCCTCACAAAGCGCATCACCCTTGGGCGTGTGTTGCCCTCCCTGAAGCAGATGAGCTTCCCGATGAGTACCCTGGCCTCATTAATACGACCCTCAATCCTGCACTGCCAGGCTGGCGCGGCAGGTTTCGGTCGTACAGCTCGGTCAGTGTTTGGAAATTTGACACGAGCAATACGACATGCCGCAACAGCTGTGCAATACAAGATTGAGTGTGTATCGCAAAGGCCTGCGCTGCCTTCAATAATATTTGGTAACAGTGCATCCAGGGCACACACCAGTGCTCTGTTTCTTTTATTCATCGGCAAACGTGGTAGCCGTGGTCTAAGGTCAGGTGATGTGAACCGATACTCACGGATCGCATCTTCCAGTGCGCTCCTTAATTCCACATTGCATAGGTTATCTGCAGATATAACCCTGGCATCCTCCTCCTCATCATATTGGTTTTCCCGCAGTGGGGCTTCGACAGGAGCATGCATAACATGCTGGGATAGGGGAGGGTTGCTAACAGAGCTACTCTGCATTTCCGAGCGTAGCCGATCAAGTGTAGCGTTATCCAATCTATGATTGTTTTGAATGACGCGCACCTGATCCGACAATCGTTGGGCCGAGACGTTCGCGGCAGGTTCAAGCACCTGAAACAGAGAGAGCATCCGACCTCGGTACGCCGTAAGGTTAATTCCTCCCTCGGTAGCCCCATAATATGCGCGCATCACATTTTCATTAATGGACTGGGTCCATCGCATGCGCGACACATTTCCACCGGCAGCGGGGACCCTGTTCGAGGCCTGTTGGCCTCGAGGTCCCAAGCCCGCTGGTGGCCGTCCTCTTCCTCGCCGTTGTGGTGGTATTGGTGACGACGGTGGGGAGAAAAACTCGTCGCTCGAGCTCGACGCAACTGCAGCGACCGGTGATACGGCGCTCACGGTTGCGGCGCGTACCGGCGGCTGCGAGGCGGAGCCGAGCGACGAGTCCGGAGATGGTGGGTGTGCCTGTTGTCGTGCTCTGGCTGTGGTCTGCATTTCACATACTCACATTTTATATTATAGTCTATTACTTTGGATATTTTTATAGTCCGGTTTTGATGGGTTTTTCATATTTATTTGCATTTTTTTTGTGGTTTTTAAGTGTAATGTTGGTCTGGACTGTGAAATTATTTCTATTTTTTATGTAAAAAATATTGAGCGTAAAGGACCATGGGAAGAAACGTCCCCACTCACCAACACGCTTGAGACTAGTGTCATTCGAAGCGTCTGGTGGGTTCGATACTTTTTTACTATGGCGACATTTTTCAAAAATGTGGGGTTTTCCTGGAATATTACTTTTTTTATTCAATATTAGCATTATTTTACATTTATATATTTTCTTAGTTTGCACTTAAGAGGCATAGAATATAGCGACCTAAATATGGTTCTCATTCATGACAACCTTTCTTTTTATCAGGGACCATTTTTTTTCTCTGATACCTTTTTTTAAAGTTAGGTTCGGTTAGGTTATGTTTGGTAAGGATAGGTAATTATAGCTTAGGTTAGGTTAGCTAACCGAAAAGTTTAGGTTAGGTTAGCTAACCGAATAGTTTAGGTTAGGTTAGCTTCTGTGCGCTGTCAACGCGGCTCTACGTGGGAATCGTGCGATCGATGGCCCTTTACGGGGCCCTCTGGGCGGCTGACCTGACGGCCGGTAGTATCGCAGTCCTGCGCAAGCCGCAGAGAGCGATGGCCGTCAGAGTCATCAGGGGGTATCGCACGATCTCCTACGAGGCGGCTTGTGCACTGGCCGGATCCCCGCCCTGGGACCTCGAGGCGAAAGTACTCGCGTCATCGTATCGGTGGCGCGAGGAAGCGAGAGTGCGGGGTGAGCGACCGATGCAGCGACACATAGAGCTGCATCGGTCTCAGCTTCGCGAGGTCTTGGTGGCGGAATGGCGGGACAGGCTTTCACGCCCTACCGCCGGCCTCGACATCATCGAGGCGGTCCGGCCGGTGCTCGAGCGCTGGCTCGGGAGGAGGCACGGCTCCCTGTCGTTTCGGGTGACGCAGGTGCTCTCGGGGCATGGTTGCTTCGGGAAGTATCTGTGTCGCATAAACAGGGAGCCGGACGCTCGGTGTCACCACTGCGTCGACTGCCGGGAGGACACGGCGCGGCATACGCTGGCAGAGTGTGCCGCTTGGGAGGAGCCGCGCCATGCCCTCATCTCCGAAGTAGGCAGTGACCTCTCGCTGCCGGCCGTCGTTGAGTCGATGGTCGACAGCGAGGAGTCCTGGGACGCGGTGGTTTCCTACTGCGAGACAGTCGTCTCGCAGAAGGAGGCTGCGGAAAGGGAGAGGGAGATCTCGTCCACTCACCCGGCCCGCAGCAGGCGCACTGGGCGTCGGCGTAGGGCTGATAACGCCCTCTTCCAGCCCCCCTAAATGGGTCCAGGAGCGACAGACTCGGGGACGTCCGTCGCTCCCCACACATCAGGACCCGAGGTGGCGGCGCGTAGTGTTCCACGCGCGCCCCTCTTAGACGTCACGGGGGGAGTCAAACACCTCACTCCTCGGGTCACGGGGGGGCCCCTGACCCGAGGAGTCCCGCAATGGCGGGCCAGTCTGGGGTTGCGGAAGATTTTTACGTTCCCGTGACCCCCGGCGAAGGTGTGAGCTGGAACACTGGGGTGGTTTTTAGTCAGTGAGAGTCTGACAGACCCCTCCGCCCGCCCCAGGGCAGAGGTCATCAATGAGGATTTAAAAAAAAATAGGTTAGGTTAGCCGTTTTTTTTTAAGTTTTTTGTACAATTATCCAATCACAAGAATACACAAATGCTGTTCATCATTGAGGAGTTCCATTTGACCTTCAAAATCCAAGATCAAATTATCACTGTTAGGTTAGGTGAGGTTAGGTTATGTTTGGCAAGGATAGGCAATTATAGCTTAGGTTAGGTTAGCTAACAGAAAAGTTTTTTGTTATTACAAAAAAACCCCATTGATTTTGCAATGGAGCAAGACAGTAAGTCTTTCTCGGGATCCCTAAAAACATATTGACACGTATCCTATGACTGTTGGAGGGTGGGGACGGAGTCCATACAAAATCCCCCATGGTCCTTTTATTTTGTGGTGACATTGACAGACGCCATAGAGTTATTATTATTATTATTATTACTTTAATTTTCATGAACATCCGCTTCATCATGGCTTCATGCCATGAATGATCGAATGTGATTCAGTATTCGTAGCTGTAATGTAAGGGTATCTGAGATCGAGTAAGCATCGCTGTCGCTATCAATAGAGGTGCTATTTCATCAATTTGTTCTAAATCACGCGTCGGCCTGCTCACAATAGAACAGATTCTATCCTATTTTTTTTTTTTCACTAACCCATCTAACAAGTTATCTATAAAAGTAGTTGAACTTTAAGTGAATTCAACGCCTAGTTGTTGCGTCTCTGTGACAATGCACAATAATCAGAATGCAGAACTTAACATGCTTCTGTAATAATGCCACTAACAGATCGCGACCATTGCCTTCAAGTTTGGTGTCGATGTAGTCATGTTTGATACTCGTACACCTGAGTATCTTTATATAAAGAGAATTTCAAACATAACATAAAACACACCCACCCTCCCCAAGGGGATAGGCAGAGGTGTATAGCACTCTCTGACCCTCACCCAACCACTCATATCCAGGTCCAATGCAACAGGTCAATCCTACTGCCACAAATCTGGCCTCCGGGCCTGTACTGAGAAAATCTTAAAAAAACAATTAGAAGTGAACATCACCTTGGCTAACCCAGGGATCAAACCCTAAATCACACGCTCAGCAGCCGCACCAGCAACCATCAGACCAATCAGGCAGTCAAACAACACACAATTAATAATCACACAACAAACAAATCATCACTATTAATTTTAACATGAATACCTAACACATTATCTGCTTACAATTATTGGTTTAGTAATCGTGTAAAAAGGCACAAAATAATTAAAAAGTTTTGTAACAGGCATCATACCTGGAATTTGAAACCAACTTGAGCCTGCAATTAATTGTCCTCTAAACTTGTTCTCAGTTCAGTTGATGTCGACACTCAACAGGGTGCATCTCATCATCAGATATGTTCGCAAATCTGATCTTTCCTAATGAGCTGCATACATTTTCAGAATTGCTTCGCTTGTGGTACTCTTCAAGATGGTGATATTTGAATTTAATTTTCTTTATAATAAAACTTTACCATTGTGAATGGACAAACATGATGAAATGCAAAGTAAATCCTTAATTTAAAAGAAAATTAAGATTACTTATTCTCTCCAAGAGGGTCACATAATATGGGGATTTTGCTGTTTCTCTATTCCTTAACCGAAACCTTAACATTGCATTAAAATAATTCTGAATCTGTATGAGGTGTGCAAACTTGGCAAACGGAATTTCATTATTTTTTGGTCATGTTAATACTGATTCATAAAGTGTGTTCTTTTTGACAAAGAACAACTTTTTCCTTCAGAGAATGAAATGGGGCCAGTACCAAATACATCAAGGCCACACAAACTTCTAATAGGTATCAACTATAATTTCAATCAATGTGTGCTTTGGAATTTTCATGATCAAACCAAAATTTTATTGAAAGGTTGACTTACATGGACTGCTTGTGTTACTTACAAACGTTAGGCGCTATAAGAATTTCCATTTCCAAGGAGTTGCAGTTACGTTCTTCATTGGTCACTGATCACACACTAATCACTGGTTGTTTTAGGTTTAGTTATTTCACTGGTCTCCTCACTACCTTGCCCTCGTAATCCCACTTCTGATAAAGGCAATACGTGGTCTTTATCAGAAGAGGTCTTATTGTCTCTTATTATGCGTGGGTTTGCGGGCTAGGAGATGTAATTAAATGGTAATGAACAATAATGTAAACGACGTTCCACCGAGTACGTGAGGCGCGAGCGCAGATCAATCAACTCACTGCCCTGCCAGGGTAGTCACCATGATCACCAATACCACAGTTGCCATGAATCCTTGCCGGTTTCCCGGTTTCCAATATTTTGGCGGGCCGACTCCTCAGTACCCGGGGTTACGTCAAATTGACAGCTGTCACAATCGTTCGAAAATCAACTCCGTAAGTTTAGCGTCGTAATATCTTTAGACGCGCCGTCAAATAAAATTTCAATCACAATAAATATATTATAAACATTATCAATTAAACAATATAAATAAAAACTCGACGGAGGAGCTCGTAGCTAAGTAATAACAGCCGCACGGATCGATCCATCAGGTTAAGCTACGCTTGCCGCGGTTGGTCCGTGGATGGGTTACCATCTTTACATATCGAGACTCCTCCGTGCCTCGGAAAGCACGCTAATCCCAGCTATCATTTGTGGATCTTTGACAGTCGTTACGGGTCGTCAGAAACTCGAGAGTCTGACAACCAGTATTACCAAGGGGTATCGTATTACCCAGTTACTGGGTTGTGGAATTCAGATAGGCAGTCGCTTCATGTAAAATACTTGTATTCAGCTGCATCCAGTTAGACTGGAAGCCGACCCCAACATAGTTGGGAAAAGGCTAGGCAGATGATGGTGAATATAAATAGAACTGACGTTCAACGACGTCGACGTCAACGTCGATGTTGTTAGTTGAAGATGCACGGTAGTGTATTAGGTTTATGTGAAATAGAGTAGGTATTTTGAATTTAATTTAATTGAATTCCGTATTTCTTTCAGTAGTCATCTTTCATCCATCGTTTCTTTAGTCTTCCCCTACCCTTATACATTACATCATTATCATCATCATCAGCCTATAGCAGTCCACTGCTGGGCATAGGCCTCTCCAATTGCACGCCATTCAGCTCGATTCTCGGTAACTCTCATCCAGCTGCTACCAGCCACCCTGCGAAGATCGTCTCTCCACCTAGCCTGAGGGCCTCCTACCTTACGTTAGCCGATTCGCCATCGAAATCCATACTTCAAACTTTCCTTACGATATTTTGATATTTTGTGACCGAAATACCAACAAACTATTGTCAAACAACTTTTTGATACTTATTTTAATAAAATGATGAGTACAAAATTAAAATACAATGAGTACAAAATTAAAAACTAAAGCAAAACTACCGCTAACGTGCCCCTTTGTTTTTATGTACCTAACATAAAAACAAAGAGGCACGTTAGCGGTTCTATTTGCAGACAACAAGTAGATCTTCCACAAATAGATTATAAATACCCCCACGATCCTGTACCAATGCCCGTACCCGTAAGCACAATGTTTTGCGTGCATAACGAAACAGCGAGTTTGCACCCCAATAATAAAAGTAATTTTTCACCAATTATTTTTGTACTTAATGTTACTTAGTTTGACGGACAAAGGCTATGTGATAGATCTTTTTACAACCTTTATATTCGTTTCTTATTCTATCCACTCGTCTAACGTAAAAATACAAGAATAATTTATTAACAAGATGTGCTAGACGCTTCATGTGCTCATTCCTTCCTATTCTCCTTCCACGTACTGTGTATCTAGTCCAGGACTGCTTAAAACCACTGTTTCGGATAAGGCGGGAGGAAACGCCCGGGTGTCACCACTGTGTGGATCGCCCGGAGGACACGGTGGAGCATACGGTGGAGGTATGCCCTGCTTGGGCAGAACCCCGCCGTGTCCTCTTGGAGGCGATTGGCGGCGGTGACCTCTCGCGTCCGGCCCTGGTCCAGGCCATGGTACGGAGTGAGAGGGCATGGGAAGCAGTCACCTGCTTCTGCGAAGCAGTAATGCTCGCGAAGGAGGAGGCGGAACGCGTGAGGGAGATGCAAAGTTTGCGCTCTCACGCCCCTAACCGCCGCCGTTGGAGACGCCCTGGGCGTCGGGAATCCCAGGCGAATTCCCGCCCACCATAGGCGCGGGCTTACGAACGGCGAGTAATGGGTAGCTCGCCGTCCGATTAGGACCAGGCCCGGGTCGATGGCGCGTCGTGTTCCACGCACGCCTCAAAGAGATGTCAGCACAATTGGCGGGGTCCGCTAGGACCGATGCCTGCCAGGGTTGCGGGTTAGTCCGAAAGGGATACCGGGACCTTGGCAACAAGCAACTGAAGGAACACGGGTGGGTTTTAGGCAGTAAAAGTCTGACACGCCCTTCCGCTCCGCTCAGAGCGGGAGAAGTCATTGGATGATTTCCCACGCTCAAAAAAAAAAAAAAGGACTGTTTAAAACCAGTCTTTATCAACTCATCCCGTCATCCCCATCTGGGACTGCCGCGGTATGTTTGCCATTTGGAAGGAGGACCCATTAGGTCGTGTGCTTGGCCCGTTGTTCGTTTGACAAGTGGCAGATACTTTCACAAAGACTTGTATATTTTTTTTTAGTTTAATCAAAACCTGGCCCAACACTTACACATTCACGAAGGCTATTAGTGAAGAACTGGTGAGGAGTATGGGTGATGAGCTGCCTTTTTGCGTTGTAAGACCTGCAGTCGGTAAGAAAGCCCCCATGGCTAATAATGCTTGTTCTCTTGCGTCATGAATGAACGGAAAACTGGAAAAAAAATCGAGCACATTTTGCACCACCACAATGCAATTTATCTTACAGGCGTGCTTTTTACTCTGTATTACTGCACATGGTGGGAAAGTAGGTCCGCCACAGGTATCTAGATATTATATTAGTCAGAGAGTGCGATTTTAAAAAATCACAACTTTAAACCTTCATGCTTTTTTTTGGGTTTTAGCGTTAGGTAGTATAATTGATTAATAATGTCGATAGAACCATGCTTGCACCATCATCGTTATCGCTGGTAGAATGCTAACTTGTCTACGCACACAGGACCAAGCACTTTTTAATTTTGAAAATTCCATATTTTTTTCAGTAATCTGTACTAAGCAAGAACCACAGCCAGGTTGGCTCGACATGTCCTGTGTTTACGGAGCAACTGGTGTAAGTATGATTGATAGCATGTCAGATCAAGCATTCATTACTAAGCATGGACTCCCCAAAGTGTGGTGCAAATTTTCGATCAAAGGATATTTATTATTGCCATGATCAGCACTTTCGTAAAATAGATATAATTTATTTGAAAGAATTTAATATTTATAAACTGTTTTCAAGTGGATGTAATATATATTATGTATATATAAGTATACTTTTTGATTAAATAAATATTTGTATAGCCACGGGTGGTCGAACTCGGGTGTTAACTACTCGTACAGAGAAAATGTGGCCTAAACAAGTTGGTTATAGCTATAATTTAAAAAAAAACGAGCTAGGCCTGCAGTAGTCGTATATAATGTGTAAGATCTGACATCCTGGCTTCGTCAAGGTCCTTTCGGACGGCCAACTCTAGCACCGCGCGCGCTCATTGCTCATATCAAATAGTGCGCGCTTCCACGGCTTCCTGTTACAAACTTCCGTAGCTTTTCACTAAATCACTCCCTCAGATTGCAGGAAAAGGAGAAGAAAGTATGTTACACATCTGAAAAAATCAGACCATTGTCACATCAGACTAGTGTGTTGTTGTTGTTACACTAGACTAGTGTAACAACTCCTAACATTAAGATTTTTCCTCTCAGATTTTCTTAGGCATTGGCTTGGGTTTGATACACGCAGCCCTTACGAACGAAGATAGTGACAGGTTCTTAACGCCAGTAGACTATGTCAATAATGCCACTATTGCTGCGGCATACGAGACCGCTAGACGGAGAGTTGCTGGAGAGAAGACACCCAAGATCTATACTGTGTCTACAGCAAGAAACCCTGGGATCTGGGGTAAGTGTTTTACCTAAATGTCCTGTGCCTGTGATGATTTCCATAAGATTGGCAGGTTTCTCTGTTTGTACTGGTAATAACTTCAAAAATCATGTGTAACTTGAATTTTAAGTCATCATCAGCCTACAGCCTGCAGTTCACTACTGCAAAAAAAAATCTGCAATCGCACGCTATCCAACTCGATCCTCGGCCGTCAGCTGCTAATTTGGGACCCTGCGAAGATCTTAGCATAGGGTGGGCTTAGGCATAGGATGTCCATACAATTGCCGATTCACGTTCTCCACTCAAGAACACATCTACTCTAACGGTCATTGGTTCTACGGCAAATATGGCCGACCCATTGCCACTAGCTTATTTACTCTGTGGGCTAGGTGGGCTATGTGGACAACTTTCATTCTCTACCGGATCACCTCGAATTTTTCATAACTATTATTTTCTATTTCACACAGGAAAGCTGCTTATAATTCTAAAGGAAGCTATATCTAATTACACATCGACAAAGGCTGTTTGGTATGCTTTCGGTTTGGCGAGCAATAACCCTAGGATCTTCTGGATTTATTCCTGGATCTTCCACATGATACCAGCGTATATTGCGGATGGAGTCTGCTTGCTTCTAAGAAAAGAGAGGAGGTAAAAGATGTATTTAATTTTAATTTCATTGATGTTTTTGGAGACGTTATATGGAAAATAATGGCCACGGTGGTCATGGGAATTTGGATTACAAGGAAATTAAGTAAACGGGGTTGTGTAGATCAGAAAGGTATTCGCCTCATGTAACACACTGGTATTCAGCGGCATTCGGTTAGACTAAGTTAATAAATCCTGGACGACTCTCAAAATTCCTTTATTGAAATATAAAAAAGCTTTGATCAGCGTTGTGGCTATGTTGCACATTGATCAGCGTTGTGGCTATGTTTCATATTGATCAGCGTTGTGGCTATGTTGCACATTGATCAGCGTTGTGGCTATGTTGCACATTGATCAGCGTTGTGGCTATGTTGCACAGTGATCAGCGTTGTGGCTATGTTGCACATTGATCAGCGTTGTGGCTATGTTGCACATTGATCAGCGTTGTGGCTATGTTGCACATTGATCAGCGTTGTGGCTATGTTGCACATTCATTAGCGTTGTGGCTATGTTGCACATTGATCAGCGTTGTGGCTATGTTGCACATTGATCAGCGTTGTGGATATGTTGCACATTGATCAGCGGCCAGCTTCTTTTGTTAGACTGCAATTAACTATACGGAAACCTTCGTGCACGAGTCCGACTCGCCCTTGGCCGGATTTTTTTCTGTGCTTTTAAAACAAGGTCAAGTCAAGATGACAGAACAGCTGGTGCACACACACTTTCGTCCAATTTTGACTTGCCATACAATTTCATGGGCTATGAGCTCATGAATTATTATTTCTTTAAGTACTAAATTGTATTATTTATTTTCAGATTCGTGAAATTATTCAGCAAATTACAACGGTTGGTACTCAAGACTAGTTATTTTTCTATAAACACCTGGAAATTTGTTGACAATAATACTGCCAATCTGTACGATTCACTATCTACTGTAGATCAAGAAATTTTCGATTTTGACATCACCAAGTTAGATTGGCGTGAGTATATGATCACTTGGTGCCTCGGTATGAGAAAATATTTATTAAAAGATGAACTGAAAGGCACAGAATATGCTATAAAGAAACAGTTGGTTTTTCGAATTTTGACATACATTATTTTGCCGTTATATTTCTGTTTATTATTATTCATTTCTTTTTCTTGTATGAAGTTTAGTATTTTTACATTTACCTACTTTAAATTATTGCTTTTGAAGTAAATAAATCGAGCTTTTTTTGTTTATAGTTTTTATTTTCCCTCACGGTTTATAATTTTTTTTTTTCATCGCCATCTTCAGCCTATAGTAGTCCATTTCTTCTCAGAATATAATAGAATAGAATATATTTTATTTGTCAAAATATTGTACAAAGTTGTTATGTGCGTTATGTTTCCGGCGTACAAATATGGTTTGTAAAATTATGGGTCATCATTACATTAAAATTAAATTATTAATCATTAGAATTAGAATATTACAAATAATTTAAATAAATTGAACAATAGTGGTAAAAATAATTATCTATATATATAAAAATAAATCTCTATTTTCCTTGGTCACGCCATCACGCTACAACTGCAGAACGGAGGCACATGGGTAGACCATAACCTGGAGAAGGACGTAGGCTACTTTCCATCCTGGTCCGCAGACGAAGTCATGCGCAACAATATAAAATATGATTTATAGGCAATAATGTCAAATATCAGGTAAATTTTTCGTTCATAAAATCTTCGCTCGAGTAATAACATAAAGTTAAATAATTTACATTTAAATGTTCTGAGGCTGAGAGTTTTGAAACCATCAGGTAATTTGTTATGAACAGTAATGGACATGCAGAATACATTATTAGAAAACAATTTGATTCTACGCCTAGGAAAAGCATATGCACTTTGCGGCTGGGTCTGGATACAACATCATTAAATAAATCAAATTTATGTCTATTTTGGTGTACAAAGATATAAATTTTAAAAATGTATAGTGCTGGAAGTGGCAGTATTTTGAGATTTTTAAATAGTGGAACACAACTGTCCAGTGGGTGCGCTCCACAAATTGACCGTACGCATTTTTCTGAGCTCAAAAAACTCTTTTAATTTCAACAGAATTACCCCATATTATAATTCCATAGCGCAAAAATGATGAGACATATCCATGATATGCACATAGTGCCGCATTTACACTAGACACACGTGTTAGTCATAAGACGAATACAAATCTATCTATGCCCAAGAATTTTGCGTAATCGACCTCTTCTATCGTCTCATTTCCGTATTGTATTATAAGCGTACTGTTATATGTCTGTTCAAGCCATGTGCTAATTTTATTTAATGTCAAGTTTATTTCATTTTGGTACTCAACAACGTTGCCATGTTCGTTAATAATGCCGAGGGTCGTATCATCAGCGTATAATATGCAATTGTGGAAAGTTGCACTAGATAAGTCATTAGTATATAGCAAGAATAAGAGCGGCCCTAATATGGTCCCTTGGGGAACACTGCAGTTGTTTTCACGCTACTGAGACCGATAGGCAAGCTTTTGATTTCCTGTTTGTCCCGAAATCTCAACACATTGCTGTCGATGTGTAAGATAGCTCTCGAGCCATTTCAGCGCGTTTCCCCTGATGCTATATCGGTCTAATTTATAAATAAACAGTTTATCGTTCACGAAATCAAAAGCCTTCGACATATCTAGAAAAATGGAGACAATTGGTAATGTTTCACTAAGGCTTTTCGTTATTAATTTTAATAGAGCAAAACAAGCTGTTGTGGTCGATTTATTTTTTCAGGACCCAAATTGATCTTCAATTAGAATTTTGTATTTGGATAAAAAACTGGAGAGTTTTTCATGCATGACCTTTTCAAAGATCTTTGATAATATTGGTATGAGTGTTATGGGGTGGTAATTATTCATATCACTCCTATCACCTTTCTTATGGATTGGTTTTACAATTAAGAAATCCACGCGGGTGATGTCACGGGCAAAGTGCTATCCTAATTAATATTATAAATGTGACAGTGAGTTTGTTTGTTTGTTACGCTTTCACGCTAAAACAGCTGAACGGATTTGTACTTTTCATCTTGGATCGCGGATGAAGTCGCGGGCAACAGCTAGTATCCTATATATATTCTAACAATTTTATTTTATTTCATAATATACATATTGTAATGTTTTCAGTTGTTGTAATGATGTCAACTGAAAACTTGTGAACTTGATGATAATACAGGATGTAAGGGTAAACACTCTTGTCATTCAAACCATGGGTAGTTGACTTAAATAATAAAATAAATGACCGAACACAACAAAAAAAAACGTTATTTTCATTAAAAGATTTTTTAAAGTTTCTATCTGACACCGTGCTTGCTAGCGAAACAGCTGACTGACTAAGGGAGGGATCGCGCTCGCTGCCGGTCAGGTCACATCCCGTACCCCTCTCCCGTGTTGAGACGCAAGTTCGTTGCCCTAGCGCATAGGGCAACGAACTTGCGTCTCCTGTGGTAAAATTTAGATCTAAAAAAATTTAAAAAAAAGTTGTAATTTTCCATTGATTTTACGTTCTATAAATGAAACCAAACCACTGGTTGCAAGGATAACGGTGTTTACCCTAACACCCTGTATGATGTATCTCGTCTTTAATAAATAAACTCGGGGAAACGTAGATACATATGTAGTTTGTCAATTTGATAACCATTTAATTTCCCTTACTGTAAAATACACAACATACTTTCTTCTTGTCTGTTTATATGTATGTGTATGCATAAATGGTTAAATAAATAAATACTGATTGTTCCTAGAACAAACTCAACTAAATTAAAAACTCAAAAAAAAAAAAATCGGTACCCGAAACCCGAAAGTAAATAAACAGTCTTTTACTGGTGAAAGGGAAATAAACTGTGGCACTAACTTTAGTGTGTGTGCACCTTTACACCGATACTGCGTTCATGGTGTTTATCCGTAACTTATACACTGCCATGGGGTCTCAACTCGAACAAATTATAATTAGTCTTGAAAAAAATCATAGATGGCAGCATAAGTAACCATTTATGAAATTAACAATCACTAAAAAGCGATAAACGGCAAATTTTGTCTGAGGTGATATTAAACTTATATTAAGCCGTTTACTTCAATTCGAACCCTTAGAATGATAAAGTAGCTATCTGTTAATCATTTTGTCGAAAGCTCTTTGCAATAGATGGCGTTTTACTCAAGTGATGACAGGGTCACGTTAAACTGGCGTTTAAGTCGTTTCATTACGGAAAATCAAAAAACTTTTTTTTTAAATCTAGTACTTTACGTAGGAATATAAAAATTAAACACCTAGGAAGAAAAAACGTAAAAAAGGAAGAAAAACATCTAGGAGTCTTGCGTAGTATCTAGGCAAGACTCCTAGATGGCGTTGTAAAACTACAGTCTCTGGCAATTAGTGAGTCGCTGATGCTGCCATCTGTTAAAAAAATGGAGGATGAAAAATAGCCCGCTCAATAGCCGGACTTAGGGTGGTGTCATTTCTTTGTATGGGATTGGGTATCTGTACGTAGTATTATAAAATCTGTGACACCGTTAAAATTACCAGAAATTTGTTTCTTTAAAAAGCGCCATCTGTTACCTTATCGGTGAACTTCGTGGATAGATCGATTGCACTTATACATAATCAAATTTGATTCACTATGGCCCAAAGTGTGGCAAGTTTGACTCGTCTACAGAGGCCGCTATTGCAGTAAATATAGGTCTTTACCATCGAGAGTGTGTGAACCTTCAAAATACAGGCCTTTTAACGACCCCCTAGCACTTTCCTGAGTACAACGCCAGTAAGTGTCAGCTGCACACGAGGAGAGTCTCGTAAATCTGATGGATACCAGCCTACAAACAGCACAGCTCAGGGCAGAGCTTAGTATACCGGATGACATTTTTTACCGTCTCGAGCATAATAAAGTGTGTTGTGTAAGTGGAACAGAAGCCATATCCGAGAATATTTGCTTAGTACCAAAGACATTGTATAGGTTCGGAATTTCCTTAAAAAAACATGAAAACTATCCATCCTACGGCCCGTGCGTAAAACTGATAATAGCCAAAATAGGAGATACTAAACGGCGTAGGCTGCGATCGCGCATGAATGAAAGTTGTACGTGTGTGCGAGCGAAACGCACGCTTCGCTTCTTAGTAGGTTTCTACGCATTTCTTTTGCGTTGAAACCTACTAAGCGGCCGCCCCTCGCATGGTACAGTCGTGTTTAAAACGTTTCCAAAATCAAATTCAAAATCAACGCAATAACATTTATACTCCACTTACTAATAAACTAAGACAACCCTGATCTACAAATAAAATGAACACAATACCCAAAGCTTCACAAACATACAATACAAATACCCAATTGACTAAATAAGCCTCAAACCAAAAGAAGTAGTAAGTAGGTAATAACTTTACAAAAATAAAAAACTTTTTACAAAAAAAAAACAACCGACTTCAAAAAACAGACACAAAAAAAGTGAAAAATAACTTTAATTTCGGAAGTCGGTGTCTGCTTTTCAATTTTCGTTTTTTGCCACCGACTTCCGAAATTAAAGTTATTTTTCACTTTTTTTGTGTCTGTTTTTTGAAGTCGGTTGTTTTTTTTTTGTAAAAAGTTTTTTGTTTTTCACTTTTTAGCTGTGGTACCTACCTCACACAAATTCGTATACCGTAATCTGCTATGTAAATAACAGTGACGGAGTGAAATAATTATATCGTCTACATAGCAAAGTGGGAAAAATACGTAATTATTGAAGCTAACTCAAAAACTACGCAAGCAAAGTTAATAAAATTTATATGGGACCACCTCTGAAGCATGACCTACCAAACAAAAAAAGAATCATCAAAATCGATTCATAATTGGCGGAGTAATCGCGTAACATACAAACACAAAAAAAAATAAAAAAAAAAAACTTACAGACGAATTGAGAACCTCCTCCTTTTTGAAGAAGTCGGTTAATAAGAAAACAACCTACCATCTACAATAATAAAATACAACAAACACTTACGTAAATACAAATAAAAACCCCACCAATTTACCAATTAAAAAGATAAAGTAATTAGAAAACCCATCCTTACAAATAAAACGAAAACGGTAACAAAGACTCGGCACGAACTTTTAAAACAATCTAAGTAATCTTTTTTAAATAATTCGAAATAATAAATACTTGAATAAGCAAGAATACTCGACTGTACTTCATTCAAAATGAAAAGGACGTGCATACATGCGGGAGCGAGAACATTGCCAGAAGGTCGTTCGGTCGACCCGTTGCTAAGTAATGTCGGCCTGCCTATTTTATCGCTCTGCGTATACACACGTACATGGAAACTTGATGTGTGCGTGAGAGTTCACTTACCGGGGTTGACGTACGAGAGCCGAGCAGCTGAGCGGTACAAGCGCGCGGGCGACACGACCGAACGACGCGCACGCGCATTGCGCGCAATAAAATTAATGGATTTGTAAAAGGCAATGCAATTACCCATCACTTTGCCATTACTAACTAAGCCGTCCAAGGTCGAGATGACCTGTTTGTTACCCGACTACGGCGAAGCAAAAAGGAGGGTTATTTAAATCAGCTATACTCTAAGTGTGTTCCGCGGAACCCTAGGGTTCCGTGATACCTCTGTCGGGGTTCCGTAAGAATTTAGAAAAAAAAATCAAAACACCTCTCTCTGGTCGCGCCGCGTCCGCGCGGACTCCGCGGCCGCGCGGAGACAAAACGCTATGAACATTATTTATTTGTATTTGTAGAAACATGTGTTACAATAGCTGGTACAATATCTCATAAGTTTGGTATCAACAATTTTATACTTGTACAACCCGTTCGCTGTAAGTTTGCCGTTCTGTGGAATGCGCGTACCCTCCCCCACGTGACAACAAAACTTATAATGTGTCATAGTTTTACCCAAATATTACAATTTTTATTGTTACAATTAAATAAAAAATATTTTTATATTATGTTTTGCTGACGCTACTTTTCGAACGTCATACCTATCGCCAGCGGCAAACTTAAAACGAGCGGGTAGTATACTTGTGAGCGCGTAGTCTCTTTGATAAAAGCCGCCTCTGAATTAGACGCTATAGTTGTCAACAAGCGACTTTCGACTCTAACTTCAAAGGATAAAGTCGATATTGTTTACAACGCAATTTTTAAATTTCTGTTTTTATTTTTGCTTTTTGTTTATCAAAGGTGCCGACTCGAGTATTTTCGAGAATATTTGAGATCGAGTCTAGGACTAAGTATAAAAGCGTCGCCCGTCGTCAGTTGACGATTAGCGTTCGGAGCGATAAGTTACTGCCTACTTACAAGCTCGCTAGCGAGAAACTAGTGTTCATTGTTTTACTGCCTGCTGTATTCTGTTGTCTCAGTTTTGTACATTTCTTCACCGTAGGTACTAAATTTAGTCTCTTATACGCAGTAACGATTGTGACGTGTAACATTATAAATAAAGAAGAATGGAACGTTGGCTTAAAGGTGTTAAACGTGTTGCAACAACATCTTCTAATGACGCTGAATGTTCAAAAGCAGTGCGCGCGGAGAATATAGCAATCACCGATTCAGAAGATGATGCCACGACGTCAAGCTCGACGGTTTCAAAGACGAAAAGAAGGAAGTATGATGAATCTTATATCAGTTTCGGATTTGTTGATTCCAACGGCTCACCTCTCTGCATGCTCTGTAGTAAACTGCTTCCTAATAGTTCCATGGCACCTTCCAAATTGTGCCGACATTTAGAAACTGTACACCCCGAGTCTAAAGACAAGAATAAAGAATGTTTTGTGCTCAAAAAAGATCAGTTATTAGAAAGTCAAAAAAATATGGTGCATGTAACACAAACTATCAACGAACAGGCCACGGAGGCATTATATTTAGTTAGCTATCGCATTGCACAAGCAGAAATTAATAAAACCATGTGTATTAGACATAACAAAATGTATGCTCGATGAAAAATCTGCAAAGCATCTTTCTACTGTTCCGCTATCAAACGATACTGTTTCACGACGAATCCATGATCTGGCAAGCTACGTCAAACAAGAACTAGTTACACGTCTACAAAATACACGATTCGCCTTGCAAATGGACGAGTCGACTGATGTCGCTGGTTTGGCTATCCTGCTGGTTATTGTGAGATATCCATATAAAAGTTCTTTTGAAGAAGACATGCTTTGTTCATCGCTGCTTACAAACACTACCGGGGAAGAAATTTTTAATAAAATAAATATATTTTTTGAAGAAAATAATCTCAGTTGGAACAATTGCATTGACATTTGTACAGATGGGGCCAAGGCGATGACAGGTAAAACAGCAGGAGCAGTGTCACGAATTAAAAATACAGCGCGTAATTGTAGTTCCAGTCATTGTATTCTGCATAGACAAGCACTTGCGATGAAGCAAATGCCGTCAAATCTAAAATTAGTTATGGATGAAGCGGTAAAAATAATTAATTTTATCAAATCACGACCACTACAATCCCGATTGTTCTCATTATTGTGTGAAGATTATGGCAGCAAACATAAAACACTGCTGCTCCATACAGAAGTGCGATGGCTGTCTCGGGGTAAAACTTTAACAAGGCTATTTGAACTTAGAGCCGAGTTACAAATGTTTCTTTCAGCAGATACTTCTTTTAATTTGAAGGACCGTTTGTATGATAAAACTTTGTTGTTCCGATTGTCTTTTATGGCGGATATCTTTCAAAAACTTAACGAATTGAATTTATCGTTGCAAGGTAAACAGACAACAGTGTTTCAGGCCTATAATAAAATAACTGCTTTAAAAGAAAATTAGATTTTTGGATCATTTGCATTGGTAAGAAAGAAATAGAAAGCTTTACGTTACTCAGTGAGTTTGTTAGCGAAAACGACTCAGTAATGTTTGAAGATGATGTGTTTGAATTGGTCCAATATCTCAGTTCGATGCGCGCATCTTTTGAAAAGTATTTTCCCGAAGAACACAATACAAAAATTAAAGTGAATTCATGGATTCATAATCCTTTTTTACCCAACTAGGAAAAGCCTGAAAACATGTCAAACGAGATATATGAATCTCTTTTAGAAATGTCATCAGACACAAGTATGGAGTCACTGTTCAAAACGACGCCTCTCAATGATTTTTGGTGCAGAATCCAAGATGAATATGCAATGCTTGGCCAAATGGCTCTGGATATTCTGCTCCCGTTCCCAACTACATATTTGTGCGAAACAGGATTCTCTACCTACGCAGCCACGAAAACAAAATATCGCAATAGACTGGACGCCGAAGCTGATATGAGACTCCAACTTTCTTCCATCAAACCTGATATCAACTAATTGATGAAAAATAAAAAACAGTTTCATACCTCCCACTAGTTAGATTTTTTCTTTTTTAATGTTTTCTATTGTTGTCCTTGTCAAGTGGTGAAGTAAATAATAATTAGTAACTGTTACATTGTACTTTTATTATGCTGATTAATAAAAAATACACTTATAAAAACAATTGTTTTATTGTAGGGTTCCATCAAGTATTTTGCTTCCCAAAAGGGTTCCGTCATTTAAAAAGTTTGAGAACCACTGATTTAAATGATTACCTAGTTTGTGATTCCGAAAATTACACTAAATTATTATTTACAAAAAATGAACATAGGTCTGTACCTACCTTTTTAGCGATATCGCAGTAGGTAATTATTGTTCAAAATGTTTCGTTCTAAACATAAACTAGCACGTCTTTGCATATTGTTTGATAAACTTCGAGGCGTGTCTCTATCTCGTTCTAAAACATTAAAAGCGTCTATTATTCGCTGTTTTAAATCACTAACACTTTGAGCTTCTTCGGTATACACTAAACGTAAGACAAAACGTTTTAGTTCGGCCCACAAATAAAAGTCAAGGGGTGTTAGGTCTGGTGACCTCGGCCGCCAGTTCACAGGTCCACCGCGACCTATCCACTTATCACCGAATTGACCACCGAGATACGCGCGCACTGATCGTTTGTAGTGAGCTGGACATCCGTCGTGCTGGAAGTACATGTCTTGCAGATGGAACGTCTTGCAACATGGTGTCAATGACGGAACTTATCATTTGTAGATACGTAATTCCCATCAATCGATCTTCGATCCAAACTGGACCAATTTGAGGAGAAGTACCGTTCCTTCGCAGCGACTGAAGATGTTCTTCTTCTGCGTACATTCGCCTCGCACTGGCTATTTTCACAAAACAAGATATGAAATCGCACCATTGCCTTTGCGAGGTAGATACTCTACGTTAGAATATTCGTACATGTATACGTTCATACGATAACTATGACCGGGTGGACGATGCATACGCGGAAACAAACCGCGCGACGTCACGCCACCGTGACTAATCGCAGGTGACTGAAGTGCGGGACGCGGGCGGGCGGGGGGATGCGCGAGCGAGCGGCTACGGCGCGGCGGCGGCGGCGGCGGCTCGTGCGCCTGATGATATCAAAGAAGCCGACGCAAGTGCAGCGAGTACCTATCAGCCGCAAAGGAACGTATCTACAAATTCATTAATAAATTCCGCGCATTTAGTAGGGTGCGTATGATTTGAATTTCGATATTTTTTCATCGATTTATTCATTTTTTTTTTAATTTCTGTTTTTATTGTTTTAGTATGAAAAGTTTACTTCAAATGGGTAGCATTTTTTGATAGATCAATTTGTTCAAAGGGTATAAAAAAAATAAAAAATAAAAATTTACTATGCCATTGGCTTCTACTCCGTTCACCTACTATGCCCTATGCTTGTCGAGACGGTAAAAAAAAACATCCTGTATTTAAAGAGGATTTTTTGAAAACGTTGCGTGATAAATTCCAGATGCTCTGTGATCACCTGTCGCAGCTAAGGTCCTCTCTAAATGCCACAAATGATAGGATGAGTAGTTTGGAGAAGAGAGTGACTATATTAGAACATAAACATACTCAGCCCCAAGTATCGCCGGAGGTGGTTGAATTAATATTACAATAAATTGTGGAGCGATATGAATGACAGAGACTATAGGCTCTAGACAAAGTGTCATTTTTACCTTTTCCATCATCGTTATCGCTTATAGAATGTCACTTTGTCAGGGGCTCAGGACCCATCAAACCAACACACATGCTTCGCAAAAGGAACGCATTTCCACAGCATTTAGTATACTTTGTGCCACTTTTGCCACACCCAGCGTTCACTTCAGTACATAAACTTATGCACCAAACACACCATTGTGAACAGCAAGTCGAGCCTTTTTGGACATCGACTGATTTGGTTACAATATTGCATATTTATGCACCATTTACTTTATTTCTCGCATTCACTCTCCTTTCTACATCTTCATCGATATTTTTATCTCTTGTCTTCTTTCCATCAATCTTTCTATCTCTTGTAAACAGACTCCCCAAATACACAAACTCATTTACTTGCTCCACACTCGTTAGCATTTATTTTCACACCAAATAACGACACATCCTCTTCTCTTTCAAACACCACCTTCGTCTTATTCACATTTATATTCTTCCCTTTCATCTTAAATGATTCATCCATCACAGTCACCATGACTTGCAACTGTTCTACTGACGAAGCAAGTAGAACTTGATCATTTGCGCAGAGAAGACAAGTAACTCAGTCATCCTCAATCCGCACCCACCCTGGGTAGGATAAAAATATCGATGAAGATGTAGAAAGGAGAGTGAATGCGAGAAATAAAGTAAATGGTGCATAAATATGCAATATTGTAACCAAATCAGTCGATGTCCAAAAAGGCTCGACTTGCTGTTCACAATGGTGTGTTTGGTGCATAAGTTTATGTACTGAAGTGAACGCTGGGTGTGGCAAAAGTGGCACAAAGTATACTAAATGCTGTGGAAATGCGTTCCTTTTGCGAAGCATGTGTGTTGGTTTGATGGGTCCTGAGCCCCTGACAAAGTGACATTCTATAAGCGATAACGATGATGGAAAAGGTAAAAATGACACTTTGTCTAGAGCCTATAGTCTCTGTCATTCATATCGCTCCACAATTTATTGTAATATTAATTCAACCACCTCCGGCGATACTTGGGGCTGAGTATGTTTATGTTCTAATATAGTCACTCTCTTCTCCAAACTACTCATCCTATCATTTGTGGCATTTAGAGAGGACCTTAGCTGCGACAGGTGATCACAGAGCATCTGGAATTTATCACGCAACGTTTTCAAAAAATCCTCTTTAAATACAGGATGTTTTTTTTTACCGTCTCGACAAGCATAGGGCATAGTAGGTGAACGGAGTAGAAGCCAATGGCATAGTAAATTTTAATTTTTTATTTTTTTTATACCCTTTGAACAAATTGATCTATCAAAAAATGCTACCCATTTGAAGTAAACTTTTCATACTAAAACAATAAAAACAGAAATTAAAAAAAAATGAATAAATCGATGAAAAAATATCGAAATTCAAATCATACGCACCCTACTAAATGCGCGGAATTTATTAATGAATTTGTAGATACGTTCCTTTGCGGCTGATAGGTACTCGCTGCACTTGCGTCGGCTTCTTTGATATCATCAGGCGCACGAGCCGCCGCCGCCGCCGCCGCGCCGTAGCCGCTCGCTCGCGCATCCCCCCGCCCGCCCGCGTCCCGCACTTCAGTCACCTGCGATTAGTCACGGTGGCGTGACGTCGCGCGGTTTGTTTCCGCGTATGCATCGTCCACCCGGTCATAGTTATCGTATGAACGTATACATGTACGAATATTCTAACGTAGAGTATCTACCTCGCAAAGGCAATGGTGCGATTTCATATCTTGTTTTGTGAAAATAGCCAGTGTTGGGAGTAATGCCCAACAGTGAAAATGTTATGTACTTGTTATGTAGATAAACTTGGACGGTATGTTATGTTATGTAAATGAGTAGACGAATGATTCCCTTGATGGATTTATTGCTACTGAATACATCTACACAATTGTTACACTTAAATGCTATGTTGGAGGAATGAACAGCTAAACAATATATTATGTGCGTATGTGAGTGTGGCGTACAAACTGTCACAAAGGTCAATATACAGCGTAGCTCGTACATATTGCCCACTCACAAAGGTAACTGTGAACAATGTTGTGTTAACTGAAAATAAAATGTAAAAAAAACTATCTAATCTGAGCCTTATACTATTAAATCACAACGCGCAATAGGCGACGTTGCTTTGTTGAGTGTACGTGCACTCGATATGTGCGATACGCTGCTGTCATCTATGACGTCAAACACAGCTGCGTTGTCCACGATGCTTGCCGTCGACCTCCTTCGGGGCGTTGGCTTGGGAACCGGCTTCTCTTGGCTCGTGCAATGTTTGCGAATTCGGTGGTAAGCGTATATTGCGCCCGCTGTCGCTGCTACTGTTGCCAATATGTATATGACTACATATTGGTGGACGTCGTGTTATGTTGCCCGATCAGATATGATGTCTCCTGCGGCTGCGGCTTTCATTTGTTCTATCTGCTTTCCCAGATCTTGCAGTAACGAGCTTTGCTCCATTACCGTCTCATTTCGGATTCGTGTTTCAAAGCTGGTACCGATAGGTTGATGATCCGATTTATTGGAGGGATTTCCAGTGTGAGTCCTTCAACCTGGGCATGCATTGTATCCATTAGTTGCCTTTGGGAATGTACAGTGAGCGTCTCACTAGTCATAGTGCAGTCGCTACCGAGTGTCATTACCCCTGCGTTGTTAAGTAGTGTAGTTGAAACTTGATTCCCGCATATGACGCGTATTTTGCAAGCGTCACAGCAAAAGTATAGATAGCTGTTTGTGTTGCTAAGTTCCAGCCATGTGTTTTGACAGCTCTCATGATTTGTTCTGCAGCCAGACGAATCTTATCTCTTCTTGCAGAGGCTCTCGTCAGACTGCATGTGGTATATTGGTGACTTTGTGGGGCACAGCAAAGTCGAACTGTCGTAGTGCATGCATTGATGTAGGTCGTTTCCAGTCATCGGTAGGTACGAATCCTTCTGTATGTTAATTGCTAATAGTTCCGCTATAGGCAGTAGGGTGACCATGTCGTGGCCATTCTTTTTTGGGATAAGAATGACGTGATAAATTTCATAGTTTTCTCTACTGATTAACGGCACCCGCATTTCAATAATTAGGTATCTCTCTGTCATTTTTGCTTTCACTTGTAGAAGGTGATATAGGCGGAAGAAATCATCTTGAACGTTGGTGATCGGAAGTGCCACATCCTTTGAGAGCTGTCCGGATATGACGTTGAATTCGTCCCGTAGCTGTTCTGGCGCAATGAGGTGTAAGTTCATCTTGCCGTTGTAAATGTTGGTTACGGTATCCAACAGAATCTCTTGTACGTTTCTTAGATGTTCTATAAAGCTGTTTGCCGAGATAGCAGACATCACAAACTCGATTGATAGTTCGTGAGAGTCAATTTCTTGCTGAAGGGTGCTCGTTAGCTTGTCTAGGCTTAGCAGATGTTGATTGAATAATTTGTATTGTTTTGCGATCGCTTCTTCCGATCTTCTTAGCACGTTGTATTCGGCTTCTATTATAGTTGTCTGATTTTTCGACAAAAGGGCCAGATGTTTGTCATTTTCTTTGATGAGTTGTATATCCCGTTGGTATTGTTCTGCAAATTGGTCATCTAATACTCCGAACAGGGAACGTGCGATTGACCCGACACCGTTGATAAGGCCGCGTTTGCTTCTCATATTCACTCGACCTTGCGGATTCAGCAACATACGGTTGTAGTGGTCGAGTTCAGCGAACGCGTGATGTAATTGTAATGAAATAACGTCACATTGAGTCCTCTGTTTTAGTTTTGAACATATGGTTTCGAGATGATCGTTGAATTTAGTGAACACTGCTGTACCATGCCAGTAGGGTTTGACGTCGTAGTATACAACTATCTTCCAGTCGTCGCGAATCAATTTAAGGTTAGCGGCTTTGTTGAAATATAGGCCTTGTTGCAATTCGATAAAGTTTGTTGTGTCTGTTGTCGCGCTTGCTGGACTCAGTAGGTATAGCAGGGTCATTACTAATCCGATCACGTTGATTTTTTTTGTCTTGACTGTTTGTTGACGTTTTGTTGTGGTCTCTTTTGTAGCTTGTTTTTGGTGCCCATTTTGGGTTTTTTATTGAATAGAGTTTTCCTCGCTGTCTATTGGTAAAATAGATAGCTTTGTTATGGGTCTCTTAATGGAGCCGTTTCTTGTTTTCAGGGTCACCACACGAACATGTCCGTCTTTCCCTGGGTGAAGATCTGTTACTCTGCCCATCAACCATTTCCCTGCGGGCCGCTGGTCATCATGTACAACCACCAAGTCACCAATCTTCGCGTTGTTCTGAGGTTTCTGCCACTTTGTTCTTGCTAACAGTTGGCACAGGTACTCGTTTTTCCACTTCTTCCAGATTTCTGAGTATATTTTTCTAGTGAGCTCCCATCTTGTTCGGGCGTCTTCTCTTGTTTCGATGACGGTCACCCCTGACCTCCCTTTTAGATAGTGTGCTGGCGTCAGACAGTCAAGGTCTTCCACATTTTCACTCAGCGCACATAGAGGTCTGGAGTTTAGACATGCTTCTAGTTTTGTTAAGATTGTGGTGAACTCCTCGAATGTTAACTTTCGCTCACCCACCACTCGTTTTAAATGGTGTTTCAAGCTTCTTACGGCTCGTTCCCACAATCCGCCCGCCGAGGGCCATGCGGGAGCGTTGAAATGCCACTGTATGAACATCTCGGCGACCTTTTTCTGTAGTTGTTCGTTCCTGTAGGTTTTCTCTATTTCCCCGTATTGTTCCATGAGTAGACGATTAGCGCCGACAAAGTTCGTGCCGTTATCGCTGTACATGTGGCGGGGGGCGCCTCTCCTTGCTGCCATTCTGTTAAGGGCTGCCAAAAATGCTGAACTTGTAAGATCAGAGACTAACTCAATGTGCACTGCTTTTGTTACCATGCAAACAAAGATGGCTATGTAACCTTTAGTGGTTTTAGCCCCTCTTCCTTTATTCATCTTAACATCGACAAATCCCGTGTAGTCCACTCCTGTATGGTGAAATGGCGGGGCAGGGTTCACTCTTGCGGTCGGCAGTTCACCCATGATTTGTTGTTGTTTGGTTGGATTGATTTTTCGGCACGTTACGCATTTTCTGACTTGCATTTTTGTGACTCGCACGCCACCGATGATCCAGTATTTTTGCCGAAGGTGCGACAGTGTGAGTCGCGGTCCCCCGTGAAACGTCATATGGTGAGCTTGATCTATGAGCAAATGCGTTAGGTGGCTATCATGAGGGATGATCATTGGATGCTTCATCTCTTCAGTTAACGTGGCGTTGTTCAATCTACCTCCGACTCTTAGCAAGCCTTCTTGATCAATGTAAGGATTCAGAGGCAATAACTTGCTATTTGATGCCACTCTGCCGTGTTTACGTAACTGACTCATATCCGTTTCAAATACATTTTGTTGTGTTTGTTTCACAATTGCTTTAGTTGCACTGTTCAATTCTTGCAACGTCAGGTAACTCGGTAATTGTTTCGAGTCCAATGTTCGAACTATTGAGTTCAATGCTCTGTGTATCCATGCGACGATTCGGATGACACGATTGATAGAACTATGTTTTTGCAATAATTGTTCGATAATGTTGATGGTTTCTGTGTTTGTTTGGACAGCATTGACTTGTTTCATTGCCGTTGATTTCACCTCTTGGTCTGATGTATAGACCTGTTTGGCTAGGGTCCTCATTTCACGGGATGATAGCCAAGTAGGACCTTGCCACCACAGTTGGTTTTCTTTCAATTGACCTGCGTACTGGCCGCGGCTTGCGGCGTCAGCGGGATTTTCACTTGACTTGACGTAATCCCAACAGGAACGCGGTATTACTGTGTTGATTTTTTGGACTCGATTTTCTACATATGTTTTCCATCGTGATGGGTCACCTTGTATCCAACCCAGGACCACCATAGAATCAGTCCAGCCAAAAACTCGAATATCATGTTGATGTAATGATTTCTTAACCTTTTCCATTAGTTTGCATAGTAGGTGCGCTCCATTTAATTCCAGTTTAGGCAATGTTGTTGCTTTTCTGTGCGGTACAATTTTCGATTTTGCAGCGACAAGTCTAACTTCTGTTGATTGGTGAACCCGAGCGTAAATAACACACGCATAGGCATCCAAGGAGGCATCACTAAAACCATGTAGTTCTATAGCTTGGTTTCCGTCACATCTGAGCCATCTTGGTACTTCACACAAGTTTATCATCCTTATGTCTGCTTGTATTTTGCACCATTCCTTTTGTATGTTGTCGGGCACTTCATCGTCCCATTGTAATTTGACCTCCCACACTTTTTGGAATAATATTTTTAATTTTGTTGATATAGGAGCCAGCCAGCCAAGTGGGTCAAACAATTTTGATATTTCAGCTAATAAGCTGCGTTTTGAATGTTTCTTGTTAACGCTTGAAATTGCACATTGGAATGTAAATTTATCCTCTCTCGAATTCCAGCATAGGCCCAATGTTTTTGATGTTTGATCTGTTTTGAAATTGAAGACAGTGTTTTCATTGTTATGTTCAGCTGTTGCGTATTCCAAGAGTGTCGGTTCGTTTGATGTCCATTTTCTAAGGTTGAACCCTCCACTCTTGAGTAGTTGGTTTAGATCCGAAATTAGCTTCTGTCCTTGTTCAATGGTATGCGATCCGTGAACAAGATCATCGACGTAAAATGACTCCTCCACTACTTTTGAAGCTTCCGGGAATTTTTGACGCTCGTCCTCCGCCAGTCTTCGTAGTGTCATTATGGCCAGGAACGGCGTTGCTTTGGTGCCATAGGTTACTGTCGCAAGCTGATATGAAAGTGGATGTTGTTCCGGTGATTCTCGCCAGACAATCAGTTGTAGGCTTTGGTCACAGAAGGCTACTAAAATTTGCCTGTACATCTTTTCAATATCAGCTGTGTACGCGTACTTGTATTGCCTCCACTGTATTAATATTGTTTGTAAATCTTGTTGTAGGTTTGGGCCCTTATACATGAGATCGTTTAAACTCCAACCTGTATTTGTTTTTGCGGATGCATTAAACACCACCCTGTACTTGGTTGTTGTTGATTCGGCGCGTTCGATACCGTGGTGCGGCAAATAGCAGTCGAGTATCTGGTTACATGTTGATTGTTGCATATGACCTAAGTCAATGTACTCTGCTATAAATTCTTTATAGGCTTTTGCGCAATTTTGTTGTTTTCTTAATCTTCGTTCTAACGTTTTGAATTGGGCAATGGCCATCTGTTTGGAAGCGCCCAGCTTGCTTTCCCAGCCTTTTATCATTGGAAGTCTCACTTCGTATCTTCCACTTTCTAAACGTTGTGTGGTATTGGTATAGTACTCAACGCATTTCTGATCTTCCACTGAGAAATCGGCTCGCTCTTTGATGTCTTCGGAATCCCAAAACTGTACCATATCCTCCAGATTATTCAATACCACGTTGCATTGTAATTTTGTAGTTTTGACGTGTCCGCATAGTAGTCAGCCTAGGTATGTTTGTTGTGCGATGGGCCGTGTGACATCATCGCCTTTGATCATTCCCCCCAGCATGATCTGAGAGTAAATGTCCGCTCCAAACAGCAGATCTACTGGTCGGCTACTGTTGAATTCCGGATCTGCCAAGTTGATATGTTTTATTTGAGGCCATGATGGTTTTGTAAAAGTTTTGTTCGGTAGATTCTTGATTAAGTTTTTCATTATGTATACTGATTTTCTGAACATGAAGTCGCTAAAGACAGAGCTGCATGAAATTGTTATCATGCCCTTGCAATTACTCTCCTTTTCTCCAACTCCAAAGACAACTCCTTTACATTTCTGGCGTTTGATCCCAAGAAGTTGAGCAGCTCGTTCTGTTATCAGTGATATTTGAGACCCTTCTACAAGAGCTGATCTACAAGAGCTCGCATGTTGTACTGAGTTCCATCAGCTCCCTCTACCTTTACTATGGCGGTCGCTAATAGAATCTCTGATGCTTCTTCATCATTTTGAGAGACATGAGATGATGAATTTGTTTGATTTTGTTCATTGGTCTTTAATGCTGCCTCGTGCATTAACGTATTATGCTTAGCTTTGCACGTGCGACATCGGTTGTTTGACGTACATTTTTTGCCCTTATGGCTGTACAGGCAATTAATGCAAATTTGCAATTTGTTTATTGTGTTAAGTTTTTCGTCGTTCGACATTTCTAAAAACTTTGCACAAAAATAGAGGCCATGCTCGTCGTTGCAGAGTGGACAAATAAACGTTGACGCATGGTACGATTTCGTAACCTTGTTGTTACCCGCCGCTTGATTCTTGTTGCTATGATAGCTGTGTTTCTTGTTATGAGATGCTTCTTGATTCTGATTTGATGCAGAACTTGTCTTCTGGTAATTGTCTTGTTTACGCTGCGACGATTCCATTGATGTAAACTTCGCCTCTAGGTAGTCCAAGAAATCCTTTAATACAGGTAATTCTCGCGAGTTTTTCAGTGATTCCATGTAATTTGAGTATGTCGCTGCGTCCAGTTTTTGTGCCAAAATGTGCACTAGTAGCGGATCCCAGGTTCGGACATCTACTTCTAAATTCTTGATAGCGTGCAAACATTCTATTGTGACGTCATGTATTTTCTTGATTGGTGGTAATGACTGCTGTTGCATAGTGGGCAGATTGAAGAGCATGTTGATATGCGATGTAAATATAAGTTTTTTGTTGTTGAAGCGATTGTTGAGGATGTCCCAGCACACTAGATAGTTGTCTGAGCTTATTTGTAAGTGTTGTATCAACCTCTCAGCATCTCCTTGGACCTTGCTTTTCAAAAATTGCATCTTCTGTGCATTTGACAAGGATGTATTATTGTGGATAGCTTCCGTGAAAAGGTCTTTGAACGGTATCCACAGATTAAACTTTCCGTGAAACACCGGTATCTCCAACTTTGGTGTTGTTTTTTCTCGATAAGCTCCGGACCACATCTTAGTGTTTAATGCTTTCTTCAAATCTAAATATTGGTTTTCGAATCTTGTATAACGCTCTTCATATACTGCGTTCTTGTCCCCGTTAAGTTCATACTCGATTTCCCAATGGAGACTGTCAATAGCAGACCAACGCGCTTGTAACGTTTGCAAAGCATCCTGGAATTCCCATTTTTCTATGATAAATTCCACTTGAATGTTGGCAACAGTTCTCATAAACGCCTTGAAGTTCGCTGATTGTTTGCGTAAGAGATCATCCAGTTTACTGTTGGATCCCACGTTCCTCTTGTTAGGGCTTTGTTGCTGCCGAGGAGGCAATTGATCCCTGTTGTTGCTCTCAGTTCTGTTACTGATTTTTCCTTCCTCCTCGCTGTCTTGTTGTTCTTTTAATTTTTTGCTCGATGTACTTGCTTGATCTTGTTCAGAGGTACTTTCGAACGATGTTGGTTGCACCGCCGGCGCCGGTCCCCCTGCGGACCGTTTGTGCGTCGACAGTTCCTGATTTTGTTGGAGAATTAACTCCTTGACTTCTTTATAACACTTCAGCGTTGTGTTATATAGATCGCTTGTAAAGTAAGGATGACTCGCACTTACTTCTGTAGATAGACGATCATGATTGAACTGGACTTCACTCCATAAGTTTTCCAGCATTTGCATGCGCCGTTTGAAATAATCCGAGTTCTTCCTGTCCTAGCCATCCTTCTTGATGTTTATGCCGACTTTCTTGATGTTTTCGTAAAGTTCGCGCTGATTCTCGTTAGTATTTGCTGCTGATGCCATGTTACCAAACTTTCCGATGAATTGACGAACTTTGTTTTGAGAAATAGGCTGTTGCTCCACACTTCTGGTTTTTGGTATTATGCGACCTTTTTCTTCTACGACATGCGCCTTCTCAATTGGTTACTGGGGCGACTCGCTTGTGAGAGACCACTCCAACCGATTCGCGACCGTAAAAGATATAAATCACACAACACAAAATTGCTCGAAGGACCAAATGTTGGGAGTAATGCCCAACAGTGAAAATGTTATGTACTTGTTATGTAGGTAAACTTGGACGGTATGTTATGTTATGTAAATGAGTAGACGAATGATTCCCTTGATGGATTTATTGCTACTGAATACATCTACACAATTGTTACACTTAAATGCTATGTTGGAGGAATGAACAGCTAAACAATATATTATGTGCGTATGTGAGTGTGGCGTACAAACTGTCATAAAGGTCAATGTACAGCGTAGCTCGTACAGCCAGTGCGAGGCGAATGTACGCAGAAGAAGAACATCTTCAGTCGCTGCGAAGGAACGGTACTTCTCCTCAAATTGGTCCAGTTTGGATCGAAGATCGATTGATGGGAATTACGTATCTACAAATGATAAGTTCCGTCATTGACACCATGTTGCAAGACGTTCCATCTGCAAGACATGTACTTCCAGCACGACGGATGTCCAGCTCACTACAAACGATCAGTGCGCGCGTATCTCGGTGGTCAATTCGGTGATAAGTGGATAGGTCGCGGTGGACCTGTGAACTGGCGGCCGAGGTCACCAGACCTAACACCCCTTGACTTTTATTTGTGGGCCGAACTAAAACGTTTTGTCTTACGTTTAGTGTATACCGAAGAAGCTCAAAGTGTTAGTGATTTAAAACAGCGAATAATAGACGCTTTTAATGTTTTAGAACGAGATAGAGACACGCCTCGAAGTTTATCAAACAATATGCAAAGACGTGCTAGTTTATGTTTAGAACGAAACATTTTGAACAATAATTACCTACTGCGATATCGCTAAAAAGGTAGGTACAGACCTATGTTCATTTTTTGTAAATAATAATTTAGTGTAATTTTCGGAATCACAAACTAGGTAATCATTTAAATCAGTGGTTCTCAAACTTTTTAAATGACGGAACCCTTTTGGGAAGCAAAATACTTGATGGAACCCTACAATAAAACAATTGTTTTTATAAGTGTATTTTTTATTAATCAGCATAATAAAAGTACAATGTAACAGTTACTAATTATTATTTACTTCACCACTTGGCAAGGACAACAATAGAAAACATTAAAAAAGAAAAAATCTAACTAGTGGGAGGTATGAAACTGTTTTTTATTTTTCATCAATTAGTTGATATCAGGTTTGATGGAAGAAAGTTGGAGTCTCATATCAGCTTCGGCGTCCAGTCTATTGCGATATTTTGTTTTCGTGGCTACGTAGGTAGAGAATCCTGTTTCGCACAAATATGTAGTTGGGAACGGGAGCAGAATATCCAGAGCCATTTGGCCAAGCATTGCATATTCATCTTGGATTCTGCACCAAAAATCATTGAGAGGCGTCGTTTTGAACAGTGACTCCATACTTGTGTCTAATGACATTTCTAAAAGAGATTCATATATCTCCTTTGACATGTTTTCAGGCTTTTCCTAGTTGGGTAAAAAAGGATTATGAATCCATGAATTCACTTTAATTTTTGTATTGTGTTCTTCGGGAAAATACTTTTCAAAAGATGCGCGCATCGAACTGAGATATTGGACCAATTCAAACACATCATCTTCAAACATTACTGAGTCGTTTTCGCTAACAAACTCACTGAGTAACGTAAAGCTTTCTATTTCTTTCTTACCAATGCAAATGATCCAAAAATCTAATTTTCTTTTAAAGCAGTTATTTTATTATAGGCCTGAAACACTGTTGTCTGTTTACCTTGCAACGATAAATTCAATTCGTTAAGTTTTTGAAAGATATCCGCCATAAAAGACAATCGGAACAACCAAGTTTTATCATACAAACGGTCCTTCAAATTAAAAGAAGTATCTGCTGAAAGAAACATTTGTAACTCGGCTCTAAGTTCAAATAGCCTTGTTAAAGTTTTACCCCGAGACAGCCATCGCACTTCTGTATGAAGCGGCAGTGTTTTATGTTTGCTGCTATAATCTTCACACAATAATGAGAACAATCGGGATTGTAGTGGTCGTGATTTGATAAAATTAATTATTTTTACCGCTTCATCCATAACTAATTTTAGATTTGACGGCATTTGCTTCATCGCAAGTGCTTGTCTATGCAGAATACAATGACTGGAACTACAATTACGCGCTGTATTTTTAATTCGTGACACTGCTCCTGCTGTTTTACCTGTCATCGCCTTGGCCCCATCTGTACAAATGTCAATGCAATTGTTCCAACTGAGATTATTTTCTTCAAAAAATATATTTATTTTATTAAAAATTTCTTCCCCGGTAGTGTTTGTAAGCAGCGATGAACACATAAGCATGTCTTCTTCAAAAGAACTTTTATATGGATATCTCACAATAACCAGCAGGATAGCCAAACCAGCGACATCAGTCGACTCGTCCATTTGCAAGGCGAATCGTGTGTTTTATAGACGTGTAACTAGTTCTTGTTTGACGTAGCTTGCCAGATTATGGATTCGTCGTGAAACAGTATCGTTTGATAGCGGAACAGTAGAAAGATGCTTTGCAGATTTTTCATCGAGCATACATTTTGTTATGTCTAATACACATGGTTTTATTAATTTCTCAGATAGTTTGCGCTTCACCTGCTTGTGCAATGCGATAGCTAACTATGATGCCTCCGTGGCCTGTTCGTTGATAGTTTGTGTTACATGCATCATATTTTTTTGACTTTCTAATAACTGATCTTTTTTGAGCACAAAAAATTCTTTATTCTTGTCTTTAGACTCGGGGTGTACAGTTTCTAAATGTCGGCACAATTAGGCAGGTGCCATGGAACTATTAGGAAGCAGTTTACTACAGAGCATGCAGAGAGACACAGAGAGCACCCAGGGTGGGTGCGGATTGAGGATGACTGAGTTTTCAAATTATGAATAATTTAAGATTTAGTTATAACTAATACGTTGCAATGCCTATTTCTTTTTTTTTGTTCTGAAAAATAATTAACCTTCCCGGAAGCGATAACAATAGGTCGAGCCATTTTCGGTCGATTAGCATTCATGACTTCACAAATTAATTAACACAATTCATGTAGTTTAGGGTATTATTAAAATTTGCAATTAGAGAAACCTTGTTTGTTACTGAAAAAGACAGTCTTATTAATGCTTCTTTTAAATATTATCTTGAAACATAACAGTAAAAAAAAACCGGCCAAGTGCGAGTCGGACTCGCGCACGATGGGTTCCGTACCATTATCTATAAAAATGGCAAAAAAAACACGTTTAATAAAACCTTGGAACCAAACCTGATCTGCGAGAGTGTTCCAGTCTTGATCGCTCATACCGAGTCTAAGTTCAGCCACATCTCCTGCTACTGGTATGATCTTGTCTGCGAAGTTTGGTTGCTGCTCCCGGATTATGTCGTAAACCTAAAAAAACATATGCTTTAACTGTGACATGGTCTTTCGTGGAAGAAAACAAGAATTTTATTATGTAAAGCTTTTTGAAGAATACTAACCGGATCCTGTAACATTTCATGTAGCCTTGGGTTGATATGTTTCCCCTTTTTTGGCCGCAGTAAAACAAACACTTTTGATATTTTTGTCGCTCTGAAATTAAATGGAAAAAAATTATTGATTATTTTTGTTCTTTCTAGTCGTGTGACCGTGACCGTGCTTTGTACGTTGATTTGATATTATTTTGTAGCTCTGAAATTAATAAGGAAATATATTTTTTTAGATTTGTGGCACAGTAAAACTGCTGCGCGGCTGAGTCTCCTCCAGTTCACTACTATCCTCACCTGAGCAGTTTCTCAATGAGCTGCTTGCCGAGGAAGCCGGAGCCGCCCGTCACGAGCACCACGGCGCCGCAGTAGAACTGCTGCACGGGTGAGTCTCCGCGCTCTGTTGCTGCGTCTATCGACTTGTTACGGGACATCGCGTTGCTCATGAACACCTGGGCTGGATCCATAGCTTCTACTTTCGCCATTATTTCTATTAACCCTCGAAAAAAATTATAGCATTATTTATGATTAACTTAATTATTTTGTAAACATTTTTTTGAACACGTAACCCTATATAATTTTTTTTTTTAATAGACCTGCCCCCCTTTTGATGGGACTTAAGCATAACTGGCGAAATGTGGGTGTACGTACCTAGTACTATAATCTCACGAGGCGATCTCGTAAAGACAACCTTTGGATGGACTGATAGAAACGGGAGATATTTTGGGCTGTCACTTTACAAAAATAACATACATAATACTAGCCTTAATTTCCCGGAAAGCGGGGTGGCTTAATTGTGTTCTGTGCGATAACCTCACCTAACTATTCCTAACAAATACCTTTTAAATAAGCGAAAGTGAGTTTGTTTATATATTGGATCCCCACCTATGAAATTGGCGTTTTTTTCTCACTAATAGAGAACCTTGTCACTTCTATGATTTAAAATATTAATCAATTGCTTGGTATTATATCGAATAATGACCATCATAGACACCTACCAATAGTAAAAAACCTTATTTCTTATAGTTTTATAAACATGAAAATACCTTAATAATGACCCCTCATTTTGTTAGCAGAAATTAGCACTATTTTTTTTTAACTTAGCCAAAACTTATTTTTGTCGCTTAATCTAAGTGGCATACGTTATCTTAGTTTTTAAACAGTAGTGCATAAAAGTTTTAAAACGGTAGTGTTCATGGTTGTTATAAAAATTAAGAAAACGTTAGTACGAAAAATGCAACTTCTACGAAACCGCGGGTCGCAGCTGGTCAGATATAATGGTAAAACAAATTATCTGACTTGGATCACAACGAATATCAACTAAGACTAAAATGCTTACACAAAAATGAAGTAAATAAAATACATTATTACTTACCAAGCGGTCCTTGAAAACTTGAGTGCCCCCACAACGTCGCTAAGACACGTTTAGAAAAGGAATGATGCGTTTAAAGAAAATAAATCTTATTTATGACAAAGGGTAGGTATGTCAGTTAAGAACTATCTACTTAAACAGCCTGTTTGCAAAATTTACCGAACAAATGAATAAATAATAGAAAGACACAATGTGTATATATTAATATATTAATTTAAAAAAAACGCTAAGTTCTAGAAATAGGTTTGACATGTTAATACACTAAAATCCAACAAAAGAAACTGGCAAAGAGCGAGTCGTAATCGCCCACCGAGTGTTCCGTATACAACATTATTTTTTGTTTATGTTAAACCCGAATATGGGTCATTGTTTAACACTAAAATTATATACCTACAAAGCGAAATAAAAAATATTATAGAAAGGAAGGGCTCATAGGGCGTCAAAAAATTCTTCCGCATAGCTGTCAGTGGGAAAAGTGCCCAAAGGCTGGCAGCATTGCCACGTTGGATGGCAATGCTGATTCTTTGATTCATCATTTTGAATAACTTTTTCTATGGTACCAAAACTGAAATCGCGAAAAAAAAATCACCTGTTGCATACATTTTTTCGATTTAAGTGAACACATATGTATGGATTTTCAAAACAAACCTATTGATTTTCATACTTATTTCATCGATATGCTGCTTCCATGTGAAATGTTCATTTGATATACCAATAAGTTTATTTTTAAGTAATTGTTCTACTATTTGATCTCTTTGCGGTATTTTAAAGGGGATATATTTACTTTTCTGCGTTTTGAAATTGATTATTTTAGTTTTTTCTACGTTAACTTTTAAAGCGTTGTTATCTAACCAAGTAATAAGTTTACTCAAAATGTTATTTATATCAGACTCATAGGATTCCTCATTTTTACAATAAAGGATAACCGTTGTGTCATCAGCCAACAGAACACAGTTCTGTTCTATAGCTTGAGGGAGATCGTTAACATATACAAGGAATAATGGTGGCCCTAAAATGCTTCCCTGTAGAACTCCAAAGTAATGTGAGTTAAAGTCGGTGATTATATTTACTTTGTCATCAAATTTTGTGATTCTCGTGATCTGAATTCTATTTGATAAATAATATTTGAACCATTCGAGGGCTGGACCTCTTATACCCATTTTACTCAGTTTATCAATGAGAATGGAGTGATTTACGTAATCGAAAGCTTTAATAAGATCTAAAAACAGAGCTGAAGTTGTAAATTTCGAGTTGACGTTATTTAAGATCGATTTGACTAAATTAAACGGGGCTCCCGTACAACAAACGTATTTTTTTTGCCGTTTTATAGATAATGGTACGGAACCCATCGTGCGCGAGTCCGACTCGCACTTGGCCGGTTTTTTTTACTGTTATGTTTCAAGATAATATTTAAAAGAAGCATTAATAAGACTGTCTTTTTCAGTAACAAACAAGGTTTCTCTAATTGCAAATTTTAATAATACCCTAAACTACATGAATTGTGTTAATTAATTTGTGAAGTCATGAATGTTAATCGACCGAAAATGGCGCGACCTATTGTTATCGCTTCCGGGAAGGTTAATTATTTTTCGGAACAAAAAAATAAGAAATAGGCATTGCAACGTATTAGCTATAACTAAATCTTAAATTATTCATAATTTGAAAACTCAGTCATCCTCAATCTGCACCCACGTTTGTTGTACGGGTTGTACCTTTAATTTTTTTTTTTTTTTTTAAACGCTAACAGAAATACATCATCTGTGAAAATTTCAACTGTTTAACTATCACGGTTCGTGAGATACAACCTGGTGATAGACGGACAGACAGACAGACAGACGGACAGCGGAGTCTTAGTAATAGGGTCCCGTTTTACCCTTTGTGTACGAAACCCTAAAAATCTGCCGAACACTACCATTTTTATTTCTATAAACTAAAACAAGTGTAAGGTTCCTAAAGTTGAAACATAGATGTGACAAGCCCAGATATTAAAAAAAAAACGGACAAATGTAGGTATAATTTACCGCATTGCGAAATGATTGTGTTAAAAGCTTTTTATCTGTTTTTGCTATTACAACTTAAATATTATCGTTACAAAACCAATGAAAACAAAAATAGGTTTTTAGCATCCTAAAATCATTAAAAAAACACAAAGTCGTCTGGCTATGATATTATTTACAGATCTTCTAAAACAAATCGCTTAATACATAGCAGAGCCTCTTCCATATATTATAAATTTATCATTAGAACAAGGCTGCTTCCCGGAAAAACTCAAAATATCTAAAATAAAACCAATGCACAGAAATGGATCTAAAACAGACAAAACTAATTATCGACCTATTGCGATGATACCAATTCTATCAAAGGTCTTTGAAAGAGTTATGTACAAGAGAGTCATTTCTTTCTTGGACGAGTATAATATGCTTGCAAAACAGCAATATGGTTTTAGGAAAAACAAATCCACCTCATTGGCAGCGTTTAATTTAGTCAAATCGATCTTAAATAACGTCAACTCGAAATTTACAACTTCAGCTCTGTTTTTAGATCTTACTAAAGCTTTCGATTACGTAAATCACTCCATTCTCATTGATAAACTGAGTAAAATGGGTATAAGAGGTCCAGCCCTCGAATGGTTCAAATATTATTTATCAAATAGAATTCAGATCACGAGAATCACAAAATTTGATGACAAAGTAAATATAATCACCGACTTTAACTCACATTACTTTGGAGTTCTACAGGGAAGCATTTTAGGGCCACCATTATTCCTTGTATATGTTAACGATCTCCCTCAAGCTATAGAACAGAACTGTGTTCTGTTGGCTGATGACACAACGGTTATCCTTTATTGTAAAAATGAGGAATCCTATGAGTCTGATATAAATAACATTTTGAGTAAACTTATTACTTGGTTAGATAACAACGCTTTAAAAGTTAACGTAGAAAAAACTAAAATAATCAATTTCAAAACGCAGAAAAGTAAATATATCCCCTTTAAAATACCGCAAAGAGATCAAATAGTAGAACAATTACTTAAAAATAAACTTATTGGTATATCAAATGAACATTTCACATGGAAGCAGCATATCGATGAAATAAGTATGAAAATCAATAGGTTTGTTTTGAAAATCCATACATATGTGTTCACTTAAATCGAAAAAATGTATGCAACAGGTGATTTTTTTTTCGCGATTTCAGTTTTGGTACCATAGAAAAAGTTATTCAAAATGATGAATCAAAGAATCAGCATTGCCATCCAACGTGGCAATGCTGCCAGCCTTTGGGCACTTTTCCCACTGACAGCTATGCGGAAGAATTTTTTGACGCCCTATGAGCCCTTCCTTTCTATAATATTTTTTATTTCGCTTTGTAGGTATATAATTTTAGTGTTAAACAATGACCCATATTCGGGTTTAACATAAACAAAAAATAATGTTGTATACGGAACACTCGGTGGGCGATTACGACTCGCTCTTTGCCAGTTTCTTTTGTTGGATTTTAGTGTATTAACATGTCAAACCTATTTCTAGAACTTAGCGTTTTTTTTAAATTAATATATTAATATATACACATTGTGTCTTTCTATTATTTATTCATTTGTTCGGTAAATTTTGCAAACAGGCTGTTTAAGTAGATAGTTCTTAACTGACATACCTACCCTTTGTCATAAATAAGATTTATTTTCTTTAAACGCATCATTCCTTTTCTAAACGTGTCTTAGCGACGTTGTGGGGGCACTCAAGTTTTCAAGGACCGCTTGGTAAGTAATAATGTATTTTATTTACTTCATTTTTGTGTAAGCATTTTAGTCTTAGTTGATATTCGTTGTGATCCAAGTCAGATAATTTGTTTTACCATTATATCTGACCAGCTGCGACCCGCGGTTTCGTAGAAGTTGCATTTTTCGTACTAACGTTTTCTTAATTTTTATAACAACCATGAACACTACCGTTTTAAAACTTTTATGCACTACTGTTTAAAAACTAAGATAACGTATGCCACTTAGATTAAGCGACAAAAATAAGTTTTGGCTAAGTTAAAAAAAAATAGTGCTAATTTCTGCTAACAAAATGAGGGGTCATTATTAAGGTATTTTTATGTTTATAAAACTATAAGAAATAAGGTTTTTTTACTATTGGTAGGTGTCTATGATGGTCATTATTCGATATAATACCAAGCAATTGATTAATATTTTAAATCATAGAAGTGACAAGGTTCTCTATTAGTGAGAAAAAAACGCCAATTTCATAGGTGGGGATCCAATATATAAACAAACTCACTTTCGCTTATTTAAAAGGTATTTGTTAGGAATAGTTAGGTGAGGTTATCGCACAGAACACAATTAAGCCACCCCGCCTTCCGGGAAATTAAGGCTAGTATTATGTATGTTATTTTTGTAAAGTGACAGCCCAAAATATCTCCCGTTTCTATCAGTCCATCCAAAGGTTGTCTTTACGAGATCGCCTCGTGAGATTATAGTACTAGGTACGTACACCCACATTTCGCCAGTTATGCTTAAGTCCCATCAAAAGGGGGGCAGGTCTATTTAAAAAAAAAATTATATAGGGTTACGTGTTCAAAAAAATGTTTACAAAATAATTAAGTTAAACATAAATAATGCTATAATTTTTTTCGAGGGTTAATAGAAATAATGGCGAAAGTAGAAGCTATGGATCCAGCCCAGGTGTTCATGAGCAACGCGATGTCCCGTAACAAGTCGATAGACGCAGCAACAGAGCGCGGAGACTCACCCGTGCAGCAGTTCTACTGCGGCGCCGTGGTGCTCGTGACGGGCGGCTCCGGCTTCCTCGGCAAGCAGCTCATTGAGAAACTGCTCAGGTGAGGATAGTAGTGAACTGGAGGAGACTCAGCCGCGCAGCAGTTTTACTGTGCCACAAATCTAAAAAAATATATTTCCCTTATTAATTTCAGAGCTACAAAATAATATCAAATCAACGTACAAAGCACGGTCACGGTCACACGACTAGAAAGAACAAAAATAATCAATAATTTTTTCCCATTTAATTTCAGAGCGACAAAAATATCAAAAGTGTTTGTTTTACTGCGGCCAAAAAAGGGGAAACATATCAACCCAAGGCTACATGAAATGTTACAGGATCCGGTTAGTATTCTTCAAAAAGCTTTACATAATAAAATTCTTGTTTTCTTCCACGAAAGACCATGTCGCAGTTAAAGCATATGTTTTTTTAGGTTTACGACATAATCCGGGAGCAGCAACCAGACTTCGCAGACAAGATCATACCAGTAGCAGGAGATGTGGCTGAACTTAGACTCGGTATGAGCGATCAAGACTGGAACACTCTCGCAGATCAGGTTTGGTTCCAAGGTTTTATTAAATTATTTTGAATTTTTGATGATGGTGATGTCATTATTTATATTATTATACTTTGTATTATCTAATTGCATAGCATAGGTGTGAGTACTATGTCGTTGATTGACTTGAATGAGCCCTGGCGGCTGAGAATATGTCATGCTCACTCAGATGTCTCGCTGATGGTGGCGCGTGTATCATTTAGCTCCCTTCAAAATGGTTGAGCTGAATGGTGCTGACCCATGTGTCATGTTCGTGAACGTCAGTTGGCTGGTCATCTCTTAGCTGCCATGGCTTATTTTAATTTTTGAAATGTTTTTTATTTTTACAAGCTTTATATTAGCTTGCTCTGTTCGTATGTCGTTCCGGTTACTCCTTTTGTCATCAAGCACTTCCAGGCATCCGATTGAGCTGAAACTTGGCATACGTATACAACTACCGAGACATTTTGAAAAAATTAAACCATAGAGCTGGTCTGATGATGGAGTCGGAAGTTGGGCATGGGAACTCTTCAATCAAACAAGATAGCACCATCGTGTTTGGACTCATTGGTTACGTATTAACTAGTACTTTGACACTAGGTGGTGTTTAGGGCCTGATGATGGAGCCGGAAGGTGGCCATAGGAACTCCTCAATCAAACAAGATATCACCATCGTGTTTGGACGCGTTGGTTATATATTGACAAGTGCTTTGACACTAAGTGATGTTCAGGGCCTAATGATGGAGCCGGAAGGTGGCCATGGGAAAACCTCAATCAAACCAGATAGCACCATCGCGTTTGGACTCATTGGTCCTGTATTAACAGGTACTTTGACTCTAAGTAGTGGTCAGGGTCTGATGATGGAGCCGGAAGGTGGCCATGGGAACTCCTCAATCAAACAAGATAGCCCCATCGTGTTTGGACTCGTTGGTTATGTATTAACAAGTGCTTTGACACTAGCTAGTGTTCAGGGTCTGATGATGGAGCCGGAAGGTGGCCATGGGAACTCATCAATCGAACCACAAAGCACCATAGTGTTTGGACTCGTTGGTTATGTATTAACAAGTGCTTTGACACTAGGTAGTGTTCAGGGTCTGATGATGGAGCCGGAAGGTGGCCATGGGAACTCCTCAATCAAACAAGATAGCACCATCGTGTTTGGACGCGTGATTTTATTATTTTATAATTTCGGACGCTTTTAACGTGCTTTCTACATTGTTCTCACATGTATAATTTCAACATGAATGATAATTTTTTTTCTTTATAAAAGAGGGTCCGTGGAGTTTCTTGCCCGTTCATCTCCATCTCCATAGGTATCTACTACGCTTTGGAATGGGCAACTAGCTTCATATGTCCAACTGACCGACACCTTGATTATTCAAAAGTGCCTGTAAACGGTTTAATTGAAATAAATGCTTTGAGTTTGATCAATATTATTTAAGTAAAACGAGTAGATAGGTTACCTAAGAAAAGAATCGAGCTGAGTGGCTTGTAATTGGATAGGAATTACTTCAGAAGAAAAAAAAAAGTTTAAAATTTATTGGGACCACTATTATAAATTCGTCAGTTTCTTTTTTTTCTGTGTTTATGTTACGCGATTTCTCCGCCAATTATGAATCAATTTTGATGATTCTTTTTTGTTTGGTAGGTCATGCTTCCGAGGTGGTCCCATATAAATTTTATTAACTTTGCTTGCGTAGTTTTTGAGTTGGCTTCAGTATTACGTATTTTTCCCTCTTAGTTTATCTAGATGATATCTTAATTTTCTCCTTCACTGTTATTTACATAGCAGGCAGTGGTATTCGAATTTGTGTGGGGTAGGTACCACAACTAAACTACAAAAAACTACTAAAAAATAAATACTTTTTTATAAAAAAAAAACAACCGACTTCCAAAAAAAAACACTAAATAGTGAAAAATAACCTTAATTTCGGAAGTCGGTGTCTTTGCTTTTCAATTTTCGTTTTTTGCCGACTTCCGAAATTAAAGTAAAAAGTTATTCTATTTTTCCGTCGACAAAACCCGTTTATGATGTCATGCTACGCGTGTTGGAAAGCAGTCCTTTCCAAAAGTAACTTGATATAATGACAGCATTACTATGTTTTTGTAATGCAGGTGCACATAATATTCCACTTGGCAGCCACAACTCGCTTCAATGAACCCCTTCGAGTGGCTACCATGATCAACCTCAGAGGGACCAGAGAGGCTCTCAAACTTGGGAAGGCTTGCACAAACCTCAAGTTTGTTTTACAATATTTGAAGTGACTTCTAGCTTTCTATACAGGCTCGATTTTTGAGACGGGGCAGTAAGGGCAGGTTTATCGTTTACCCTACCTTTATCGTTGTAGCTACAGGAAACGTTCTTAGGAGTATATTCTCAAGTCAGATTTTGGAAAAATGATACAGTCGGCTAGAAAAATGTAAATTCTCACGTTTAATTAATATGTTATAATTTCGTTTATGGATTAAAAGACTTCTGGACTAACAGAGGTTAGAGTACTAGAAAAGATTAGGTCAGTCTCAGATTCGCTTTCCTGAAGCTACAAAGGCTAAAACGGTTAAGGGCCCATGCTGCCCTAGCTCAAAAACCCATCCTGTATATAACGCTTTTATAATATGCATGAAGTATAATTAAGTACATAATAAATACATGCTACGTATAGTAGGTATCCTGTATAATTATGTTTTCTTCGTACTGGGTGGCGCAAAAGTCACGACGGCGTTAAAATATGACATTTAAACTGACTACTAATTTACAAACGTGTCAGTGGTCTCACAATGATCAGTTTTTGACAGATACGCCATACAAAATCTGTCAAAACTCATCATTGCGAGACCACTGACAAGTTTGTAAATTAGTAGACTTGGCCCCCAATTTGGTGCGCAGTTACACCACAAAGGATAATTTGGCCCTATTATTTGAAGACGACAACGACATTGCTGAAACTGTGGATGACATTAGATATCAGAACTTTATTGTTTTTTAACCGACTTCTTCAAAAAGAAGGAGGTTCTCAATTCGTCTTCCGAAATTAAAGTTATTTTTCACTTTTTCAGTGTTTTTCTTGGAAGTCGGTTGTTTTTTTATCTCCCCGACTTTTATTTTAGTATCTTATAAGTTAACAATTCAAATGAGTTAACAAAAATAAACAAAGTTATAAGTAGTTGTGACCCCTTCCTGACTTATGCGCCACCCTGTACATATGTTTGTATCCTTCTTTTCAAAATCCTTATTATTTACACATTGCATCAACGAAAGCACACTATTCTTGTACATTACTTATTATTTCATCATTTTTTAAGATTAAAATATTAACTGAAATAGTAACTAGTAAAAAATAATCTGCTTTTCCTACAGATCTTACGTCTACGTTTCAACGGCATTCTCTCACGCTTGCGACTACCGGATCAACACAGAAGTGTTGGAAGATTTCTACGAGGTTCCTCTAGAACCGGAAACGATGATAAAACTAGCGGAGTCAGTTGAAGAGTGCAGACTAAATGACATAACACCCGGGTGAGGAATTTAACGTTAAAATATTTTTACTTAAAAAAAACACAGTCTCATCACATAAATAACACGTGTGCTAGAATCTTAATAACATTTATTTAAATAGCTATGAATGCAGTTTAAATTATTTTTTAAATTCAAATAATGTCTTCTTTCAGTAAAATGTTCCATCTACAATATTCAAGGTACTTTCCTTCCATGTGGCATATCCGTGAGACGCCCTGTATATTATATCTGTGTCGGACATGTGCTTACGCGCAATCGCGAGCGGGTCCCCCTTACACGCGTTTGCGAAAAAAACGGACAACCTTGCTCATGAAATTGACACTTGACCTTGGGTGCGGCCGCACTCATTAAAACTTAAAACAATCGACTCGAGTGGCCTTTTTTTTTTTTTTTTTTTTTTGAGGTTGGGAAATCATCCAATGACTTCTCCCGCTCTGGGTGGAGCGGAAGGGCGTGTCAGACTTTTACTGACTAAAACCCACCCGTGTTCCTTCAGTTGCCTGTTGCCAAGGTCCCGGTATCCCTTTCGGACTAACCCGCAACCCTGGCAGGGACTCGAGTGGCCTAGCGTAGTCGTGTAACCCTCTTCATCATTTTTATAAACCAGAATAGTTATTTGTAATAATTAAGAAGAAAACATAATTATTGTGGAAGAAAATCTTAATAGAAAAAATTAAACAATTTACGCGCACTTGCACAATTCACCAGTAAAACTAAACGGACAATCATAGCCGATTTATACATAGACTATAAAACCCAGAACAAAATATAACTTTGTTAATAAATGCCATCTAATTAGCTAACAATAGGAAAAAAAAACAGTTAGAATATAAATTCCAATAAGATAATTAACAAATAAAAACGCTAGATGGGTACCGATTTCAAACTTAAATAACGACGACACTTGGTCTCATTTAATCAGTTTCAATTATGTGATAAATAGATATAATCCTATAGTTTATAAGGTAAAAACTACTTAATAATTAATTCAACATTTAAAATTACATTACATACTTCGCCCCAAAGGTCATTGACCTTTCACCTCAACGCGGAGATTCATGTAATCTAACACATTTACAGTTATTTTGATGATATTTCACCTTTTATGATTGAAATTATGTCTAAACTTTACTATCACACACATAGTTTCCCGCAGTTTTAATTAATTACAAGACCGGCCGACACACGAGCTCGAAAGATTCACTTTTAGCACATTTCACTTATCGTCTCACTAAAAATATTATTGAATTATCCCTCTTGAATAATCAAATGTGATGGCTGTAAACGAAAGGGTATACGTCGCGTAATCAGATATGATGACTAGACAGTCAGGTATTTTGGCGGTTTTATTAACGGTTTTTTGTATGCTTACACTACTATTTTTAACTGGTTTTCTACATTAATTTGGTACCTTAACATGAGTAAAAACCAATAAATTCGAATAATTTCAGCATTTTTTCCCATATGCGGAGGGCTGGCCTTACACCCTGGATGTCTTCTAGTTGCCTCCTTTCTAGAGATATATTATCTTTCACGCAGTCCATCCACCGTTTATTTCTTTCGTTTCTTTGGTCTTCCACACAGCTTGGCTATACAAGCAGTGTGGAAGACCAAAGAAACGATCCACATTCATGGTTCAAACTTTCCTTTCCACATTTTCCTCATTCCTCCGATGCGCTAACTCATACCATGCTGCCGGTGCCACTTTCAGACTTCCTCTTATATACTTGTTTCTTATTCTATACATTCGCGTAATGTGAAAATATAGGAAAAAATTATATACAAGCTGAGCTGGACGCTTCACCTGCATGTTCCTTCATATTCTCCTTTGACTTCTTTGTCTAGTTTAGAGCTACTGATATCACTTGCCCTTCGAAGGGACCCATTACGTCATATGCTTGGCCCATTGTTCGCCTGGCAAACGACAGAATGTGTCCAGTTCAGATCCAGTCTATTTCAGCGTATCAGGTTTCCCAGTGACATCAATTATTTAAACTTTATAATGTTTTATAATATTTTCTTCAGTTTAACCAAAACCTGGCCCAACACTTACACATTCACGAAGGCTATTAGTGAAGAACTGGTGAGGAGTATGGGTGATGAACTGCCTATTTGCGTCGTAAGACCTGCAATCGGTGAGTAGGCTTCTATGCGGTTTTTCTCTTTCGTCAAGAATGGATGGAATCCTAAAAAAAATGTTTCAACACACTTGATCGAAAAGTGGCTCTTATTGCAACATCTTTAGGTACCCAATGCAGTGTATCTTACTGGCCTGCTTTTTAGTCTGCATTCCCGCACTATTCCGGGAACGCTACATATAACTAGAATGATATACTAGTCACAGATGTATAGTTGTTTTTAATCAAGCTTTTCAAGAACCTTCATGCATTTTAAAGAACCTTCATGCCTTTTCATGCCTTTTTGAATTGATAAAATATCGATAGTTAAAAAGAACCATGTTTACACCGATTGACATAATAAGCTTTTCGGTAGCATAATAATGACGATGGAAAAATGGAACGTCAAACATGTAATGGATTGATTTCGATCATCGATAACGATGATGGAAAAGTCAAACTTTTCCATCATCGTTATCGATGATCGAATATCAATTTGTTTGGACATTCAGGACAAAGCTCTTTTTTATTTTTTTATTTCAGTAATCTGTGCTAAACAAGAACCACAGCCAGGTTGGGTCGACATGTCCTGTGTTTACGGAGTAAGTGGTGTAAGTATGATTGATAGCATGTCAGATCAAGCATCCACTACTAAGCATGGACTCCCCAAAGTGTGGTACAAATTATCGATCTTAGCACCGATCCGTGATCAGCGCACTTTCGTAAAATAGATATAATTTATTTGATAGAATATAATATCTACTTATAAACTGTTTCAAGCGGATGTTATACATAATATGTAGTCGCTTATGATGTGTAACATCTAACATCTCACTTTTTTAATAAGCAACGTTAATAGGGCGGGGCTTCTTCAACGTCCTTTTTGAAGGCCAACTCTAGCACCGTGCGCGCTTATTGGTCAAATCAAATAACACGCGCTTCCACGGCTTCCTGTTACACACTTCCGTTGCTTTTCACGAAATCACTCCCACAACTCCATTGTCACATCAGGTAGAAACCTCTACTTTTAAACTAGACTACTGTAACAACACCTAACATTAAAAATTTTCCTCTCAGATTATCTTAGGCTGTGGCTTAGGTTTGATACACGCAGCCATTATGAACGAAGATTGTGACGCGTTTTTGACGCCAGTAGACTATGTCAATAATGCCACTATTGCTGCGGCATACGAGACCGCTAGACGGAGAGTTGCTGGAGAGAAGACACCCAAGATCTATACTGTGTCTACAGCGAGAAACCCTGGGATCTGGGGTAAGTGTATTAGCTAAAATCATGTCCTGTGTTGTGTGATGATTTCTAGAAGATTGGCAGGTTTCTCTGTTTGTATTGGTAACAACTACAAAAATCATGAGTAACTTAATTTTAAATCATAATCATCAGAAGCAGTTCACTGCTGCACAAAGGCTTCTTGAAGTGCACGCTATCCAACTTGATCCTCGGCCACCAGCTGCTAATTTGTGACCCTGCGAAGATCATTGATCTACTCAGCATAGGATGGGCTTAGGCATAGGATGTCCATACAATTGCAGATTCACGTTCTCCACTTGAGTGGGATAGATGTGTTCTTGATAACACACAATCCCAAACGGTTAATGCTTCTACGGCAAATTTTAATATGGCCGTCCAATTGCCACTTTAGCTTACTTACTCTGTTGGCTATGTGGACAACTTTCATTATTTTCTATTTCACACAGAAAAACTGCAGCATACATTACTAAACGAATTTATAACTAATTATGCGACGACAAAGGCTGTTTGGTATTCTTCCTTTCTGGCGATCAAGGACCCCAGGCTCTTCTGGATTTATTCCTGGATCTTCCACATGATACCAGCATATATTGCGGATGGAGTCTGCTTGTTTCTTAGAAAAGAGAGGAGGTAAAATTCATTTTATTTTAATTCAATCTCAGACCAACAAAAAAAGGAAGACGGATCACGCCGTACATCAAAAGTGAAGCCACAAAACCATGCTCCTGCAAGTAAACACACAGGCTCACGCACACACCTACACTAAAACCATGCTCATCGCTCCTATTTCATCACGATCACAAGTCGTCGTCTAGTTAACATCAATAAAAAAAATAGAATTATGCCTTCCTGTGTAGTAAAAACTTGTAAAAACAATAGCAAATAAAAAGTCTCACGGAATCACTTTTCACTTGTACGTACTTGAAATAACATCGTTTATTAATTTAATGTGCTATGAATTTTAGGTTACTTGGAACAAAAAACCTCAACGAATGAACGAATGAAAGTAGTGACATAACGTGTTAGAGTTGCCATAATGTGATTTCAAATTTTCCCATTTGATTAAACCGATTTAAATAATGATTTCTTATTTCGAGTAATTATATTCCTATTTTCTTTTTTTATGTATTTATATTTTAGATTTCCAAGTAATACTGAATCTAAAAGTAAATGGATAGTAGCTATATGAAATAGCGATGTATTTTTTTTTGTTTTTGTTTCGGTATACAGGATGTAAGGGTAAACACTCTTGTCATTCAAACCATGGGTAGTTGACGTAAATGTAAAAATAAATGACCGAATACAACAAAAAAAAAATGTTATTTTCATTAGAAGAGTTTAAAAAGTTACTATCCGACACCGTGCTCGCTAGCGAAACAGCTGACTGACTGAGGGAGGGGTCGCGTTCGCGGCCGTTCAGGTCACATCCCGCACCCTCCGCCCGTGTTGAGACGCAAGTTCGTTGCCCTAGCGTATAGGGCAACGAACTTGCGTCTCTGTGATAAAATGTTGTTATTTAAAAAAAGAAAAAAAAAGTTGTAATTTTCCATTGATTTTACGTTCTATAAATGAAACCAAACCACTGGTTGCAAGGATAACGGTGTTTACCCTAACACCCTGTATAAGTCCTTCTTAACAATCGAGTTATAATACCATACTCAACAACATCTTACTCGTACAATATTATCCTACCCATACAATATTATTCCCCAAATTATAGGGAAAAACTTAAAAAAATGACAACCTTTTTTACACAAACATAGATAAAAAGGTGGCTTCACTTTTGGAGTACGGCGCGCTCCGTCTTTCCTTTTTTGTTGGTCTGAGAATTCAATCAATATAAAATAATACTTATCAAAACTGTCCAGCACTTCTCGTAATAATCGATACGTTTCAGTGCCGAATCAAACATCAATCAATGGTACCGAAGGAGTCCTATAAACGTTGTTCATGGTTAAAGAAATTTATTTCTCAATAAGAAATTACAAAGATTTCACTTACTTGAGAACATTTTTAAACTTACAATATAGTTATAAAGACTCACAAACTAAGCAGTTATTGTTTTTTTTTATATATAGAGATTTACAAACGTAATAACATGCATGTCGTACGCAAATAGCATTAAGTACACAAAACTTAAATCTTTTCGACCCACCCGCAAAAGAAACAATTACCGTGGTCACAAATGTTCCTACTCGTATTAGATAAGGAATGATATTGTCTTGTTTGCCAGAATTTTATATGCCATAATATTGTTTTCCATAATCGTCCTCAGTCATAAAAATTAGTTGCCCTATTGTCATTGATACTAATAACGTTTGTCATATCAACTTATTAGTCATAACTTTTATTTGCCATAAAATTAGTTGCCATAATAACATGTGTCATAATCATTACTTTCTATAAGTACACATTACATAATCGATACTTGACATAAGCAACATTTAATATAATTTAGAAGCGTTTATTGTTTTGTACAAAAAATTGCTAAGGAGTACCTATTTTTTGTATAACCCTAGCTATGTATGTGTTAGTCCTAAAAAGTTGCAAAAAATTAGATTTTAGTATCAGAACGCGAGTGTCGCATCGCGGTAACTACTCGCAGTCTTGTATGCCCTACCCCTAGTGTAATTTAAAAACGCGTAGGCGCGGAGGGGCTATGTGGCCCGCGTGTTTAGGAGCAGGTGGTTGTAACGCTCGCCGCTGCAGCTGAGGCTGGCCGGTCGCCGGCCAGCAAGACGAAGCTGCGGTGGTGAGCGTTAAACCATCTACGACGATAAGCTCGCGTGGGACCGCTGGAGCCCCACAGCGCCGGAGCCGTGACAGAAACCATGCCTGCTGAGTTTTTTTTTATTTTTTTTGCCTTTTGTTCTTGCAGCATAAACCATTTTTCTATAAATATGTTAATAGCAAAATTATTTAGTTTAACATAACATCAAAATTGCAGGCGCTTGTACTGAACTAGCATTGTTGTGCTAATATGGGTAAATTAATATTACGATGAATAAATGGTATGGAAAACGACATTATTAAAAATGAGAAATATAGTAAATAATTATTATGACACTTTTGATCGATTATGACCAATGAAATTAGGGAAAATGATTTTATGTAATTTGACGATTATGGCAACTGAAGCGTTATTTCTAATGAAATTATGGCATATGAAATTATGGCAAACATTAGTAAACCATAAGGAATGCGAACCCGGTGCCTTAATAAAGCAACGCAGCAGTAGGTCAAGTATATTTATGGTAGTAGTGTTAGATCATTTAAAATATGATTTTTTAATTTAGTTTTGAAAATACTAAACGATTTCGCATTCTTTACCTCTTTAGGTAGCTGATTGTACTTTCGCACTCCCGCAAAAATAATTGTTCTCTCACCATTGACTGTTCGCACTCGTGGTAGCAAAATGTAATCCTTCCTACGACTGCTACGATTATGTACTTGATGTATTTTAGTGAAGTGTATTTGTGTGTGAATGGACTTGTTCAGAATCTTTCTTATAAGTATGCTTGTACAGTATGCATGGAGTTGTGGTGTAAGGTAATCATAGTGGAATAATAGGGTCAATTAGTGATAGGGTTTCAAAAACTTTGTTTAGAAATGAAATAAGGGTAGCATTTAAAACAGATAATTCTTTAAGACGGATTTGTAACGGAAAAGATCGTTTAGAAAACCATAAAAAATCAGGTGTTTACAAATTACATTGCGATGATTGTAATGGTATTTACATAGGTCAGACTGGTCGTAATTTCCAAACAAGATATAAGGAACATATTGCAGCTTATAAGAATAGTTGTCCAGAAAGATCTCATTTTGCTCAACATTTAATAGATTCAGGTCATTCATTAAATAATAATAACACATTCAAAATTTTACACACTTGTGATAAAGGATTTAAAATGTCAGTATTAGAGAGTTTAGAAATTGTTAAAAATAATACAGCGACCGTTACACTGTTGAACGAATTAAATACCAGTATTCCAAGGTCGCCTTTGTTGCGATTGTTCGCCCCTTATCGCGCTTATCGCACTGATAACGGTCCTAGCCAATCAGCGCCGAGCAGCAATCCTATATAAGTGGGGGTGTCGGGCGATTTGATTCACTCTGCGTCCAGCGCTCGGTGTGGTAACACGTCGTGTTCTGGTTTGCAATTGGTCAATCGTCATCCTGAAGATGCCTCGTTGAGAGGTGAAACACGTGTCGATTTCTTAGAGGGTTTTTATGAATCTTGAAGAAAAGTCAAGCGGAATATGTTACTAAATATATCAGCGTCTATTGTATTTTATTCCAAAATGTATCATTTTCGAAACGACATAACTGAATAGTTGTGAATAGTCGAATGGTTGTGAATAACTATTCAGATTTTTCTAGTACCGATCACTTCAGGAACGAAGTTGTTTTACGCGGCTTGTAAACTAGCAGAAAATGTAACGCTTAAAGTGTTAATACTTGCGACTGTGTTATTCTAATTCTAATTCAAAGAGAAAAAACAGAGACAGTGAAAACGCCGGCAGAAAAAATAAAAGAAAAGAGGAGAGTTATTACAGTCTCGTGGGATAAAATTGTACACATCGGCCCGAGTACACTGCATGAGAGAGAGAGAGAGAGAGAAAGTGTAAATTTGGTGAAAATGAAAATCCAAGATGGCACCCGCGAAAAAGTTAAAATTCTTCATCACGGGTGTCGTTTTCATAGTTTTCGAGGATGCTAAAGCCAATCATGAAGTCAAAATATAAATCCAAGATGCGGCTGCGAAAATTTTGTTTTTGATTTAAATCCTACGTGAGAATGAACTCCCCAAACGTGTGGGGGTCCCACGACCCCACACGTTTTTTTTCTATTTCATTGATGTATTTGGAAGCCTAATATTATCTTATCTAAATAATGTTAAGTTATCTAATGTAATAAGGAAAAAAGTGGTCATAAGTGGATAGATAGATAGATAGAATACTCTTTATTATGTACACCATAAAAATTACAGACATAAATTAGAAATTTTACATAGGGTGACACAATGGGCGGTCTTATCGCTAAAAGCGATCTTTTACAGACAACCTTTGGATGGATTAAAGTAAGAAGGAGAGACAATACTGCAGGTAGTCAGTGGTGTACCGTTTACATATACAATAAATACATACACACATAAAGCATTATCTTATCTATATAAATATATATAATATATACATAGTTAGATATATATATATATATATATAACAATAAACATGTTTAAGGAGAGAGGAAGTGTTTTTTCACTAGAATTTTAAAAGTGGACAAAGATTGAGCACGCCTAATCGACACGGGCAAGGCATTCCATAACCGTACTGCTTGGACAGTAAAAGATTTGTCATAAAAACTGGTGGAATGCATCGGCATCTCTAGTCTCAAGTTTTCCGATGACCTCAGGTATCTATTATGTGTGTCATGAAGGAACTTGAAACGTTCTTTGAGATAAGAGGGGGTTGTAGGATTGAACACAATACTGTAAAGCTGAAATAAGATATGGGCATTCCGGCGAAGACGTATGGGAAGCCACTTGAGTTTTGTACGAAAATCAGAAATGTGATCATATTTGCGCAAGCCAAATATAAATCTTATGCAAAAGTTTTGAAGTCGCTCAAGTTTATCTAGTTGTGCCTCAGTGAGATCGAGATAACTGACATCAGCGTAGTCAAGGATAGGAAGTAAAAGGGATTGTGCAAGCGCAGTTTTTGTGGCAGTAGGAAGAAAGTTCCGCAATCGTCTCAGAGACTTACCGGATGCAAAAATTTTGCGACTTACTTCCTGTAGCTGGGGACCCCAAGAAAGGGTTTTGTCGATCCAAACTCCAAGGTTCTTAACCTTCTCGCTTACTGGAATAGCAGTGCCGTTAAATTGAACCTGAGGAAGCTGCGACCAGTTTATCTTGGGGATCATCCTCGAGCTGCCAACAACAATGACTTGAGTCTTTGCTGGATTAATCTGCAACCCATGTGCCTCACTCCAATCGCAAATAGTACCCAAATCCTTATTTATTATACGAATTGCATCGGCTAAATCGGAAAGGGAAGCTTGTGTGTATATTTGCAAATCATCTGCATAAAGGTGGTAGGAGGAAAGAAGTTTTTTGGAGATAGAATTTATAAAAATTGCGAAGAGTAAAGGAGATAAAACGCCACCCTGAGGTACACCGGCAGTAGTATAACACCACGAAGAACAAGACTCCTCTATGCATATACGTTGCCGGCGGCCATACAGATAACTACGAAACCAGTCAATCGCCGTTGGAGATATGTTAAGCGAGCGAAGCATGCTAAGCAGGATATCAAAATCTACAGTGTTAAATGCGTTACTAAAATCTAGTAAGCAAAGAATCGTCAGATTTCCTCCTTCCATGCCCAACCGAATGTCATCGGTGACGTTAACTAAGGCGGTAGCTGTGCTGTGACCAGGACGAAAACCGGATTGGAAAGGATTCAGCAGGCTATTCTTACAAAGAAATGCACTAAGCTGATTGTGGACAAGGCGTTCTAGGACTTTGGAAAGGAAAGGCAAGATAGAGATAGGACGGTATTCGGAAAAAGAAGTGGGGTTAGATTTTTTGGGTAAAGGAGTAATTTTGGCCTCTTTCCACATCGATGGAAAAACACCATAGGTTATTGAGTAGTTTAGGATATAGCATAGGATAGGAAGGATTTCGTCGAGGACAGGGAGTATCATTTTCCGACTTACACAATCACTACCAACTGCGTTTGATGTGATTGAAACTACGCTCTTCTTAACATCACAATCAGTGAATTGACTAAAAATAAACGGAGGATGGTCCGGAGTTGGAAGGTTAGAAAGATAGTTTACTGTAGCTGCCTTCATGGCCCCATTGCAGTGGGTCGAAGATGAGAAGTGTTGATTCAGTAGATCAATATCTAAGTTTGTAGGAATCGAATCTTGGCGCGATTTTCCAACTCCCAAGGATTTAAGAAATTTCCAGATTTTAGCTGGATCTCCGTTTTCAACAGAGGTGTGGATATGGCGGCGTTGGGCATCTCTACACACCTTATTGCAGCGATTGCGAGCATCCACAAGGATCTTTCGGTTCGACGGCGAGGGCCGACACTTAAATTTTGTTTTAGTTACTGCCTTCCTGTACATAATACCTCTTATATCGTCTGTAATCCATGGTGCCGGCAGATGCTTAATTTTTACAGCATGAATGGGAGCGTGAACATCATACAACTTCACAAGGTTGTCCGTCAGCAGGTTGACTTTATCGTCAATTGACTCAACACCGGCTAAAGAGGACCAGTCAATGCTGTTAGCATCTCTTCGGAGATCATCTGAATTCATGCCACCAAAGTTGCGCTGCAGGAGAATTTTAGGTTTTGCCTTAGGTGGGCGAATTTTGTAGGATAGATATATTAGATCATGGTAAGAAAACATATCAGCTGGGCATTGACCATGCTTGCTGACATGTTGAAGAGAAGAAACAATGAGAAGGTCCAGAAGTGAAGGATTACAGTTTGGAAAATGGTGTGTGGCACTTAAAGGGAGAATTGATAAATTCAACGACTGAGCTATTGATCGAAGAGAAGAAGAGCGGTAATCGATTTTCAATAAACAAGTATTGAAATCGCCCATGATGATTGTATGACTGTAAGAGGGTGTGAGGTTTTCAAGGATCTTTTCAAAGGAGGAAAAAAAATTTACACGGGACGAAGGGCTATAATATACACCTAGAAGGACTTTCACGTGATTCAGGTTTACTTCCAAAAAGAGATGCTCGCCCGCGTTCTGCGGTGGAGGTTGTGCAGACATATCGACAATTGAAAAAGGAATATGTGGACGAAGGTATATGGCAACACCGCCGCCGCCGCCACGCGCGCGATCATTTCTTATTAGTTGAAAACCCGGCAAAGAATAGGAAGTTGAAGGGAGACATGGCTTTAGCCAAGACTCTGAGACAAGGATTGCATGTACGTTCTTACAGTCTAGGTTAGCTAGCATGTCAGGATAATGTGCCGGAATACTTTGGGCATTTAAATGGACTACATTAAAATTTTTAGGTACATCAGAAAACTGAGATTCAAGCGTGTCAGCAAGGGACGGAAAACTAACAAAGCTGTCATCATTACTACAAGCCGACAAAAAACTTTCGGTGTCGCTGTCGTCATGGCCATCTGACATCGACACTGTTTATATAAATTAAGAATGTTAATAATAATAAATAAAATAGTGAGTATATAATGTAAATTTGAATAAAAATATATAAATAAAAAAATAAAAAATAAGAGCAATTAATTTAAAAAAAATCCACCCGCCAGTTTAGCGCTATTTTAGCAAAAACAAAACAATAAGTATTTAAAAATTTTCATCGTCCGAGTAACAGCAAGAATACTTAATTTATGCCATGGAGAAAGAAGAAGAAATAAACATAAAATAACAAGTAAAAATAATCAAGTTATACCGAAAAAATAGAAGCAACACAGCACACTGGGCACACTGTCAGCCGTTTCTGAACGAAAATTTTGAATGAACAGTGACACATGCGAGTTGACAGCTGACAGACAGAAAACAGATACAGACAAGAAAATAAATAGACGGTATAGTGTGGAATGCTATAGGGTAGACAAATTATAGTGAAATAAGCGATTAGAGAAATTGAGAGGGTACGAGTTACAATCAAAACTGCTACCCGGACGGTGATACTACCTATAAAGTGCACAGAATCACTTCTTCTTCGCAGCAGCACGCCGGGCCTTCTTCGGTGCCGGTGATGGACACGGCGACGACGACAATGCCGATACGATGGGAGACATGGCCTTTTCACTGACCTGCTCGATGTTATTTAAGTCATCCAGTGAATTAATTCGATGCCGGGAGCCGTCAGCGCGAAGTACGTATATAAGGCCCTGCTTGGTCCAGCAATTTGTTTCGCCAAGTCTCTCACGCGCAGACATGAAGAGCTGATGCCGCGATCTTGTCAGGAATTCTGATACGGTAATACCGGTGCCTTTCAACTTCGTCTTGGCAAACCAGACACTGTCCCTGACACCGACATCCTGTAGCTTGCAAAGAATGGGCCTGGGCTTGCTAGCACCGGTTTGTCTGCCCATCCGGTGACAACGCCTTATATCAGCCACTGCAAAGTCGGTCAGCCTCAGATGACATCGCACAACTTCAGCGACTACCTGTGCTGTATCTTCCTTTGCCTGCTCAGTGACACCATGTAACAGCAACATTTTCCTGCGCCCACGCATCTCAAGGTTGTCGAGCCCCTGCGCCAATGCCTCTAACTGCTTCTGAAGACAGCCCAACGCATCAAGTATAAACTTCTTGAACGAAGTGAAGTCCGCCACCAAACTGTCTGTTGCGCTGCTTGAAGTTCCTGAAGGATTTTTCTGCAGTTCAGCCTCAAAGTTTGACATTCTGTTTTGAAACAGTGACATCATTTCCGACAAAGAGACCTTCAGTGCTTCCATGGTTTTAATAGTGCGTTGTTTTGATTGTGGTGTAATATGTTAAGGAGATAACGCTAAAGTGGCAAGTACTTTATGCTAGCATGTATATGTATACATAAAAATAGTGAAATTAATGTTATTTATAATTTTTATAAATTAATAAAACGAGAGCAAAAATTTTTTCACCTCTTGTATCAACTACCCACAAGGGATAACTTTTACCAGAGAATGATAGGCGATTCCATAATGCAAGATGACAAAACAGTTGGTGCACACAAATTTTCGTCCAATTTTGATTTTCCATAAGAATTCATGGACTCTTTATTATAATTTCTGAAAGTACTAACTTTTATTATTTTTTTCAGATTCGTGAAATTATTCAGCAAAGTACAAAAGTTGGCACTCATGATTAGTTATTTTTCTATAAACACCTGGAAATTAGTTGACAATAATACTGCCAATCTGTACGATTCACTATCTGCTGTAGATCGAGAAATTTTTGATTTCGACATGACCAAGATAGATTGGCGTGAGTATATGATCACTTGGAGCCTCGGTATCAGAAAATATTTAATGAAAGATGAACTGAAAGGCACAGAAAATGGTATAAAGAAACAGTTGGTTTTTCGAATTTTGTCATATATTATTTTGCCGTTATATTTCTGTTTCTTATTATTTATTTCTTTTTCTTGTGTAAAAATTTGTATTTTTTTATTTACTTACTGTAAGTTATTGCTTTTGAAGTAAATAAATGGAGTTTTTTTTATTAATTTATAGTTTTTATTTTTCCTCACGGTGTAGATTTTTTTTTCCCTGCACCTTAACTCCTTGGTTCACTGTACTAGTATTGATGCAGAAAGCTTCATCATCATTATCAGCAGGGGTGTATTTACCTTTGGGCCAAAAGGGCCATGGCCCGCGGTAGGCTGCGAGGGGCGGCGTATTCCGCACCTCGCGCTCAGCTTTGTTAGCCTTTGTTTTTGAAGAAATTTTAAATAAGCCTACTTATCAAAAATTAAAACTCATTTGGTTGTAAATTTGATAGACACCAAGACGCGGGACTATCGTATATAGGCCGAGTCACAACGGAATGGTAGCGGCCGGCAGCGACGCGGCGAGCACTTTCAGTGTGAAATAATTTTAAACTTTATCTACATACTTAAAAGACCAGTATCGCTTGAAAAGGTAGAAACTAAACTAGTCAAGAGGAGACTAGGCGCGTGGGGTCTGGAGGTCACGCGAGGCCGCCAGCGGAGACGCCGGGGCCCGCTGCCGGCCGCTGCTGGCCGCTGCCAGCCGCTGCTGGCCGCTGCCGGCAGCGATGCGGCGAGCACTTTCAGTGTGAAATCATTTTAAACTTTATCTACATACTGAAAAGACCAGTATCGCTTGAAAAGCTTGAAAAGGTCGCAAGGCCACCCGCGGTGACGCGAGCAGCCGCGCGCCTCGCGCCTCTTGTCAGTGGTTCTGCCCGCAGCTGCCAGCCGCGACGCGAGGCCGCTCGCGGCACCGCGGGCGGCCGCCTGCCGAATGTAGAAACTAAACTAGTCAAGAGGAGACTAGGCGCGTGGGGGTGGAGGTCGCGTGAGGCCGCCAGCGGCGACGCCGGGAGCCGCTGCCGGCCGATGCCATTCCGGTGTGACTCGGCCCTTACTGATCGGCGGCGTGTTGGTCGGTCCGACTCCATCGCGACTCGGGAATAATTTCATTGAATTTTTTCCCTTTAATTTATGGGGCGGCAAACCTTTCAGGCCCAGGGCGCTGAATCTTAAAATACGCCTCTGATTATCAGCCTATATGAGTCCACTGCTGGACATAGACCATCCAATTGCACGCCATTCAGTTCGATTCTCGATAACTCTCATCCAGCTGCTACCAGCCACCCTGCGAAGATCGTCGCTTCACCTAGCATGATAAACCGATTCGCGATCTGCACTCAAGAACACGTCTATCCCAACGGTCATCGGTTCTACGGCTAATATGGCCGGCCCAATGCCACTTCAGGTTACTTATTCTGTGAGCTATGTCGACAAAAAGAAAGCTTTGTAATTAGGTAATCAGGTTACTAAGGTGCGGGCAGTGTCCTATGCTATACGACCAAGTTGTAACTTCCTTTATGCGCTTGTCGCAACTTTTTTGCAATGAGCCGAATATTTCAAGCCTGTGGCTTTTTAATGGTGATGGAAAATTGAATGAATGACTGTATGCTCGGAAAGGTAATATACTGTGTTTACCTAGTTGAATTAATTGGATACTTGAGAATACATTGGCAAGGGGGTTACAAAAATGTTGAGGAAGGAGAAATTGTGTTTGAAAGAGAAAGGAGATCAGCCATATTGGGCCTAAAATTCAAAATGCCAACGAAAAAATATATATCCTACCTAAGTCGGGGAAGTCCACACAAGCATTTTTCACAACGGCACCAAATCTCTACGATCGTTCATATAGCTGTTTCTTTAATTCTATTATACGTTTTGATAGAACGTTGAACGTAGATCTCTTGCAAAAACCTAGGAGGCCTTGTTCCGCTCTATCGCGTCCTTAATACGGTTCGTATTATAGTGGCGAAGGTCACTTTTCAAGGACTTGGAGATCTGTCTATTGAGCCGCCGGTATTTGAGCGCATCGTCTGAAGATTGCAGTATCATCTCGCGCCGCTCCTCCATGAGCTGTAAAGTAGCATCAGAGAGCATCTTGTTTCGGTTTGTACGACGGGTCTTGAAGATCTTAGACCCAACCGTATGGACAGTTTTCACGAACCCATCGTTATAATCGTCCACGGAACTCCCTAAACACTCGACACGATTCTGAAGTTCGAGCTGAAAGCTCTCGGGGTTTTGGATTTGGATCAGTGCTGGACGGAGCGTAGACTTCATCAGTCGAGATCTTTCCAGCTTAATATTTAAATTCAATATGCCTGTGATTACTTCCGTTTTTCACCGGTTTGATCACAGAGACATCATTGAATATTTCCTTCTTCGTCGACATAATGAAGTCAATCTCATTTTTAGTTGTACCATTAGGACTCTGTCAGGTCCACTTTCTATGGTCACGCTTTCTGAAGAAGGAATTCATCATAAAGAGGAAGTTATATATAGAGCAAGTCTGTAAAATACTAGTCAGAGCTCATATGCCCTTTACAGATTAAGGAGCACTGTCAATCAGTCTGCATTACTAACGGCCTATCATGGATATGTTGCCTCAATCATACGCTACGGTATCATTTTCTGGGGAAATTCTGTAGAAAAAGAGCGGGCTTTTAGAGCTCAAAAACGGTGTATTAGATCGATGTGCAATTTACACCAAGAAGATTCGTGCAGACCACATTTTACAAATTTTAAAATATTAACTCTCCCTAGTGTATACATATATGAAACTGTAATGTTTATAAAATCAAATCCAAACTTATTTGAATTTTGCACCAGGGCCAGACACAAAGACAAGCTGCGCACCGTAGCCAGTAAAACAAAGCTTTTGCACCAAAGCATCTTTTGTATGGGCCCACGTATCTTTAATAATCTTCCACCTTTTTTCAAAACCATGAGCGATATACATACCTTAAAGAAAATACTACACAAATTATTGATAAGTAAATGTTATTACTCTATAGGAGAATTTCTAAATGACAATACATTGAATCAGCAGGTTGGTTGATTACAACAAACCAAGTGGTACACAATCATAAATGTAAAAACTAGATACTTAAGTAAGCACTGTGCAATTGTTTTGTAAATTATTTTGTAACATGACTAGTTTGTAATTTGACATAAATATTATACTAACTTAACTTAACCATAATGTATTGCATGATAATTTGATGTACCTACTGTATTTTAACCATGTTCCGAACTTTAAATATGAATTTTGTATGTCTCAATGGCGGGACATAGCAGACTTACCTGTTACTAACACAACATCTTATGAACCTATGATCCACAATAAATGATTTGATTTGATTTGATTCCTTTTCCATAAAACTGGTCAGAAGGTGGCCCCGGAGGTTCCGACGCCCAACTCCAAACTCCAGCTCATCATCGTCTCGTGTGCCCAGTTTAGCGTTGAAGTCCTCAATGACAACGGTATAGTGAGTTTTAGAGCCCTGTATGGCTCTGGAAATATCCTCATACATGTTCTCAATAATGTCCTACAACAAACATGATGGACAATAAAAGTAAAGAGCTATAGAATAGAGGCACACCTCGAGTGTTGCTACAAACGAAATTATATCACTAAACGCTTTGTATACTGCGCAATTTATGTGTGCTAGAGGTGTGGCAGTGTGGCTTCCTGTATCGAGTAATCGAATAAGTTTTGTTGGCTATTCGAGTTTTGGAAATCTCACTTTAACTTACATTTCTGCAGCTTCGCTATCGTCTATCATATTGAAACTGTTTATAGTACCAAATATGATAAAGTGACATCAAATTATGATTAAAAATCTTATAATACATAATAAAATAATTTATCTATCTCTATGAAAGATTTCCCACGTATCGGCAAAGATAAACTTAATAATATAAAACAGCTATCTATGTAATTGCGTAACTTATTTTCGTAACCGATTAAAGACCAATCTATTTCATTTTGACAGTTCACTAACCTTCATTACGATATTTACGTTCTTAACAGATTTTTTTTTCGAATATATGAACCCATGGATTAGCAATTTGTTTCAAACCGATTCAGATTGTGATTGATCGTGTGTTACGCAATTAGGGTTCTGGCAATGTTTAGTCAAACATTTACAAAAAAAGAAAACAAATACAGGATGTAAGGGACATCCCTCCGCAGACTGATGGGATGAATTCAGCATATCATACTAAGACGATCGGTACATGAAATTATTTCAGGACGTTATAGGAATCCAATAAACCTGATTTGTATTATTACATCACGTGCAATGTATCGTTACCGTGTCGAAACCCGCGAAGCCACACTCCCCGTATCGGGCGGGGCGCACTCGAGTATTTTAACATCCATTGCTGGCTTTTTGATTTTAGCAGTTTTATTTACTTAAATGGTGTGTTACGTACAGAGAATGTAATTTTACATTAAAATAAAGGAATAGTAACTGAAAAAACTTTCCTGAGAAAATTTCCGGTGGAATATGATTTAAAATAAGGAGCTGAATGCCCCCTGTCAATTTGCGGAGGGCTATCCCTTACACCCTGTATAATAATTGAACATCACTAAAAAAAAATTTCACAACCAACCCTGACTCCTAAACTGCTCAACAATCGACTAAAACTAACTTCGCCCATCCCTACTGCGAGTACCTATAAGATGAGTTTTTGAATCACCCCATTACATACGATGGGTCGCATTCCTAGGAGGGGGTGGAAATCAATTACAGGGGGTGTCGGGAGGGGGCGGGGGTGTTGGCAAGACGCATGTAGGTTACGACTTACGTACCAACATAGATTTCCTTCAATATTTTTCAAAAACTGATGTCAACATGCGTTGGGGTGTTTTTTTTTAATTGGAGCGTTGTAAGTATTGCTCTTATTGCACCTACAATAGAGTTTTTAATTTGTTTGCCGAATATAATTATTAAAGATAATAATATCGTATAGATAGCTACATTGCTCGCAGAACAGATGGCCGATGGAGCCGAAAGGTTCTGGAGTGGCGACCGGGTAACGTAAGACGTAGCGTTGAAAGTTCTGGTGGACCGATGACCTTGTGAAGGCCGCAGGAATCCACTGGGTGCGGGAAGCACAGAACCGGTCGAAGTGACGGTGCTTGGCGGTGCTTGGAGGAGGAGCAGTGGACGTCTTTCGGCTGAAATGATGATGATGTAGATACAATTGTTTTGATCTCATAACCAAAAAGCCTGCTAGTGTTGCGGGTTAGTCCGAAAGGGATATCGGGACCTTGGCAACAGGCAACTGAAGGAACACGGGTGGGTTTTAGTCAGTAAAAGTCTGACACGCCCTTCCGCTCCACCCAGAGCGGGAGAAGCCATTGGACGATTTCCCACCCTCAAAAAAAAAAGGCCACTCTATGACCGTACCGTATATTTTAACATACCTACCTTCTTGGTCCCCTTGATTCTTAGATATTCACTGTAAGTATATTAAACCGGCCAAGTGCTAGTCTGACTCGAACAGGAACGGTTCCGTACCTCCCGTACAATATTTAGCAAAAAAAACGCCGGAAAAACACCGTTTATTGTTTTAAGTCAGCTAAGAGAAGACTAGTCTCAACTGACGGCGCCCGTTCACAAACATGACGCGTGGATAAGCACCATGCAGCTCAACTATTTTGTAGAGAACCGAATGATCCAACACACGCGCCACCATCAGCAAGACATTTAGGTGAACATGACATACTATCTGCCATGCTCTTTCTGCTGTGCTCGTTCCTTCTCTGCATGAGAAGAGGTCTAAACACCTCCCAGAGCAGGCCTCCCAGAGCAGGCCTCCTAGAGTAGACCTCCCATGCCCAATTGCCCATGCGTGATCGTGGCAAACACAGGCCTGCTACATAATAACCAGCCTATTCACTATTTATTACGATAAGCGGGAAACAGTTTGTAGTGACAGCTGAGCGTATCGATGGGACTGCACGCCCGCTCGCCAGTAGGGGGCCGGCAGAACAATGCATGTCGATAGTTTTGACGTGTTGCTTCGATAAATGTGGCTTCGACTATGATGGTGGTTGCAAATGAATTGTAGATGGTGTGAGATTGAGTTTGGATAGAGATGTTTTTTTTTTCAATATTCTTATCTAGTCCAGAAATTTTTAAAACGTTTCTACGTGTATAAATGGCTGTTTTTGGTAAATAATGATTGTTATTGTTCCTATTGGAACAAATTTGAAGAATCTCATCTTATAGACTTTTGTAGCTGCGTGAGATAAATCAAATTCTAGAACGCACTCTTAAGAATCAAGTATGCTTTATCAGATTTCTTGTAAATCCGATTCACAGATCCGATCTGGTTTAGCCAGTAAACGTGAAACAACACTTTATCCTGAATTTCAGGCAAGTTCTGTTTTATCGTGAGAGAAGTGGTGGCCCAGTGGCAACGGCCACAACTTACGAGTGGTAGGTCGTAGGTTCGAACCCTGACAGGCGCTTTACTTTATGTAAATTAGTTCATCGCTACTGCTCTCAAAACGGTGAAGGAAAACATCGCGAGGAAACCAGCATGTCCTAGAACGAATAAATTCGAAGACATGTAGTGACATCTACCAACCTGCACTGGGCTCGCGTGGTAGATTAAAAAGCTCACTTTCTCTCGAAGAGAGGAGGCCTGTGTCCCAGCAGTGGGGATATTATGCAGCTCTTTAGAAATACTTAATTGTTAAATTTTTTTTCACTCTATTATGCTGTATTCTTTTAATGCTCAACCATTTTGAGATAGTATACAAAGTTTTCTGCATACCTGGGCCCGGGCCCACATTTAGTTTGCCGCCCCGGACCCCGACAGGCTTAGTCCGCCACTGTTCCTTTACTACTAAATATTTTCTGTGTTTACTAGTTTGACATATCAAAACTTACTCCTCACATAACAACAAATCGATTCTATGTCCCTTCTATATAATTATTAATAAGTCCTCCATACAAAATGACTGTAGGTAGATGTGTTTGACACGAAAGGCAACTTTGGGAGTCCGTCTGGCGAGTCAATTATTCAGGGGCCGATTCGATTATTTGTGGTCTTGATTTATAAGGACGTTTTAGAGGCGACATTTTGTAAGTTTTATAAAGTACTTTATCTAGAGTCAACGATACTTTAGTTTCGATAAACTAGCGCAAAATGAAGGGGCAATACATTAAAATGTTCTATGATTAGGAATGATGATTACTGGTTGGACTGCCTCGTTGGTCTAGTGGTCACAAGCGCTATACTGCTGAGCATGAGGTCCTGGATTCGATTCCCAGACCGGGCAGAGTGATAATGGGTTTTCCATAAGGATCTTTTCAGAGGCAGCCCGGAGTGATTTGTACCCGCTTGAATGGCTATAGACTCGCTCCTTTATAAAACATTGTAAAAGCCATTTATTAAAAAGTAACCGTGGAGTTTCTTGCTGGCTCTTTTCCATATGAAACGACCAATTGGAACCATGCACCTAGCTTCTGACGTTTCATAAGTAGGTACCTATGTAGGTTTATAATAATTATGAGAAATAAAATATTTAGATTATGATTTTTTGAATTTTTGATTTTGTCAGATTGAGAATGCGAACTTTCAGAGATAACAGCAAATAACTTAAAAAACATAGATATTTCTACCTAAGTCTGAATTTAATAACATCACGAAGTTATAAGAACGCCTTTATACCCGTTAGATATGCAAGCGGCGCTGAGTGTCACAATAAACAATATGAATGGTGGGGACGTGACTCTTGTAATGAAGATGCCATAAATCTGCCAGCACCTCGCCAGACAGGGCGTGATGATATCAGAATTGTATGAAATATAAATATTTAGGAGGATAATGAGTTTATTTTCGTTTTATACTCAACGATAGCTATCGATAAAATAAACTAAACTTGTGTTATGGCTGCCATCATGGTTCTATTCAATTGGATAATGTATGAACCACCGAAATCGGATCTCATAAGGCGGAGACATCCAGGGGTAAATCCTCCAAAGAGGTGCAAAATGGGAGGGATTTTGGAGGAAGTAGTATTTAATCAATAATCCCCGACGACAAAAAAGATCTATAGAGTCGTAAAACCTGTATATCAAGTTTCGTCCAGATCTGTTGTAAAATATGACCTGTGGTGGAGCAGGCAGTTGCTGCAGAGCCACAGTTATCTGCCGAACTGGTATGATATGGTGGTTAAACTTACTAAGTCAGCTGGGTAACCCTTAAATTACAATACGGCCGATATAACTTGGCAGTTCTGAACTTCGCGCAGAGAGCTGCGCAGTAACATTTTTTAGGAACCAAATGGTGACGAGTGTGAGTGAGAGAATATGCTGGAAAGTTATATGCGGCTATGTTCAGACCAGCCAAGTTATAACGACAGATAAAAGTTATAAAAAGTTTAGCATTGGTAATAAACCCAAAAATAGAATGAATCCAAATAAAAGATAATAAGCAGGTACCTAATCTGCATACTCGTCTTAAATTGATAATAATAACAGATCCGATATCAGAACGTTTTGTGGCGTGTAACTTTGTGGACGCGTGTCCACTCATCAGCGCATCAGACTGCGCGCTAAATAATACTACATTTAGTTTGTTTGTTGCACAAGTGACGCAATTCATAGCTAATATCGACGCCAAGGCCGACACTGACACCATGGCCGACAACAACACTTTTATGGCCGACAACGTCACCATGGCCGACAACGTCACCACTATTACCGGCCCACAAACTTTTGAAGAACTCGTTGGTGACTCTTGGTACAAAATTATTGACTGGATTTCGTTCGTGCTGCCTCTTGTGGCTGTCATATACGGATTGACATCTTGGTGTATCAACAAAAAGTTTCGTCATTTCAGAAACTATGTGCTTCTCAGTGCAATTATGTCGCAAATGCTAAGTATATTATTCCATAACTTCGTACTTATAATGGGCTCTCTTGATAATTTGGACCAGTATATAGACTTGTTTGTTTTTCTTTCATCTCTAGTAATGTATTTGGCACTATCGTATTACTGTTGGTTACTAGTGTTGTGCTACATGTTTTATGTTGATTTTGTAAAAGTTTTTCGTCTGGACATTCATAGGAGGTACCTTAAGAGTAGCCTAATTGGCTGGGGTCTACCTTTTATATCAAATTTATTACTTTTTGTTCCTGCCTACTGTGTTAATGTTTATGTGTCAACTGAAATAATAACTTACCGAATGATAAAGGTCCTTATCATTTTGTTGTTATTGATACCGGTGACGATTAGTTTTGTAATTTATTTAACAGTTTTATATCGTGTGTGCCGCGTTAGAGTTGAAGCTGGTGCGAGTACATCTTTTAACAAATGGCGTCGCTTCTACATAGCTACGTTAACTTTTGTACTCAGCAATGTAATAGTAATCTTGGATATAATTATAACAATGGATGTGAATATATTGGCCATTAGTGTTATAAGTGAGTTAGGAAGTTATTTGAACGCAATAGCATTGCCTGTGTATTTTATGATATTAAAGAGTAATCGGAAATTATGGCGAGAATTTTTCGATTCGAGATCGAAACGAGTCAAGTCGAAAAAGTCACTCGAAATGAAGTAAGAATTTCCAATGTACTACTACTATTTTGCTATTTTAATCATTATTTTTTGTTTGTCGTTATGTAAATTCAAACAATTTATATAACTTCTTAATTTGCTTCTGTAACACAGGTGTTGTTACTTTGCGCAGGAGTCAGGGATTCATTTTTGTTGTACACAACATGTTTTATGGCCATAAAGAATTTATTATCGGTTTCGTCAAACGAGGTTTAGCGCTTCAAGAAACCTAATTGATGATCGCACCAAATAGCAAGTTAATAAATGAATGTTACATAATATTTCGGATTCGTAGATAAAACTTTAGTTTGACTATACTGTAGCGCGTACGCATATTAAATATCTTTAATCATAAGCAATGTATGACGTAGCTCGTAAGTTAATTTCTAAGTCCTCTCTCACCCTTAGGTTTACTCTACCTGGGGTGGTACCATAGATAGGTGGTACTATTGCAGGCGCCGCATCGAAGCCACCTTCGAAACAAGAATCAGCCGCGCGATGATACAACGTGTGTGATGTGATGCCTAACCTAAAAGCAAACATCGCGAGTGCGCACCTCAAACAAACATGGCGACTGTAGTGTAAACAATGTGCGAGGGAAGGACTCATGTGAACCCTCTAGTTTAAGTAAAACAATTTTGTCCGTAACTCAATTTGTTTATTGTTTTCCACCAGCCTGTAGATTACACAGTGACTTAAAAATCGTACAGTGCCCTTCGCGTTCAATACAACAACGCGTTCCGGGTATTGATGGGGCTGTTTTGGGTTATTATTATGAAGTATGAATGCCATCAATAATCCACTGCGAAAACGGGATGGTGCTAGCGGCCTTGTCTAGCTCGGTCTCTCTCTCACACTGGAAAAATGGTGGCATTAATACTTCATCATACGGCACCTGCTTCTGTGCATCAGGGATGTTTGCTGTTGCTCGTCATTTGTCAATTTCTTCTACGCTACGATGCGAAAAAGAAGCCCCAACAATATACTGCAGTGTATCGCGAGCAGACTGGACTGTTTGTGTATGAATCGCTGCTGCAATCTTTCCATGGGTGTTGAGCTTGTAGAAGGGATTCTCATATCTATAAGACAGTGTTAGGCTAAGTTTACTGACATAGTTGTTCAGAAATATTGTTACTAACATATTGAGTCCGTTGTAACTTGTTGATTAAACATAAATTAATTAATTACAACATAAACACATCGCCAACTTATAACAATATTCATACAAAATTAAAACAATATTCATTAAAGTAGTCTCTTACGTGCAACACTATTATGTAACTTGTCTGTCACAGCTTCTTTAATCTTAGGCAATATATGACGTAGATCTTAAGATAATTTCTAAGTCCTTTCAAGTTCTGTGTACAACACAAGTCGTTCAGTAAACCTTGAACTGAGAACATGCTCTTTCAATTGCCAAACCATCTGATTAGGGATGTTAATGAATGTGAAATTTCGGATCTGGATACGGATAAGGAAATGACAAGTTTTGTATATGAATGTCGATGGCTATACGAGTAGGGGAAGACCAAATAAACGATGGATGGACTGTGTGAAAGAAAGGTGTGTGAAAAAAGGGGGTGACTACCGAGATGACGACTAATAGAAAAGTAGTAAGAGACAAATGTTGCGCCGACCTCTAACAATATCAATAATATGCATGTATTTTTTTGTATTTTTTTCGATAGTTTACATCGCCAAATAATAGTAAAAAAGCAATTAAAAATTTTTTTTAGAAATATCCAACCGACCCCATTTGGCGCGCTTGGTGTGGTGACGTGACAGTCTATGACAACAAACAAACAAGTGTCAAGTCAATGTCAAACACTCCTACAATTATTGACATTTTGATTGTTGTCATAGACTGTTACGTCACATCCGCGCTGACCAATAGCGTCGCTTTTCAAGTATTTGAATTTACCAAAGATTTTGTCACTTTAAACATAAACATATTATTCAAAAATATTGATGGAGGCATAATTCTGAAGTAATAATAGGTTATTAAAAAAAATACTTTATCCTTATTTGAATCACATGCATATTCCCTATTGGGTTGGGATAAGGGCAGGAGAATGACGTCACGTTTCCATTGACTTATAGGTACCTGATGCCAAAAGAACACACAGTCACGTGAGAAAAGCCGCGGGCGTACCTGTGCATTTAGTATTTTTTTATTAGTGGTCGGAACAAAATTCGGTATGGGGAAAATAACAACGTCAAATATTGACCGCTAAGGAATTTCGTTTAATATGCATATGAATAACATTAATTTGTAACGAGTTTTTTTAGTCAATTCACCTTTACCCTACATAAATTCGTATACTACAGAGGAAGTTATTATTAGCATCATCAACATACACTAGGTGGAAAACATGTATTACTCAAAAAATAAAAACTTTTAACGAAAAAAAAAAACAACCGACTTCCAAAAAAAACACTAAAAAAGTGAAAAATAACTTTAATTTCGGAAGTCGGTGTCTTTGCTTTTCAATTTTCGTTTTGTGCCACCGTTTGTTTATCTGTTTGTTACGCTTTCTCGCTAAAACGGCTGAACGGATTTGGATGGGCACATGGGTAAACCATGACCTGGAAAAGGACATAGGCTACTTTTCGTTCTGGATGCATAGCTAGTTACATAATAAAAAGACGAGCGAGCTTTACTGTAGTCGCATTATGTGTAACATCTAACATCTTGGCTAACAGTACCAACCTCTCGGAAAATAGGTTGGTACATCTGATGGCCAACTCTAGGACCGCGCGCGCTCATTGGTCAAATCAAATAGCGCGCTTCCCCAGATTCCTGTTACACACTTCCGTCCATTTTCATTAAATCACTCCCACAGATTGCAGGAAAGCGAGAGGAAAGATGTTACACATCAAAAATATATACATTATAACGTTCATAAGATTCGTAAGATACAGAAAAATAAAATAAAGAAATAATAGTTGTATAATAGTAAGCCACGTCGGTGACGTCATCAGCGTCAGACTGACGTCACTCGGCGTGTTAACTGCGTTTATGGCAACATAATCAAATGTACGGCGCCGGGCAGTTGCACCGTGATAACTATACTTTAAATAGTGCAATTTGGTTTAAACTTAGCTTAGGTTTTGGACAGGTCTGATACAGATTCTGAAAGCCTAATAAAGGCTCTGATAAATTACCTAAAGCTGCTGTTAAATCGAGTGACTAGTTGATCTAAATATTATCATCTTAAGTTGATATACCGTAAAGCACAGAGCACGGAGACGCCTCGTCGTCCACTCCTCGAGGCGGCAGTGTCAGTTCCCGTTCACCGTTTACTCGCATTACGATACAAATGACTATGGCCTTTAGTTTTACTTAAAGGTATCGTCCTTTTCTAGACCCTTATTTCCATAATCACTTCAGTTATAGTGTGTTACAGTACGACAACTTAGAAGTAGCTTAGATGTGGAAATTTACATAAATTAATTTCAATTTTACGAATGTATTTGGTTAAATGACTTTACAAGTTGTTGCGTTTGCGTAAAGATCGTTTTCACCTAAAGCAGTAATAAAGATTGGAGATTTTGAAGGCGCACTCAGTTCGGATGGTGATCGGTTTTACGAATTTAGCCGATGCTACATCAAGTTGTGTCGTACTGTACCAAGAACTCTATTTTTAGATTTAATGAACGATAAACTTATTTTTGGCCCCTTATTATGTTGGATATTGATATCCAAGTTATTCAAGTTGTTCAAGTGGAGGAGCTCGTGGCTAAGTAATAACAGCCGCTCGGGTCGATACATCAGGTTAAGTTACGCTTGCCGGGGTTGGTCCGGGGATGGGTGACCATTTTCACATATCGAGACTCCTCCGTGCCTCGGAAAGCACGTTAAGCCGTTGGTCCCGGCTGTCATTTGTGGATCTTTGATAGTCGTTACGAGTCGTCAGAAGCACGAATCTGACAACCAGTCTAACCAAGGGGTATCATATTACTCAGTTACTGGGTTGTGGAGGTCAGATAGGCAGTCGCTCCATGTAAAATACTGGTATTCAGCTGCATCCGGTTAGACTGGAAGCCGACCCCAACATAGTTGGGAAAAGGCTAGGCAGATGATGATGATATCCAAGTTATTTTCAAAATTTGCCTAAAATAACAAGACGATCATAATTCCAGAAAAGGTCAAGCTTGGTACACATTATTGTTTGGATAATAAACGAGAAATCTAATCAACTTTGCACAAAATCTAACTTCAAGTTCAAACTTATAACATGGTGTTTTTTTTAACATAAACACGTTGACTTATTTAGTCAAGTGTTTTTGAAAATACCTATTTATGTTGCAAATAATTATAAATACACAACCAATCAAAAGTCTTAAAAAAGGGAAATCAAATGTTTATACAACTGACTGTAAGAACAAACAATGTACATTATTATTAATGCATGGGGGAACGACAAAATATTACTTTTACTTAGGTATTAGGAGTTGAACGATTAAATAGGATACTTTTTTATAGTTTAGTTGAATACAGATAACTACTATAAATATTATTTTCTAAATTGAAAAAGGTCTCGAACAATATTCTTGTAACGCGTGAATGTAATCGCAGTTTATCGCAGCAGGTAATCGCAGTTTAATGCAACGGTGCAACCTGTCTCACCCTAAGGAAATGGATAGCTGTGTGCGTTACCCCTTATCATACATACACGCTATTTGTGTCGTGTGTCGATTGAACGAGTGTGCATCTGTGTGTGTGTGCATGTGTATGTGAGCAATGCCCCGGGAAATGCTTAAATTGAAGCGAGATTAGTTTTAACTAGGTTTTGCCCCAGGCTTTGGTTATAATTCCTAGTTGATAGGTACGTCTCCTAACTATAGTAGGTAAAGGAGTTTTCAATGCATGGAAATCATTGTGCTTTGTTTTGTGTTTACGGTTTTACTCACGTGCATGTTATAGTGGTGGCCCATGTGGAGTGTTAAGAGGAAATAGGGTCGGTCTTTTCTCCATACTATATAGATAATATATAGATAAATTCCTTTACTATCAGTACCAACAATCTGCCATTATTTAATTAGACATTGTCCGTCACCACCAAACAGGGTAATTTCAGGGGTATTTCATGAGCTGTTCTTTCCTCCTAAGATAGATCAATCTACACGATATCTCACAGAAAACTCCTTAAAGAAAGGTTAATTATAAAAATTTAATTAAAAGCCTCCACGTTTCTTATCTGACTGCGTATCCGCCATTTGTTTCAGCGTAATGTTCTGAGACGGGCGTGAGGCGTGAAGCGTTACACCTTCCTTGAGATAATGTTTTGTAACTCAAGAATTTTTGTTACGTAAGAGAGATTTTCTGAACGTTTTATAATTACACTAGCTGTTATAAAATAAATAAAAATAAATGAAATAAAATTTATTGTGTCAAATAATTGGTCTTACAAATTGTTGTGTTCGGAATCTTCTTTTAGACAAATAATGCCTGTAGTAGAAGACTCCGCCCCTCCCTATTTTGTATAGCGTGATAATTAACACAATATTTTTAAAATGTAAAAGAATATTAAGTCTAGACTAACCAAAATAAGAAATTAAAAAAGAAAAAAATTAAAGAGTATACTTAAAGGTTGTGAGTGTGCGTGTATGTGTTGTATGTTTGTGTGTGTGTGTGTGTGTGTGTATGAGCGTGTCTGTCAGAGTAAGTGGGTGTGTGTGTCTGTGAGTATGTGAATAATTCCGTGTTATAACAATGCTTTTGTGTCTTCATACGTAAGTGGTTTTATCCACTTAATTAGTGTTTCTTAGCTGTTGCCCACGTGAATGTCCGATATCGTCCCGTAGGACGTACTACCTGGATACTTAAGAAACGCTGGGTTTCCTATACAAACTTTCATCCCCTATAGGATGTGATGATGCGATGATCCCTTTTTTTTTTTTGAGGGTGGGAAATCTAGTGACTTCTCCCGCTCTGGGTGGTGCGGAAGGGCGTGTCAGACTTTTACTGACTAAAACCCACCCGTGTTCCTTCAGTTGCCTGTTGCCAAGGTCCCGGTATCCCTTTCGGACTAACCCGCAACATGTGATGATCCCTGTAGGATTATTTTTTAAGTCAAAAAGTAGCATAGGTCCTTCCCCAGGCTGCCCCCTATCTCCAAGATTCTAATTTGTTCGAAATCCGTTCAGTGGTACAGGCGTGAAAAGGTAACATACAGACAGACAGACATACAGTTAGTTACTTACGAATTTATAATATTGGGTCGGACCTATGAAATTGTTGTTTTTTTCTCACTAATAGAGAACCTCGTCACTTCTATGATTTAAAATATTCATCAATTGCTTGGTATCGAATAATGACCATCATAGACAACTACCAATAGTAAAAAAACCTTATTACTTATAGTTTATAATACCTTAAAAATGACTCCTCATTTTGTTAGCAGAAATGACCACAATTTTTTTTTTAACTTAGCCAAAACTTATTTTTGTCGCTTAATCTAAGTGGCATACGTTATCTTAGTTTTTAAACAGTAGTGCATAAAAGTTTTAAAACTGTAGTGTTCATGGTTATTATAAAAATTTATTAAGAAAACGTTAGTATGAAAAATTCAACTTCTTTAAAATTCCCCATACAAAACACCAATTTCATAGGTAACCTAATATCAAATTTATTAAAGTATGGACCTAAAAGTATCATGCTCTAAATCGATAAAAGTTATTTTACAAAAACCTTTTTTCTGATAATGCTATAGAGAGTTGAGATAAAATCCTGATACATAGTTACGCTTACGTACTTCATGACATATCGCCTAGAACTGGGCAACCACACCTTATCCAGTCGCACCCGCGTTAATCAAGACTCAATTCAAAAGATCATAATTATGTACCTACCTTTTTTTTTTTTTTTTTTGAGGGTGGGAAATCATCCAATGACTTCTCCCGCTCTGGGTGGAGCGGAAGGGCGTGTCAGACTTTTACTGACTAAAACCCACCCGTGTTCCTTCAGTTGCCTGTTGCCAAGGTCCCGGTATCCCTTTCGGACTAACCCGCAACCCTGGCAGGCATCGGTCCTAGCGGACCCCGCCAATTGTGCTGACATCTCTTTGAAGCGCGCGTGGAACACGACGCGCCATCGACCCGGGCCTGGTCCTGATCGGACGGCGAGCTACCCATTGCTCGCCGTCCGCAAGCCCGCGCCTATGGTGGCCGGGAATCCGCCTGGGATTCCCGACGCCCAGGGCGTCTCCAGCGGCGGCAGCGGTTAGGGGCGTGAGGGCGCAAACTTTGCCTCTCCCTCACGCGTTCCGCCTCCTCCTTCGCGAGCATTACTGCTTCTCAGAAGGAGGTGACTGCTTCCCATGCCCTCTCGCTCCGTACCATGGCCTGGACCAGAGCCGGACGCGAGAGGTCACCGCCGCCAATCGCCTCCAAGAGGACACGGCGGGGCTCCGCCCAAGCGGGGCAGACCTCCACCTTATGCTCCACCGTGTCCTCCGGGCGATCCACACAGTGGTGACACCTGGGCGTTTCCTCCCGCCTTATACGAAACAGGAACCTCCCGAAGCAACCGTGTCCGGTGAGGACCTGCGTCAGGCGGAAGGTGAGGACGCCGTGGCGCCTCTCTAGCCACTCCTCAAAGAGGGGACTTATCGCCGCAATTGTGGCGTGCCCAGCACTGGGTTGCGACAATCGCACTCTCCATGCCGCCATGAGATCCTGCCGGAGCTCTGTCCGCTGTGCCTCGATTTCTCGCGGCAGCGGAGTTACGCCCCGGCGCTTCATCTCCTCGCGCCACTCCCATATGTGCGCGAGGACTTTCGCCTCCAGATCCCATGGCGGTAATCCGGCAAGGAGGCTTGCCGCCTCACGGGAGACCGTGCGGTAACCCCGGGCCAGCCGAATGGCTATGACCCTTTGGGACGCGTTCAACCGGCGGGCCGGCCGCAGCCTAAGGGAACGCGCCCACACCGGAGCCCCGTAAAGGGCCATGGACCGCACGACCCCCGCGTAGAGCCTCCGGCAGGAGGCGTTTGGACCCCCCAGATTGGGCAGGAGCCTCCCCAATTTATGTACCTACCTGGTTAAGCTATTTTGTGTACACAAGAATATTTTTTATCATCTCTTGAATTACTGCGTTCAAAGCAAATAAATGACTTTAACTTTGGCTTTATTTATTCATAGGTTCTGACTTTTCACGTAGTTTATTATTACTTAGGTGATCATCATCATCATTCCAGTCGAAAGACGACCACTGCTGGACATAAGCCTCCGCCAAGCACTGTTTCTGTGGTGGGCATCCAGCGATACATTTATTCCTCATATCGTTACAAATAACGTCATTATCCATCAATCAAGAAAGCAATCTAGATAGCCATCGAATGACTTACTACAACCTTTCTGCCCACACATCTGAAACTACATACCTACTATATAGCTAGCGCACAAAGGGACGGGGCAGTGGGTCAAGTGCCACTCGCCCAGCCCCAGCAATTAAACGAACAAGGGGTTCTCTTTGTCACGTTGCCTCAGGTGAATATTTTTGCTGAAGAATATTTTTTGGATGATTTTTATGGGAGATTGAAATAGATTGATAAGGTGAGAGGTGTCAGCTTGTGGTCTGACTGCGAAATTACAGGTTTAAGTTGTTAAAATACGACATGATTTCTAAGAGGTCGTACCCAGTTGCGACCCTCGAGGGCCCGAATCTTTACATTTACTTATAGATTACTAGCTTGGCCCCGCGGTTTCACCCGCGTAAGTCTCGATTCCGTGGAAATATCGGGATAAAAAGTATCCTATGTGTTAATCCAGGTTATAAGCTATTTGTTTGCCAAATTTCATCCAAATCCATTCAGCCGTTTTTACGTGAAATAGTAACAAACATCCAGCCATCCATCCATCCATCCATACTTACAAACTTTCGCGTTTATAATATTAGTTTAGATAGATTTAGATTTAAAAAGGGCCAAAAACATGTACAACAAAAAAATATTATTGCACATGTCTTGCTGACACAAAAACTCTCGGCTGCTGTGCACATCCAATTTTAGTCATTTGTTTTCTCGGCTTGGCTAGGCACCTAATTAGATGACCTACGAATAAAAACTCAATATTTTGATAAGTAACTACCTTTATTTATTTTTTAATCCATACTACGCCTGTTACAGATGGGCTAGATAATATTGTTATACGTGTCAGGTACCTGCTCAACCTGTCAGGGTTGCGGGAAAGTCCAAAAGGGATACCGGGACCTTGGCAATAGACTGAAGGAACACGGGTGGGTTTTAGTCAGTAAAAGTCTGACACGTCCTCCCGTTCCGCCCAGAGCGGAAGAAGTCATTTGAAGATTTCCCAACAACAAAAAAAAAAGGGTGGGAATAGGTAGGTACAGTCACGGACTTTAATTGATGAGCCACCTTCAAACTTTTCAATTTTGCAGTTTCATACATTCACGAGATTACACGATTAAACACGAACTCAAATCGCACGCTCGTAAGATGACAAATAAATTACTTTTAATCGGAAATATCCATAGTGGTTGACTTTATTAGTTAACCTCTATGGATATTTCCGATTAAAAGTAATTTATTTGTCATCTTGTTTCCTTTTATACATTCACGAGATTACATGATTAAACACGAACTCAAATCGCAAGCTCGTAAACAAGATGACAAATAAATTACTTTTTATCGGAAATATCCATAGAGGTTGACTAATAAGTTCTCAATAATAAAACTAAATACAATGTTGCATTAAGTTTATCCAATCTATTTGATACCGACCTCCTTTGAATCATAGCTCATTAACTCGATAATTATGAAAACATAACTGAAGACAGTGACAGTTGAAATATCAAGATGACAAATAAATTACTTTTAATCGGAAATATCCATAGAGGTTGACTAATAAGTTCTCAATGATAAAAAATCAATACAATGTTGCGTTAAGTTTATCCAATCTATTTGATACCGACCTCCTTTGAATCATAGCTCATTAACTCGATAATTATGAAAACATAACTGAAGACAGTGACAGTTGAAATATCAAGATGACAAATAAATTACTTTTAATCGAAAATAGTCTTATCCATAGAGGTTGACTAATAAGTTCTTAATGATAAAAATAAATACAATGTTGCATTAAGTTTATCCAATCTATTTGATACTGACCTCCTTTGAATCATAGCTCATTAACTCAATAATTCTGAAAACTTAACTGCAGACAGTGACAGTTGAAATATCGATGTCAGAGAATTTCTCCGTACGCTAACGTTACTATGCAGCAGTAACCTAGCAACAATTGTTTATCGTTGCTAGGTTACTGTTGCTAGACCTGCAATTGGTTGACTTTGAGTAGTCACTGCTGTCAAGTTTGTAGTTCTGCTCTCAGGTTAGCCAACCGGTAAAGATATGAAATATAATTTTCTTCTTCTAATACGAAGACATATGACTTTGCGTGTCGGGAACCGAATAAACCCGATTTGCATTACACGGATAAAATGCGAACAGTACCAGGTGGCTCATCAATTAAAGTCCGTGACTGTACATAATTTATTTCATTTCAAGATCGTGAGATAACTTTGCTCGCAAATTCATATTGTCACCTACAAATAAAATGTTTCTACTACTACCACCATTCAAATAAAATGTAATTCATTCCTGGCCGCAGACTTTTTTTATCCCAGATCGCCTAACGAAATGGGTGATCTCCTTTATTCTTAGATCATTTGGTAATTTATTATACAGGGTGTTAGTGTAAACACCGTTATCCTTAAAACCAGTGGTTTGGTTTCATTTATAGAACGTAAAATCAATGGAAAATACAACTTTTTTTTAAAGAAAATCTACCTTTTTCCACAAGAATATTTCACTCTACACGCAAGGGCAACGAACTTGCGTCTCAACACGGCGGCCGGCGGTTAGCGGGGACGGGCGTGGCGCGCGGGACGTTACATGACCCGCCGTCAGCTGTTTCGCAACTCTCTCGAACGCGTATCCATGAGTATCGGGACAGTCACGGATATTTACTTTTTAAAATCTTTTAATGAAAATAAGGCTTTTTTGTTGTTGTTACTGGATCATTTATTTTTATATTTAAGTCAACTACCCATGGTTTGAGTGACAACGGTGTTTACCCTTGCATACTGTATAACGTACGCACATTGCAAGGCAGCCAATGATATCAAATAATATCATTGAAGGCAGCTTTTAGTTTATTTTGTAAGATAAACAATACAGGAAAGCAGGTTGTTTGTAATTAATGTCAATACAATTAAGATTAATGCACGTAATGACACACGCTTATGAACTTTATTGTTTTATGAATACCTACTAGGGTTGTCTCGTACCTACCCATTTCAAGCGATTTTCCAAGACGTCCTAAAAATCTACATCTGAATTGATTAATGTAACTGCAAAGCCTGCGATATATTTATAATTATTACCTACGTAAACTACTTAGAACTGTGGCAGCATGTACATCGCCACATGCAAAATCCTGCATCGCGCAAGCAGAGTTTACTGCGCGTATCCGCGAGACTAGCATAAAGGTACAACCTGTCATCAATCGTCGCGGACAGTAGCCCAGCAGACACAACACCCGTCTGGAGGAGGATCCTCCCTTTTCTATGGAGGATGAGTGAACTTTAACCCTGTTCTTCATACCTTCAGATTTATTGTAATTAATAATAATAATATAATTTAAAACGCCAGTGGCTCCATGTAAAATACTGGTATTCAGCTGCATCTTGTTAGACTGGAAGCCGACCCTAATATAGTTGGGAAAAGGCTAGGCAGATTGATTGATAATAATAATTTAAAACGTTTATTCTATATTTAAACGGTTTTATTTTTAATTTAATAATATATGGTCCTATTTTGGTCCACATTTGCGAATAGTTTTCTTACAGTCGGGGGCGGACTTTCCCTAAGGCCAAAGAGGCCCGGGCCTAGGGCGGCCAGTAATTGAGATAAGTTTGAAATAAGTTAAATCGATCCCAATGTTTTTGACATTTTTAACCTACTTTTACACCAAGGTATAAAACATATATTCTACTGTTTTTATAAATATCGATTACACCTGAAACAGGTTGTCAAGACGTGTTGTTTATATAATTTGTAGAAGACTTGTTAAACATGTTAGAAGGTGAAAAACTTAATATTTGATTGAACGAGACACAATAGATTTTTTATTATTATTACCTACGTTTGGCGGCGTGTAGTCTCGCGCAGTGTTAAGAATATAATTATGTCTAAAACAACGTGAATACATGTTTTAAACACGATTTGTTTGCGCAGAGTCTTGTCGAAAGCAAGTGGGTATCACAACTTGTTTAATTATAGGCATGGGCGCCGGGCAGTGCACTTACAGCCTCTGGCTTTAAAATAAAATAATATGTTATGTAAATACCTACTAACAAAAACAATCAGTAATTAAAAAAATAACTGAAAAATAATAAAAGGGAATCTAAACTATCCGAGGCGTGGTAACCTAAGGGATCCCTAATATCTGGCCGCCCTAGGCCTGGGCCTCTTCGGCCTTAGGGAAAGTCCGCCACTGCTGCATATAGTCCATGGTCTAACTTCGTCTCCAAGACTCGAAGGCGTATTGACATCCGTCAAAAACTACGTTTAGGATAGACTTTTATAACTAGGTTATTTTTAGGTACACCCCTGTTATCATAATTATCAACTGATAACATCATTTTCATAAATTCTCACTTAATTAACGTAAACAGCACTTAGTAGGCAGTACTCGCATGGTTTATTATAACTAATACATCAGCAGTTTTTCTGTCCCACTAGCCTTGGTATAGCTACCTATTTATAATAGGTATTTAAAAAAAAATTATATTATTAGTGAAAAATACGGAATATTTATGCAGTTTTAGTAAACGTTTATCATACCTCAAATTAATTAAAATATTTGTAGGCTTACTTATTCTGAAATCTAAAAAGTGTGACTTGAAAACATTGTACAAAGATACAAAATAATCGACATGAAAGTACCCAAAAGATGCATAATGAGACCATTTTCCCCTAACTAAGCACCAAGCAAGGCAAATATCAATTAGGTAGGAACAAAATAACATGAGCAAGGATGGCTAACATATTTTTACGACAGGTAAGACAGTTTTATTTATTTTACTTTTATTTTTGGCCTAAAACCATTCACGATTCTTTAGTAAAAAAAACTGGTCCTTTCATCCAAGTGGGTAATAGGACGTGCGTACTTAAAGTACATGGTCTTTAAGTTCGTGGTCGCGACCTTACTCGGCTCGCCGTCGTCGGTGACACACGTGAAGCTTGCCCAAAATTTCATTGTCAAATTGACTCGCGGCTCGCGGCGATGACAGACGTAGCATAAGTACGCGTACTTGCTCGCACGTCTATCACCCTTTTTACGCATCTTTTCTTTTCAGGCATGGATCGTGTCAGGAGTCCTCCTGACGATGTTGGAGGTGGGGATGTTTCTGGGGTTCACCACCTGCCTGCTGCCAGCACTCAAGGATCCAGACTCCCCTATCAAAGCCACCTTGGAACAGTCTTCATGGATAGGTATGATCATATTATTGTGCAATATGTAGATACCGAAGATTAACAGCCGCACGGGTCGATCCATCAGGTTAACCGCCGGGGTTGGTATGTGGATGGCTGACCATCCTTACATACCGAGACTCCTCCGTGCCTCGGAAAGCACGTTAAGCCATTGGTCCCGGCTGTCATTAGAGGATTTTTGACAGTCGTTATGGGTCGTCAGAAGCCCGAAAGTCTGACAACCAGTCTTACCAAGGGTATCGTATTAAGGCTCTTACATACTGGCGCGATTCGCCACGAGACGCGAATTTTAACAAAACAATTTCTGAGAAAACTTCACGGCGAACAATGCGGCGGCGTCGCGTCGCGCGGCGAATCGCGCCAGTATGTAAAAGCCTTTACCCAGTTACAGGGTTGTGGAGGTCAGATAGGCAGTCGCTCCATGTAAAATACTGGTATTCAGCTGCATCCGGTTAGACTGGAAGCCGACCCCAACGTAGTTGGGAAAAGGCTAGGTACCGAAGATTACAGTTTTAACGTAACTCGTAAAGACAGAATATTAAAAATTGTGTCTGCCTCATTGGTCTAGTGGTCGCAAGCGCACCTGGATTTGTGCCCGGTTAATGGCAATATGGCGAAATGTGGGTGGTAGTACCTACCTACCTACACCTTTACCTAACCCTTGGGGCAAAACATGAGTGATATTAGGGTATTAAAAACTATTACTCTTTTTTGCAGCTGCATCCTTCAGCTTGGCCTGGATACCTGGCTTCTTTTCATCTTCCTACTACATGGATCGTTTCGGACGAAGAGTAGCCTTCATTCTGGACATTATTCCTGGTGCTTTGGGGCTAGTCCTTATGTACTTCTCAACTAACGTCACCTGTCTAATAGCGGCAAGGGTCCTAGAGGGTATCACAGCAGGATCTACATCAATATTAGGAGCTATAGTGATAGGCGAATACTCGAGTCCAGTCCATCGTGGGATGTTCCTCAATCTGAAGACCGCTGCCCTCTATTTGGGCAGTACCTTAGTCCATCTTTTAGGTCATTACTACCACTGGAGGACGGTTGCTGTACTCACTTTGATTCCGTACCTGCTGGCTTTTGGAATGGTATGTACGTGGCCAGAAAGTCCTTCCTGGCTGGCTTCTGAAAAACGATTTGAGAAGAGCAGAAAAGTCTTCTGCAGACTCCGAGGGAAGACAGAACATTCAACGAAAGAGCTGAAAGAAATGATCAAGGCTCAGCAGGAGCGCATCAAAACTGAAGAAATCTCTGTTCTTAAGAAAATGCAGAATTTCTTTTGGAAATTCGGTAAGAGAGACTTTGTGATGCCAGTCTTGAACTATCTGTTTGCCGCCATTTTATTAGAGACAACTGGCAGACACATTTTCCCTGCCTATGCTGTCCAGATAATATCTGAGATTTCTGGAAATCATGGCTCATTTTACTACACTTTAGGTTTAGATTTAATAGTAACAGTCAGTGCTACGTTTTCATCGTATCTTATAAGAATATTGAAAAGACGAACTTTGTTATTTACTACTGGATTCGCAGCAGTCCTGGTCCTTCTAGCCGCATGCTGCCATCTTTTCTTAGCATCTAGGGGTTTTATACCCAATTCCCCATGGATTCCCATGGCATTATTTTGTGTATATTTCGCGATAGTTAATTTTGCGTGTGCTCCAATTCCTTTGGCTTTAGTTGGAGAAATATTTCCTTTGGAACATAGGGCAGCTGGAACTACAATTGCAGGGATATTAATATCTTTAACAAGCATAGTTACACTAAAAACAACACCAGTTATGTTAGAAACTGTCAAAGTGTATGGCACGTTTACCATATTAGGTATAATTATGGTAATTTCGTTACTATTTTTGTACTTCATGTTGCCAGAAACTAAGGATAGGACTTTGCAAGAGATTGAATATTTCTTTAACCATGGAAAGTTTAGAGATGAGGTTAAAGATGATGGTCAGGAGTTTATTCAAATGATCGATAATAAAATAAATGTTTAGTTAGAATGTATTATTCAGTTGTTTAATTTAATTATAACGGGAGTCCATTTTTTTTTTTGCTTGAGTTTAACATCGACCACCATTTACGAAGATGAAATAATGACTACGTAAGTACGTACCCTCAAAAGGTACATTATAGGCTGATTTTCATTTTTAAGTAAGACCTAAGTATTTTAAAACCAAGTTTTATGTGCACCATCTTAGGCGCCGGGAAAAATTTGTAGCAAGTACCATTTATATATAATAAATATTCTCTAATTCACTTTCATGGCCCATAATCTACAAACATTGCAGCATCTACAAACTTTTAACACAGAGCCATCTACTGAAATATTTGGAATTTGTTTGCATCAGGTATAGCGCCACCAAGGACAATTTGAAAAATGAAAATCAGCTAAATAAATTATAAATCTTATTTATTTGTCAAATTCATACTAATAACTAATACACAATGACATCGCGACCCATCCATGTCGGGTACCTACAGAGTAAGTAGTGTACAACACTGAGCGAATACCAACAATTATAATTATTAATAATAACTAATAAAATCGCCTAGGAACAAAATAATCGCCTACTGAAATGTCATTTGATTTTTATTTACAAAAAAAAGTATCACAAGCAGTTTGTATGTTGGAATTAGAGGTAATTAATTTGATTTTAGTTGATTTAATCGTAATCAAAACTATACAAATATCACAATAGATGAAAATATACAAGATCGAATATACGGCAATTCCACACAATATTATCGAGAACACATAATATGTGTAAAATGTTGGATATCTCTGCAACAACAAGACTGCAGACTTAAAAAAAAATATAGAACAATATTTTAAGCAATCATACATTGTGATTACACAAATAAATAACTCTACAAAATTAACTAACAAATCACAAATACAAGTTTAAAATTAAATTAATTAAAATGGTGTAAAAAATAATGACTATCTTTTACATAAATAATGACATAATTATAAAATGTTATTTGAATGTCATGATTGATAATAAAACTTAAATGTATGAAATTTGACTTATTTTACGGTGACCAGCACCCGTGAAGCTCATTTTCAATTAAATTAATGTAAGTTAATAAAATATTGAACATCTGACATCAACACTGCTTTATTGTTTGGTTTTATGAAAGTTATAGGAAGACTGGAATAAATTCCTTAAAAAAAAAAAACATAATTTTGATTAACAAAGAAACCATATCCAATAAGAAGTTTACAAAACAGTAATTAATGAAAACGTAATCATAAACTATAAAATATAAAACAGACGATTGAATGAAATACAATAATTTTAAAATTGACAAACAAAAATCTTACATACAAAATAAAACATCACATGTCTCTACTCTATGACGCAAAAGTATTTCTATCGTTCTGAAATCAACTTCCCGCGCAAAAATATAAATGCATAAAAACATGTACATGAACGAAAGCTGTACATTCGACGGGAAAATAAAAATTGTCTACTTACAAACTAAGGCTAATATAACTAATAATACTCATTTAATACCTATAGTAATGAAATAAAATATTGACTATCGACTTTGTTCAAGGTTAAAAAGTAGGTAAATATTATCCTGAGTCTCTCTATTGGAAAAGGTCAGAAAACCTTAAATAAATTATTAATAGTGAAATCAATAATCTTGTTAATGACTTGTCAGTTTTGTCACACGGTGGTTCAACAAAGTTATACTAGATGGCGCTAGTTGTTTGAAATTTCGCTTCTAACCTAAAAAAATGTAATTTGTTCAAAAGGACCATTTTTCTGAAAAGTCTGTTTGACAGATCAATTAAAATAAAAGAACGATAAAAGAAACATTAATGACTTCAAGCCATATGTCCTAGGATTATTCGCCAAAGAGACATGGATATTAAAAAAAAAAGAGCAGAAATGTGATTTCAGAACGTTGATAGAGACAAAAGTATACTTATATTGCTTTATAGGAGAAAAATTGAGCTTCTAAAGTTAGGATACACAAAACGATTTTTCAGTAAGTCGCAGCTACTTAGATATTTACTTTTTTGCACTGTGTTTCAACAACTACTCTGGGGATCCGACTTACTTCATTGCGTTTTATTTTAAAAAAGAGTCATAACAAAATTGCATACTTTATCAACATTTTCACTTCACTATAGTTTAAAAACTAAGCTAATACAAGCGAAAATATTTGTAAGCTATTATATACAAGAAGTCCAGGTAGGATTGCGCAGGAGTAAAGCGCAGCGGCTGCGTAGCATTTGCGTTGCAGATGCGTAAAAACATTCGAGCGAGCGAGAGAGAGAATATTCGAGTATAAGATTCTGCCATTCGTTTTTGTCGCCCCAGTAACGCAAACACTACGCAACGCAACGCCCAAAAACCGCACTTCCAACCAAATAATGTTCACAGCACTGTAGAACTGATATCATACAAACGCCTTTTATTTAGTTTTTTGTTAAATTATTTATTTTATTCAACAAAACTTTTGTACAAGTAGATAGGTAGTCCTTATGCCTAAAGAATTTATCTTTGGCGAGTCACGAAAATACTTGGTTTTATTTTGAATACTTATGTTCATTGTTCACACTCGTATTCTGAAAAAATATTGAGCAGAATTTCTTACTCAATCAAGAGTCAAAATGGTAGGGAATTTAAACTCCAGTAATTCATAGTAAGTTACAATAAACTTTTCATTTAGATAATTCTATACGCGAATCCAAATACACCTTCCTTGAGTTTATCCAGCATTTAGTTCATGCATTTCACAATAGATGGCAGTATTATAAATTAGCTTTAGTTGTCAAAAAAACTGACTGTAACGGTTTTAAACCGTGTTCTAAGTAGTTTTTCATTCAATTTTATTTTCGTCGAGTGTCACATTAAAATACATAGTTAGTTGACATATAAAGTCAATTCGAAACAGACCAGTGTTGCCATTCTTGTTGTAGTTATTTACTATACAAGTTTTCTTTAGTTTTTCTTTCAGAAATAGCTTGTTATTATATTCATTGGAACTTATATTTCATTTCTCCACAGACAATGGCTGACCTCCTCTTGCACCGCATGCCCTGTCTGTCAACTGCACACGTGAAGACCTAATGGCTGCGTACGCGAACGGTATTCGCGGTGCTGAATTTTGGGCCAAATAAATATAAAAACCTATACTTATGTATATTATTTTTACGTGTTATTTTTGCCATCGACACGCTTAGTAGGAGATTATATTCATTCATATATTATTCGAGCACTTATGAGGTCTTCTTTCAGTTTACCATAATTTATACTTATTAATAACAAAAAAATGTTGTGTCGGTAGAGTGCTTTTTAATAAGTATCTAAGTAGTCATAAAGTTGATTATAATAGAATTCCTATGTGAAGTAGGTACTATTTATTATAATTTAATTATAATGAATTCCTATGTGTTTTATTGAAAGTATCACTTTTCATAATTAAAGTGCATACTGAAAAATTGCACACTATGTTAGCTTACATTGATTGAATCGCCACAATACACATTAATGATATTATTCACATTGAGCTACGATTTACGTACAGACAAAATTATATTGAATAGAGGGCTGCTGTAAATTGGCAAGCTTTTCCCTCTAGCTTAAAAAAATATTCTTTTGTCATTGACACACTAGACTCAATCAATTTTTTTAAATTATGAAACTTCTTCGACTTTCCTGGTATTTTTTATTCTATGGTTCGGTTTTTAGCTAAGTTACTGTTATCTCTAGGGCTGTGGCTATAGCAAAATTTAAATTCTGTCCTCTTGTAAAAAGAGTCAGTTTCCAGCAATCTCTAATGAACCTAGTAAATTGAATTGATGATTGGATTGACCAGCGTGTCATGAAAAATTACAAGTTACAGCAAATTTCTCTTAAAACCAAGTCAACACAATTATTCCGGTTAACCAGTAACTTCGATCCGAAGCCGGGTAACCGCTCACTCACGTTCGCCAGCGATCGGGTAGTGGTTAGAGGTAGGTGCTCATCGTTGTCTGGCATTAACTGCCCCGTTCAGGCTCCTGAGCTCAGTGTAAGGTCTTCGAGAGAGGAGTTTGTAGTCCTCACCGCCGCTGACTCGGATGTATTCTCTACGTTTTCTGTACACCAAGAGCCTGTAAGAAGAGAGTTGAATTTGAGATATGGAATCGTTAAAAATCAATATTTTTGTACATTTCCCCTAATCTTGGTTACATAATTTGATGTTACATAAATTATAATTTACATTATAATTTATACTATAATTACTTAATAATTATAATTAATTATTATAATTCAATTATAATGATTAATTATTGAATTATTAATAATTTTAATTCTAAGAATAGTCAGCATCAATAATGCTACCTATTCCTACATTATACATACGTAAGACATAAATAAAAACTATCACGAGGCCCGCAAAAACAATCGTGCAGAAAAACAATGTTTATCATATAGTAGTAGGTAATTTAAGACATACATGTATTAAAGAACACTTAGCGTCAGACAATGTACAAACACAGGTAATACCTGTACTTATCCTGAGTCTTATCTCAGGCAAACATGTACATGTACATGTTGTGAATTATGCAGGTAATTATGTATTTAACAGAAGGCCACTAGGTAATACTATGTCATTGTGTCAATTTATACAAAATCTTCTTTTCTTGATGACATTTTGTTTTTCATATATGACTCCATAATGAAATTTTCATCTCCTTTTTTTCCCCCTACGCTTGCGAATAAAACAATTTGTTTAGGTATATTATTATTTCATTAAAACTACGCATATTTTTCATGACTTAATTGGTAGGTATATATACAACACCACTGCTGTGTCATACCAAGTGGTCACACCACTTTTAGTCATAACTTGGTAAATTAATTAATACTGTTGACAAATTAAAGTAAGTGTGTGGAACAAGTCTATTGCCTAATAAAGTACTGTAGCTATAATTTTGCAATATCGCTCTAGTATCGAACATTCCGACACTAGTTTTTAAACCACAGACCAAAATGTTGACAGAGCGCTGCGAAAAATACAGTGGAGCATGCCAAAACTACACCTCCGCTCTGTGCATACACTCGCGCTCACACGCACACATTTACTACCATTTACAATCAAACTACACCTTACTAAGTGCACATAAAATATGTTTACGAAACCGGCTTTCGCACGTCACTGTTGACGCGGCTCTGTCTTGGTTTTATATGAGTCTACATGTTAGAGTGGCAATGGGCCGGCCATATTAGCCGTAGAACCGATGACCGTTGGGGTAGATGTGTTCTGAGTGGAGACCGCGAATCGGCAAACTGTGGTTGGTAGCAGCTGGATGAGAGATGCCGAGAATTGAGCTGAATGGCGTGCAATTGGATAGGCCTATGTCCAGCAGTGGACTGCTATAGGCTGATGAAACAAAAATGCCTACAACTGCACAAGGATATTTTCTTCTTCGTCATTCTCTCAATGCTGAGGATCGCCACCACATACGACGCGTCTCCAAGATATGCGGTCTTCTGCAGCGTGGACCGCTTGGTAAATGCTGCCTCCAACAGCCTTCTTGATCGCGTCTGACCATTTTGTCCGTGCTCGGCCTGAGCGCGTTTTCTTTCCAGTGAAGGCCGAAAGTGTGGAAAGTTTCCACCCGTCTCAGTATCATAAGCCTTTCCAGACCATGCTTAGGTGAACGCATCATAATAATTATGTCTGAAACATTGTCTGTCTACATTGCGTTCGATCTTACTGTTTTCGCGGCTTTTAATGCACCACGTTTCACTCAGCGCCATATAAAAAGATGGAAAAAACTACAGGATCTTTTGCCACGTGGTAAAAATCGGAACTAAGGCCGCCATCTTGTTTTTACACAACAATTTCACAAAATGTTTACCAGCAATGTCCTGTCAATGACATTGAACCGCCAAAAGATCCTTGTACTACTCTAGGTACTAAACTCAGTAGGTAACTCAAAAACAAAGTAACAACCAGCACAAACCACTAATAAAAAACTACATAAACAGTACCAGATCGTGTCGCACACGTTCTTCAAGACAATATTCATAAGTACACATCTCATTTACGACGCATCTGACTTTGTAAACACATTAATATCTTAATATCATTCGTTTATAATGCAGCTCTTTATGAGTCACGTCAGGTGCAAGGTAAGTAGATATTAGGTTTTATGACTTAGCCAGCCGACAGTACTTGCCACTATTAGGAACTAGCTACGAGTACTGGCGACAAGTGGAACTACGCTTTGAAATGGGCAAGTAGATTCAGTTTTCTGACTGACCGACTTGACAATTCAAAAGTACCTGTAATTGGTTTAATTAAAATAACTGCCTTAAGTTTGAGCTTGCAACGTATAAAATTAGTGGCAACTTCGCCTGACTTTAGTATCTACCTGTATAACCCCTATCTACTTGGTTTTATTATTTATATTTATTTAATAAACACTGGTGCCGATTCTCTTGTCACAAATTCTCTAAACTAAACTAAAAATCACTAAAATTTAGTTTATTCCTGTCAAACGACGATTTCCTATTCTGAAAATAGACTAAACTGACACAACTTAACTATAATTTAGTTTGACAGCACTAAGATGGCACTGAGTTTTAATTTAGTGAAAATGCTATTCTGAATTTGACGTTTTAACCAAAATTTTTGTTCAATATCTAAAATCCTCTAACTAACTCTGACTATTTTTAATCACGATTAAAAATGTGTGGAATAAAATTAGATGTCATGAACTAAAATTCAAACCGACGCCGACGTGTCGGTTTGAATTGATTTTTTCGGTACTGTATCTTTTTTTATTTTCTTTTGCTTATATCTCGAAAACGGTGTGTCCTATCGCAAAAATAATGAAAATTTTGACCCCCTTTGCAACCCGCAAACCCGTAATACTCTACATTTTGGTGATTTAATTTTTTTGTTTTCTTCCAAAAAGTGAAAAATTCCATATAAAAATACGTCGAGACGGCCACAATGCGCGCCTCTCCGGCTCAAAAAAAATCACGTGGTAGGCAAACAAGTAGGTCCCAAGTGGAGTCGCGATTGTCAAATTCGATTTTAGTTCTGTCAAAATAATTTTTAAATTTAGAGATTTTTTTTGGCAGAATAGCTCTAAGATTCTCATAGTAAAAAGTAAGGAATTTTAGTGATAGTTTAGTTAGTTTAGTTCGGTGTACAAGAGAATCGGCACCACTTTATTGTTTACTTGATTCCGCCCGCGGTTTCGCCGTGGTATGCCGATAAAAAGTAGCCTATGTCCTTTCTCAGGCTCTAGACTATCTGCGTACCAAAGGAGAATGACCAGAAATGTAGGGCACCCTGTACCAAGCGAAAAGTCCGCCTGTCACAACCAAACCTAATGTATTTAGAGGAGAATTAAATGCTCTTCTTATATTGTTAACTTTTTTTTACATGGATTCCCGTAATTCGTATTTATTAACCATTTATCTACTTCATATTTTGAGGTTAAGTTTGAGAAAGTGACAGGCTAGAAATGGTGAAGTTGATGACAAATGAAGCGGTACCTAATATCGGTTGCTTTTTATTCTTGATTTGGCGCTTGTTTCCTGATGGATGATTATACAATACATCACTGATAGTCAATAATAATTCTTGGTGTCAGGTATTATATATAATGATAATGGATATCAATAATCATATAGGTAGGTATTCATAGTATGTGCAGCTGGTAGTCTGAATAAGTAATCAATTTAGTACTGTGTTTACTGATTCCTAATATCTTGAAATCTTAACATAACAGCAGGCCTGTTTTCCCAGAAGAATTAGGCAGAGTTGTATTTACTATATAGTACACCCACTTCTCGAACTTCACATGTTAGTAAATAATAATAAGGTGATAATGTTGTTAGTAACTAATAAGGCACTTATATCAAAAATGAAAAACGCAGTTAAGATATATTCGTATTTATATAACGTATATGACCTCGACCGCTACCAGGACAGAGAAAAGAAATATACAAATAAAACAATAGGTAGGACAATTGGGTGGCACTCGGGAACGCGTTGTAACTGTTGCAACACGTAGCATGGACTGTCCACATCACTCCACATGACCAAGTGTTAGTTCAGGTATCAGTTCGGAATCTCAGGGAGTTTTTCTTGTATCAATGCGAAACATTTGTAACATTACGAATAGGAACTACCAGGATTGATCTGAAAGCATAAAAACTGTTTTTTAATCCTTAAATTGAATAAATAGTCCCGGAAGTAGGTAGGTACTTTAGAAGCTAACTATAATATACATGCTTCTACTAGGTGAGGTAATACTTACAGGCGTCGCGTCGGTACAATCTATGATGTTAAAACACGATCATATCCACGGATATATTTTCTATGTAATATATTCTAAATTGTTCTAACAATACTAGTGAACGGTTTAGGATACGTCGGCGACGCTGACTTGCTGGCCGATGTCTTACTCTAGTTGAGGGCATCGCTAAGGATTATCACACAAAGACTACGTTATGAAAACGCACCGTTTTTGTTAATAAGTATTACAAATTATTATTCAAATAGTTTAGATGAAACCAATATTGAAAGTAACGTCATCCATGACGGCGCCACAGAATAATTATTGCAATACGTCACAGTACAAATGACATTTTACTTTTTTGAATAGGTCCTCTTTTAATTAAATGCATGTATTTGCAATGTATTCCAAAAAAATAATAATAAATTATTACGATGTAACGCGTTACTTAAAGATGTTTTTTGACACACATAAAAATATATTGTATCCTAATATAAAATGGCAAATTGCTACAATTATCTTCTTCATTTTTTAATGTTCGTTGACAGGTAGGTACCTATATTTTTAACATAGTAGCAACATTCGGAAATGAAGTGCAATTTCAGTGACATAAGCGGAAAATACGTACCACAAAAGTAAAAAAAGACTTTTAATTTGGTGTCCGAAAGCCGGGAATCGTTTTCATAACAAAATCGTATATCTGATTTAAAAAATAGGAGTAATTTTATGAACTACATTTGGTTGTGACACTCTAGCTCCTTTGTTGGTACGACAATATGGCATTCTCCTTTCATTTAAATCGCTTCATAAGTTATGGCTTGAAAGCGCGACAGACGGACAGAGTTACTTTCGCATTTATAACATTAGTAAAAATAGTAAGGATTTACACCACATAAAACAAAAAGGACAAACATATTTAAAACTAGTGTACAAAGAGCGGTCTTATAGCACAAGGCAATATCAAAAGTGATTTGAAAAGTGAAAATATTACACGCAGGAAAAATCCCGAACACAGTTTAATGTAGGTACTACCAACCGAGTTAGAAGTGCAAATATGCAGCCAGACGTAATCGAAATTGCTCACTTTAACTAAATTGGTGCATTATTTTGCATTGTGTAGAGATTAAGGCCCATGGTCATCTGGGTTTGTCAAATTGTTGTAGTTTCAAGTGTAAATGTACCCAGAGATAAACCTGGTTCTAGCGATTCCTGAATTTGGATTGGAATCGCCAGAAGATAATACTTTCCCACAGGAAACGAAAAAACGAATAAAAATCACATAGTAAAGTTATTACAGGCAGACCTTGGCATGAGTTTAAAATAACTTTCAGAGACTTATCAAAAAAGATTTCTATTATTTAGAAGGCGACTAAAATGTCGTAACAATGTTTTGTAAGTACAAGTAAGTAAACAATGGAACCAGGTAGAAATAAAATTACAATATCCAATGATGCTACTTGGCCAATATACAGGGTGATTCTGAAACGACTTGTTCAAATCTTTAGGAAATAATTTAAGTGGCTTGACGCTAGCATCTAGGTGCTAGTAAATACTAGCAGCCAGCACTAGGCGCTAGAAGAGCTAGAATAGGCAGATTATTCTGTAGAAATCTTACTGGAAAAACGATTTTTCTATAAAAAATTTACCGTAAAAACTTAGGTGACGTGAGCTGTCATTTTAGAGATTGCCACTATTGACAGCTATTGGTAGGTACGTAGCGCTAGTGCTAACATCCGTTAAGAAAACTATACACTTAGAATAGTTATTCTGAAAGGCTAGAAAAAAGTAACTACCACGGTCATCACGGGAAGCCTTGACAGTGAACAGGTTAACAATAAGCCTATTATATGCAGGAACTAATAAAGGATCATAATGGATTCTAATGCACTTGGCATTTACCTTCTATGCAGCGCAACAGGTGCATTGAAATGGACTCCATTAATTTTGACAACGACGATCGAAACTACGCATAGGTAGGTGAAAGGGCTTTTAAGATTATAAAGTGCTAGCTGACCCGAAAGAGGTCCAGTTAAAAAAAAAATCGCATATAAAATGCACTTTTAGTTTTCGCGAATTTTCCAATTGCGAGCTTTAATTTTTTTATTTCCGTAAGAACCTGATTCGGACTATTACTAATTATAAATACCATTTTAAAACGAAAGTTTGCCAAATCGGTCCAACCGTTCTGAAGTGATGCGCTTACCAACTAAAATAATTTCATTTTTATTAGTGTAGTATAATTTTTTTAGATTTAGAAAATAAATGATATAGTCTTAGTCAATGATATTAAATTAACAGATATGTTATAAGCGCGCAATCGTGAAACTCGAAAACATTCCAATTGTAACGTTTTTACTTGTAGTGAAATGTAAAATTGAATGAAACGTGGTTATGTGTGCCGCTGCTGCGCGGAACACTTTTTTCGGTTGTTTTGTGAGTGTATAACTTATCTGTTAATATAATATCATTGGTCTTAGTGATTTTCTTTTTTTGTTGCATATCTTAAAAACTTCCAGGATAGCACTGAGACAGCGTTTTTTTTTTAAAGAGATTATATTTTTTGATTCGACAGATCTGCATTCTATAATTTATTGAAGTACACACACCTTTGCGAAATAATAGATGTCTCATTTAATTAACCGTCACACCTAAAAACAACACGCTGTACCAGCTTCGCGACTTGTAAAGAATTAATTGCTTCAAAATATGCGCGCACGCAACGAGATCTAGCGAATGCATTCTACGCGGGCTCAGTATTCGCGTAACCGGCGACCTGTCAACACGTTTATTATTTAATTTCATTTAAAGTTTTCCGCGGAATGAAACTATGACGTACATGGTTACTGGAGCAGGTAAAGCAAAATTAGTACAATGACGGGGACATAAGAAGACAGTTTAACTGAAAATGGAGGCTCTTGAACAGATTTTAACTATGGAAATAACCAAATAGAAATGTAGCAGTAATTTTTTGGCTATTTCAATTTTGATGACTATGGCTTGTGGATTATAAAAGGCAGAAATTTACGGTTTAGGTGAGTTTAATTATTTTTTATGTCATTTTCTCTTTTTTATGGTGTTTCCCCGATGTTTATACTTTCCCTTAACGATGCAAAGAAAGTGCAATTTACCTGATGCAATACATACTTAGATGATGGTCAAATAGCTTTGTTTTATTCTAGGATGTCGAACATTTTCTCATTTACTTTTGTAATTCTATTATATGTCAAAGTCGCACAAAGTTGCTAGAAACTTCGATAAAAACAAACTAAAATTGCGTAGGTTTTCAGTTTGTTTCAAAAAAGTAAATCGTAACTTATTATCCTAACTTTTATTCCACATCGTTGTCAATGCGGTGAAGGAGTCGACTGCCTCGGACACCACGGCCTATCCTGCAGCAAGAGCGCTGGTCGGATGGCACGGCACGCCAGCATTAATGACATTATCCGTCGGGCTCTTGTCACCGCCGGGGTGCCAGCTGTGTTAGAACCCAACGGCTTGGCACGCGACGATGGGAAGAGGCCAGACGGAATGACCATAATGCCCTGGAAGTTGGGTAGACCTTTGGTGTGGGACGCAACCTGTGTCGACACCCTCGCGCCATCCCATCTTCCTAGCACGGCGGGCTGTGCTGGGACAGCTGCTTCAGGAGCAGAAAACCTCAAACGGCGCAAATATAACAACCTTATTGGGAGCTATATGTTTGAGCCGTTTGGGGTTGAAACACTAGGGCCGTGGGGTCCGAGTGCTCATCGAGTATTTCGGGACATCGCTAAGCGATTGGTCGACTCTTCACGTGACCAGAGGGCTGGCCTATTTTTAGCCCAACGAATCAGCATTGCCATTCAACGTGGCAATGCTGCCAGCCTTTTGGGCACCTTTCCCATTGACAACGATGCGGACGAATTCTTTGATGCTCAATGAGCCCCTCCCCTTTATTTTTTCTTTTTAATTTGTTATATATGTAATTGTTTTTTAGTTAATTTAGTATAATAAATGTAAAATAAAGAGAAATATATGACAGAAAAAAAAAAAAAATGCGAAAGTGAGTTATTTATTTGTTTGTTACGGTTTCACGCTAAAACGGCTGAACAGATTTGGATGAAATTTGGCACAGGGGTAGACCATGACCTGGAATAGGACATAGGATGCCGTTTATCCCGATGTTCCCGCGGGATCGAGACTTACGCGGATGAAACCGCGGGGCGCAGCGACCGATAAAAATAATTTCTGGTTCCTGAAGAAGGCATTTAAAGTGTGTTAAATTCGATCTTGAAATAAAATAAACACTCTTTCAAGCCTATTGAAAAATAACCCTAATTAATATGATAGATGCGAAAGTGAGTTTGTTTGTATGATTGTTTGTCACGCTTTCACGTCTTAACTGCCAAACCGATCATGATGAAATTTTGCATACAGGTTGTCAGGGATACAGAAAACGGTACTTTTTATCCAGAAAAAAAGTACTGTTCCCGAGGGATATACAAACGCGGGCTAACGTAGGGCAAAAGAAAGTACAATTTTTTTTTTTTCAAATTTTTTTTTTTTTTGAAAGTCGGTTGTTTTTTTATCAACCGACTTTAAAAAAAACACTAAAAATAGAAAAATATCTTTAATTTCGGAAGTCGGTGTCTTTGATTTTCAATTTTCGTTTTTTGCCACCGACTTCACTTTAGTGTTTATTTTGGAAGGCGGTTCTTTTATTTTGTAAATGTAATAAAACTTTTTAGTTGTGGTAGGTACCTCTATTATGTAAAAAATACGAAATATTGAAGCTAACTCAAAAACTACGCAATTACGAATTAAGAACCTCCTCCTTTAAGAGGTCGGTTAAAAAAGAGTGCAACAGTGGTTGTAGGTACAATTAAATAACAATATTATAATCACGCGCAGTTAAAGTCCTTGTAATAAAAAGTGTGTAATCAAAGTATTATAATTATCACAGATGCGGCAATAACAGCTATATAACTGCACATCTGCTGTACACAATAACCTTTGGTATAACCTAAGTAAACACTATTCAAGATAATTTTCATGCTTAAGTATATCTTGAAGCTTAATTAAAATTCTGAGGTGAGCAGAAGTCAAAGTTACCTTAAAACTTTAGAAGTAGAATTTTAAAGTATCGCAAACTAAATTATTAATAGTTTATTTTTTATGACTGCCTCGTTGGACTAGTGGTCGTAAGTACTACTGCCGAGCATGAGGGGGAGCCGGGAGGGTTCAATTCCCGGGTCGGACAAAGTGTTATTTGGATTTCTATCTGGAATTTCTCAGTAGTAGCCCGGAGTCTGGATTTGTGCCTAGTTGATGGCAATAGGCTCGCCCCGTATGACATGGGACTTCAACATAACTGGTGAAATGTACCCACATTTCGCCAGTTAAGTGTTAGACAGAGGTACCTATAGTACAACCGTACATATAGGTACAACTCTGCCTAACCCTTTGAGGCGTGATGTTAATGTTATTTTCCTGTTTACTGATACCTAATACTGTTCACTCTATGTACTATACTTGCACTAGGAATAGATTTATTATAAATAGTGCAACGGATGGTCCTAGAACAGACAGCAGTGCTGCTGGGGAGTTTGTTGCGCCACTTCTTCTTCCCAGCTAAAGCACTAGGAAGTGGTGAAGGGTGGGCGTTTTGGGGACTGTCTTATGTAATTTTGACGTTCAAAAAGTGCTGATTCTCAGCCTAGTTTGAATAAATTAGTTTGCATTTTGATACAAACATCGTCTGGGGAAAAAACTACCAACACAACTATTTCTGCAGCGAAACTTTTTGCTGTATGTTTGAGGGGATTTCAATAACATTACAAGCATAAGAGTCTTCGAACTTTGTGACAGGTACTTTATATTGACACGAAGGGCGTCGTACGTGGCCGTAACCAACAAGTTATAGCCGTGATCCATTCATCTTCATCTGTCATATTCTATACCCTATTGTTATTCATTATGACTGCTGAGTCAACAATGAAACAGCTTTTTCCAAATCGCTAGAATCAAAACAGTACCTACTTACTTTATGGAAAACCCAATGATTTGTCAGAATACAATTTAGCAAACGTATTACCTTTCTTTCTTTGAAGGAAAACCTATGATCTCATGTTATAATTTATTTAGGCATTTTGTCTCATCATAGATTCGTGATCAGCGGGGTACCTAATTGCATATCACACTCATCTCATCTGCCTAGCCTTTTCCCAACTATGTTGGGGTCGGCTTCCAGTCTAACCAGATGCAGCTGAATACTAGTATTTTACATGGAGCGACTGCCTATCTGACCTCCACAACCCAGTAACTGGGTAATACGATACCCCTTGGTTAGACTGGTTGTCAGACTTTCGTGCTTCTGACGACTCGTAACGACTGTCAAAGATCCACAAATGACAGCCGGAACCAACGGCTTAACGTGCTTTCCGAGGCACGGAGGAGTCTCGATATGTGAAAATGGTCACCCATCCACGGACCAACCCCGGCTAGCGTATCTTAACCTGATGGATCGACCCGAGCGGCTGTTATTACTTACCCACGAGCTCCTCACATTAACAGTAGTAATTGCATATCACACTAACAGTAGCAATGGATTTTGACAGTTCAACAGCATTCATTGCGTTTTTTCGTTGTTGAGCAGACAAATTGTTCGAACATTTATTATGAAAAAATTATCAATATTCTTCAAAATCACAATGATTATGATTGAAAGTGGGTTACGCAATCAGGGTGCTGATGTATGAACGTAAACGAAGCAAAATGAGTATATAAGGATAGTAAGTGGCGTTCCGTAGTTTCTGCCTACCCCTATGGGAAGAAGCCGTGAGTTTATACATGTAAATTCGTGACTACTCGCCAGTGCAAACGGATCATTTCTATTTCATTTAAAAAGTTTCACCGTTTATTTCAAATGCATCATTCTATTTCATTTAAAATGAGTCACCGTTTATTTTAAATTGATCATTCGATTCCATTTAAAATGAGTCACCGTTTATTTCAAATAGATCATTCTATTTCATTTAAAATGTGTCACCGTCACGCAATCAGGGTTATTTACATTGTTGAGCAGACAAATTGTTCGAACATTTATTATGAAACAATTATCAATATTCTTCAAAATCACAATGATTATGATTGAAAGTGGGTTACGCAATCAGGGTGCTGATGTATGAACGTAAACGAAGCAAAATGAGTATACAGGGTGTTAGTGTAATCACCGTTATCCTTGAAACCAGTGGTTTGGTTTCATTCATAGAACGTAAAATCAATGGAAAATTACAAGTTTTTTTTTAATTTTTTTATACCTAAATATTACCACAAGAGTCGCAAGTTCATTGCCCTATGCGCTAGGGCAACGAACTTGTGTCTCAACACGGGCGGGGGGTACGGGATGTGACCTGACCGGCAGCGAGCGCGACCCCTCCCTTAGTCAGTCAGCTGTTTCGCTAGCAAGCACGGTGTCAGATAGAAACTTTTTTAAATCTTTTAATGAAAATAACGTTTTTTTTTGTTGTGTTCGGTCATTTATTTTTATATTTAAGTCAACTACCCATGGTTTGAATGACAAGAGTGTTTACCCTTACAGCCTGTATAAGGATAGTAAGTGGCGTTCCGTAGTTTCTGTCTACCCCTATGGGAAGAAGCCGTGAGTTTATACATGTAAATTCGTGACCACTTGCCAGTGCAAACGGATCATTTCTATTTCATTTAAAAAGTTTCACCGTTTATTTCAAATGCATCATTCTATTTCATTTAAAATGAGTCACCGTTTATTTTAAATTGATCATTCTATTTCATTTAAAATGAGTCACCGTTTATTTCAAATAGATCATTCTATTTCATTTAAAATGAGTCACCGTTTATTTTAAATTCATCATTCTATTTCATTTAAAATGAGTCACCGTTTATTTTAAATTGATCATTCTATTTTATTTAAAATGAGTCACCGTTTATTTTTATTATTTTCAGATTTGCCGGTCTGAGAAAATCTTCCCACGTTTTCGCAATTAATATTGCCGTACATTGATAAGAACCTACAAAGGTGATTTTAATAACCCTGCACACGTAGCATGACCACCATTGAAACGGGTTTTGTCGACGGAAGAATAGACAAAATGACAGGTTGTGATTGTATATCTGTCATTTTGTCTATCCTTCCGTCGACAAAACCCGTATGGTGGCCCTGCTACGCGTGCTGGGGTAGTATTATAAAGTATTAATGTCATCATTATTCCACTGCGAAAACGGGATGGTGCTAGCGGCCTTGTCTAGCTCCGTTTCTCTCTCACACTGGAAAAATGGTGGCATTAATACTTCATAATAGCCGCACCTGAAACAGCTTTGACAGGTATTGGTAAAACTTTATATTTTAATGCGATCTTTGTTTATAATAAACTTGCCAAAGGTTTTGCGTTTTATTTTATCACGAACTTGCGACTGCAAACTAAAGATAGATAATATACAGCATAATGAATTTCTCACACAAGTATCCATAGTAGGCGATGCTATTTGAGGTACATACTAAGTATTATGGGCACTTTTGATACTGTATTAGGTCTGTTTACCAACATTCAACATGGAAACATCTAGAGCCATGACCATAGGCCGAATTGTTGGACAATGTAACTGAAAAACGACATCATTCTAAATTGCTGTATCATTTTCGTCAAAACAATGGTCAATAACATTACAAATACATACTTATGTATGTGTGTCATACAACTCACATATGAAGCCGTGAGATAAAAACTGACATTTATAAACAACACAATGCCTCATAACAACTTCACGCTTGAAAGATTTTGGAGATCCGCAGGCCAATAGCAAAACCATCTTGTATTTTCGCAAAGTTTAATGAAGTAACGTAGTATTATTAAAGGATCAGGAAGGGCGGAAAGGCAGGGCCAATGGCAGGCAGAAGAAGAGGCAAAAATGGAAAGACACTCCATTGATGTCATCTCAGGAAAGGTTCAAATATGTATGTGGTAAATGGGAGTATTTCCGTTTGAGCACCTATTTTTTGAGCACTCAATGCATAGGCATTGAGTATTCCCATTTGAAATACCTTTGGTACTCAATGCGTGCGTAGGTGCTCAAAGGGGAATATTTTAGGCAGTGCTTAGGGGTTTTTTAGGCAGTGCTACTCTGCAGGCGTAGCATGGCGCTTTCTATCTCTACGAAGAATAGACATAGCTTTTTCTATACAAAGTGACAGTTCGTTTCTTCATTTTTGACATCCACCGTAGAAATCATTCTACAATCTGTCATTTAGTCTTTCATTTCTAACGATCTTTGTCTAGGTCTTATTGTAGGTAGACAATTTCGGAAGAAAGTTTTCTATCCTTACTGTCAAAATCACACTGACAACCGATAAATCCTATGATAAAACAAAGAATTCTGAGTCAAATTATGTAAAAGAGTGAATTTCTTAAAAAGTGCAGTTGACTCTTTCTACTTTGCTGCTGTCTCGTACTGTCTACTGTCTACAGGAAACGTCATTTTTGTCTACTCTTCCGTCGACAAAACGGTGCTCATGCTACGCCTGCAGGCGTAGCATGGCGCTTTCTATCTCTACGAAGAATAGACATAGCTTTTTCTATACAAAGTGACAGTTCGTTTCTTAATTTTTGACATCCACCCTAGAAATCTTTCTACAATCTGTCATTTTGTCTTTCATTTTTAACGATCTTTGTCTAGGTCTTTTTATATGTAGACTATTTCGGAAGAAAGTTTTCTATCCTTACTGTCAAAATCACACTGACAACCGATAAATCCTATGATAAAACAAAGAATTCTGAGTCGAATTATGTAAAAGAGTGAATTTCTTAAAAAGTGCACTTGACTCTTTCTACTTTGCTGCCGTCTCGTACTGTCTACTGTCTACAGGAAACGTAATTTTTGTCTACTCTTCCGTCGACAAAACGGTGCTCATGCTACGCCTGCTGCTGGCAGTTGGATGAAGTAAAACGCGACTATTACGATAAACGCTGGATGGGAGTATTGGAAAAATAACCTAATTCAAATCAACATAAGGTAAATACTGACAAAAAAAACAAGTAAATTAATTTACTTTCGTTTTCATACCTACCATAAAATACGTGTCAGGAGAACATTATTTCACTAAAGGACACAACACATTTGAGGAAAATGAAACACATCACACTACTTCATGACAGGCACAAGGACATCCCATGACAGATGAGAACGGAAGCTACCTTTACAGGTACTTCCGGTTATTAGCCATACAATAGAAGAGGCTGTACCTACAACCTTGCAGTATGATAATTAGGAGAATCGTAAGGATTTGACGCTGAATTAGTTCATGTTGGAAATGGACATTATTTTATCACTGGATACCTACGTATGAACACGGAGTTCAGATTTATTTAGCTCATCATCTGCATATCCTTTTCTGGCTCGGCGTCCAGTCTAACCGAATGCAGCTGAATACCAGTATTTAACATGGAACGACTGCCCATCTTACCTCCACAACTCAGGTACTAGGTACCACGATACCCCTTGGCTAGACTGGTTGTCAGACTTCGGGCTTTTGACTACCCGTAATGACTGGCAAAGATCTACGATTGACAGCTCACCCTGGCTTATTAAACAACTGGAGAAATATGGGTGTTTTATACCTACAACTCTGGCTAACCCTTACGGAAATATATACAGGCTGTAAGGGTAAACACTCTTGTCATTCAAACCATGGGTAGTTGACTTAAATATAAAAATAAATGACCAAACACAACAAAAAAAAACGTTATTTTCATTAAAATTCTATTCTATCTGACACCGTGCTTGCTAGCGAAACAGCTGACTGACTAAGGGAGGGATCGCGCTCGCTGCCGGTCAGGTCACATCCCGTACCCCCGCCCGTGTTGAGACGCAAGTTCGTTACCCTAGGCGTCTCTTGTGGTAAAATTTAGGTCTAAAATAATTTAAAAAAAGTTGTAATTTTCTATTGATTTTACGTTCTATAAATGAAACCAAACCACTGGTTGCAAGGATAACAGTGTTTACCCTAACACCCTATATAGCGTAAAGTTATGTCTTGACTTTTGTAAGTTATCATTCAATACCAAATTCCAGAAATTAAATTAACAGCACGATTGAAAGTATTTAGAAAAACTATATTATTTGCTTAAAAACTCAAATAGCAAACTTGCTTTAGCAATTCGTAACTAAGACTATCTCGGATTTTATTGAATCAAATACCCAAACAACACCAACACACAAACCAACTACATATTTATGAGAAAAAGAACGGATATCCGAATATCTAGGGTGTCAAGTACGCGAGGTGGTGGGTTCGAAGCCTGAACGTTGCAAAAGATTAAATGTAAAGCCATAGTGTAGCTTGAATTGGACTTGGTCTAGCACTAGGAAACATTTGATTCCTCTCTCGACCCCGAAACTGCTATAGCATGGATCCAGTTCCTGTGTGTACATCTTGAGCATCACTTGGATACATCTTAAGGAAATATGGACTTATAGTTATTATTACCCGACTGCTCCAGAAGGAGGGTAACGTTTTTCAAGAGTATGTATGTATGTATGTCTATTTCTTTGGCACGCTCTGTAGCCTAAACGGCTTGATGGATTTTAACATACGAGGTGTCGTTAGGTTTGTCTTAATTGTGGGAGTGACATAGGCTATATATATTTTTTAAATTTCATTTGCAAATACAACAAAAAAGGAGGGGAAGGTTTTTTTTAATAAACAAATTACAACAATATTGGTATCAAATTAACGTTAGTAATGAGTTAATTCCAAATATATATAAAAATAAAAAGCTTGAAATAAAACAAATTATTTTAAAAACCCGACTGCAAAAACCTATAACCGAAAAGAGAAAAACAAACATTGAACTTTGTTTTTTGTAACGTATTGCAGGCGGGGACAAATAACCCCTATAAGTCTGAAACCAGTCTTGAGCAAGCATGGTGACCAATGTTCGTGCCTTCTCTGTGTGAGAAGAGGCTTTTGTACTGCAGAGGGATAACAATAGGCTGGTATTATTTAGGTATATGTAGGTGATAAACCTAAGGCCACAAACACACACTACAGCTGAATTCACGACTACAAGACAATCAAGACATTATGAGGTGAAAGTAGGTTTACACTAGTTAATAAAATGGAGTAACAGAGGCAAACAATAATAAAATTACAATTAATCTCAAGGTAAGTAAGTGAACGTTCTCAGTAACTATGATATTTATAACTGTTAATTACCAGTTTGTAGGAATCGTTATTTTTATACCAATCGAGGATAATTAGTTGTTAGTTATTAGTTAATTAATTGTAATAGTGTCAATTGCAACAAAGTATTCTGCGAAGTAGGTTCTTATTTGTATTTTGATAGATCCACTGAAGTACCCAGTAACTGGGTTGTGGAGATCAGATAGGCACTCGCTCCATGTAAAATAATGGTATTTCAGCTGCATCCGGTTAGACTGGAAGCCGACCCCAAAATAGTTGGGAGAAGCTAGGTAGATTAGATGGTGATGATTTTGAAGGTCATAGAACTATTGCAGAATTACGTTAAACTAACTCGGTTTTTTGTTAACGAGTAACGAGTCTACAGACAGGAAATGAGAGAACCAAGCAACGATGAAGTGGAAGGGACGATAAGATAGATAATATAAATGAATATTGGTACGTGTCGATAGCATGATGGGATCTAAATAGAATCGGCCCAGAATTTGGCTAAGTGTTAGGCGCCATCACTAGTGTCCATCAGTCCCTGTAACGTGCACCTGGCAGGACACGACATAAAGTGTCTCATCGTTTGTGGAACAGCACCACATTTAGACAAGGCGGAGTCGTCTATAAATCTCCACCTGAACAGGTGTGACAAATAACCAGCAGTTCTTAGTAAGCTAACTTCAACCCATGATTAATTTAATAATTTCTAAGTAAAAACAGTTAATGAGGGAAAGTAAGCATTCAGCCACTGACTGAAATGATATGGCATTAAATTCTGCCAATACATAGCTAACTTTATCGAGCACTAATATTTAACTGTAGCTACATGCCATTCTGTATTACCGTAGGAAATAAACAAACACGCATTTAGTGATACGGTTTTTTGTCAACTATACCATGAAACATTATGACACTCGTCAATAGTGTAGATTTCTGCCAGTGAATGAATTTTAGACATCGGATCAGTACTTCCGAAGATTACCTCCTGCATCCAAACTAATAAACTTTACTTTTTTATAATAATAATATAGATTAATAGCTACGACAAAAAACATAGTTTATATAGTAACAATGTACCAGGATTACCATAGACGATGACTAGACAATTTAAAGATTAAATGGTTAGATAAATAATGGCATGAGGATTAAGTTGTCAGTCGTCGTGAGAGCCAATTAGAGGAAATTACCACCATTACGCCATAGAATACGTTATACGATGCTGATGACCGGATGCAGTTAATTATCAATTTTACACGGACCGACTACCTTTTAGTTTTAACCTCTGCACTGTAAAATAAAGGATAAACTAATATTCTGAACTTAGAAAGGAGGGCTTGCAGGTTTCTGATTAAAGTGATAATCATTGCATGACCATTGAAGCCAAAATTTCTCAGAGGCATGAAGGGAATTTAAATAGTTACTTTGGTAATGTGTTAACCAATTTTTTTTTAACAAGAACTGGCCTACTGATAGACACACAACCCCATAGATTCATTTTTCAAGCCTTAACGTAACAATGTGATACATATTCTACCCATAATCCATTAGAAATTATTCCTTCCCATCTCACAGATAATATTTCAGCCTTTCTACGAAAGACTACAATATACCTACGGTCCCTTCTCAAGCTACAAATCAAGCCGTGGACATATCATGATGACGTGCCCAGAAAGACGTGCGCGTCTAATAACACACGTCCTGCACTAAATCTTGTCTGCCCATCCGTCCTTTAGCTCGCGCAAGGTCTTGGTCTCTATAAATGACATGCGTGAACATAGTTTGTGATGGTATAGATGCAAGTATAGTAGATTCAATAGTGGAGGAATTACTATGCCTTATGACAGTTACACAGAAGTTGAAAGGTTAGCTATCAAACGGGTTTTAACCTTGAAAGGTTCTTGTAAATTGTAGAAGACTTATAGGTTTCTACATAATACTGAGGTAGGATTCAAGACACGACGTCGGAGCACGGAACAGAAGACCTCGAGATACAAAATGAGGAAGGAAAGGGAATGAACATTCAGTACGAGTGTACGCGAGGATGACTCTTACGAGTTACGCATTTATGATTAAAACTATTAATTAATTTGATCGATTGTTTAAACAAAATACGAAAGATAGATTAAGTAGGTACACACAGCTACACATCAAGATATACATTTCCAGTTTATGCTGATCTCGCATTGTATAGGATTTCCGTACAATGCAAGGTCAGTTTATACTGGAAATGTGTAGCCGTGTGTATATATCGCAATTTGGCTCCAGGGTTCAAATTGTCATAAGTTTCTGTCATAATTAACGTATACTACCCTGTGTTTCCTACTTTTTCTGTGCCCGACAGGGTCCATAATGGTCATATCTTTGTAAAACCGTCCACCTTAGTTCACATTTGGAAGCAATAAATGTATTGAGTATAGTACCTAATTACCTAAATGTCATCTTGATTTCAAAGTACATTTCAACCACATAAATCGAAATCAGAATTTGAAGAGGCCCAGGCCCCAAACTCTTACGACAAACCCATTTATTGGATAAAACGCCTAGGACAATAAAACTACACACGAGATCTTCTATCTTAGTAAATCACATAGTTAAGCAAGTCACGCGAAGTGAGGAAGTACCGACAACGTCTTAGTTGCACAATGGGTCCTTTATTACTGCGTAACGAGGTAAACAGCGCGCTAGTATTATAGACATCCTGCCACACAACCTAGAACTAACTGGATATGATAACCTGACGAGATCGGTGGAAAGAAAGGAAGTTCTTGTCTGTGGTTTAGCAAAATTGTGGTATCAGCATAATCCGCCTCTAATTGTGCGTACTGCTGACACAGGCCTCCTCTCTGTGAGAGGGAGTGGGCCGCTATCCGCCACGCGGGCCTATTGCGGGTTGGTAGATATCACATTCGTGTCTTCAAATTTTTGGTTTTAGGACATAGGACATTCTAGTACCTATTAAAGTGTTTTAATTGATTTATTTATGTTTTTTTTTTCTATACTTAGGTACTTGAGTATGAATGTCGATGGCTATAAGTATGAGTAGAGGAAGATCAAAGAAACGATGTATGGACTGTGTGAAAGATGATATTATGGCTAAAAAGGGGGTAAGTTCTGAGATGACGACTAACAGAGAAGTATGGAAGAAAAAAATCCACCGACATAAGGAGAACCGCAGAAGTATGATAATGACTTACCTGCTTTTCATATCCAAAACTAGGTGTGTAACGTTAAGTACCTACCCCTACGCTAAGCAGCAGGTACCTACGTTACGCCGGTACGTTTTTAGTTGACTTTGGCATAGTTGGGTTTTCGTTTTTTAGATACAGACTAGGTACGACTACCCGTGTCAACGCCGACTCTCTATGATTTTTTTATGTCTAAAACTCTATGTTTCTACTCGAAAATGGCTCGACCCATTTGAATTTTTTTGTTTTGTTCGCCTTTGTCCTAGGGTGGTTTAGGAAAAATGAAAATTAGAAACAGCCGAGAAAACGAGAAATCTAAATTTTGTCTCACGTTGTACGAAGTTCACCGGGGCATCTAGCTACAGATATAAATAAAATTTTACACAAGGTGACCAATAGGCGGTCTTATCGCTAAAACAATCCTAGGCGGTAACACAGGCACCCTGAATATAGCAAGGCTGCTTGGCGGCAGAAATAGGTATGGTCTAGTCCGCGCGCGATTGCTAGTCACCGCCTGAGATATATTACCGATGAGACGGAGGAGGGCGCCATGGTGAAAGAATTGTCAGACTGAGTTAGCTTGGGCTTTATCGACCTTCCCCGTCTCACCGCTCATGAAATGAAATTGTTTATTCTGTAAATATGATATCGAAATCACTTTTACACGATATAAAAAAAAAGCTATAATGAGGTCGGCGTTTCCTATCTGACTACTCTGAGAAGAAAGGCCGAAACAAACTCAAAGGACGCAGTCTCTTTTAAAGTCCAGACATAATCTTGGTCAGGCCATATGAGGACCATGTCGATTAATGTCTGAAATGGTCTTTTGAGGAAAGAACCACACAGATTTGAGTAGACCTGTTCAGTCAGTAACCGAGGAGCTCAACTCAGAACTTAAGGAGCTCAACGAATCGACGAACAATACCAAAGAAAGGACTTTTGGGTACGCCGCATAAGTACTCAAACTGCCAGACCATCATTAAAACTAAAAAAGAGGAGCAAACAATAAAAATATAAGTACTCACATTCACAATAATTAAAATAAACACTCACATATATCAGATCGGTGACTAACAGTCGCGCGCGGACTAGTATAGTACTCAGAAACACAGCACAAAATCTCTCACTAAGAGCTCTGTAGAAAAAGTCTTTTATTAAAACTAGGCTGAGAATCATCACTTTTCGAACGTCAAAATTACATAAGACAGTCCCCCAAAACGCACACCCTTCACCACTTCTTAGTGCTTTAGCTGGGAAGAAGAAGTGGCGCAACAAACTCCCCAGCAATAGCATACACGATACCTTCGTTAATTCATTCAATTCGTTCATTCATTCAAAGGAACGAGTGAATGTGTGTAGCTTTTAAAGAGAGTACTATAAATGTGGATAAAATTGTAATATTTTATTCTTTAATAAATAAAATATCTTTGTACAGAAACTTGCGTATTTTTCCTACATCTTTATTATCAATGTCAGTATGCTAATAACACTACTAATATACTTAGGTGTATGAATGAACAAATATTTACAAACAACATGATGGTGCTAATTAATCATAACAAGCTAAGCAAACATTAAGTTCTATACCTAAAAAATATACCTAAAAAAATACTGGAGAATAATAATAATATCACATTTTTAAGGAATATTTTTAACTCTGAAAATACCAAAAATGATGCATAATATTACCTTAAAAACTTACACCTAATTTAAAAAAATAAAATCTATAAAAATATTTGTAACCTTGTGAAAATCAATGAATGATACCTCTAAATTACTCACATCTCGTTATAAAATAATTTAAATACAATATTTAGAACATAAAATAATCAAAAAATAACTTATGACATTATTACAGTAACATTTCGTGTTAAGACTTTTAACTAGGCAGACGTTTTAAAAGTCGAATTTGGTCGAGGCAGAAAATGAATTGATAAGATAAAATATAAACCAATTTTAATAAATTCAAGGCAGTTTTTATGCTCTCCTTTCTTTTTCTTTTCTAAAATTACAGTTATATGTATTGCAATAATGTCTTTTGTCGTATAGAAAATAAAACATTGTACTTTGTTAAAGACAGACCTATTACTGTCTCTACTAACATACCTAGTTGTTTCATTTCAAAAGCGCGCATCAATTGTTGTAATTTAAATCTTATTTCATTAGCAATAAAAGTCACACGACGTGCGCTAGTGAATTGCACCAACTATTTATCTTAGGGAAAATAATGGAAAGATCTTACTTTTAGCGGGCCTCAGGAAGCACTAGGTAACAGGCGTGTTTGTGCCGACAAATATAAAGTTATGTAAAGATTGATATCTGAAACAAAAGAAAAACACAATTAATAATGCTATAACATCGGGAATTCTAAAGGTACAAACATAAAGCGACAATCGTGCGCGGCTGCCGCGCTGTGATTGGACGACTGCCGCGCGCGAACGCTTCTTTCTACCTGCCGCGAGCTAAAGCGCGGCAGAACTGCAAACGCCGCGCTCTGGCCGCTCAATGTGTTGGCACACCTCTTCGACAAGTTTTCTAAATGCTCGCTTGAAACATGAAAAGTCCCTCTTTGCATGAAACTCGTGAATATTTAAAAATAAAGTTTCTGATTTCAAGCATAAATCTCAAACTAGTACGTTAGAGGACAAGAGAACCTTATTGATATTTGATAACTAGGATTTTTTTGAGTTAAGTTTTCGTACGCTAATACCTTGGAATCGGAAGAGAGAAAGTCGGAGCTGCCTAAATAACTCCTAACTAATATTATAAATGCGAAAGTGAGTTTGGTTGTTTGATTGTTACACTTTCACTATAAAACGGGTGAACGGATTTGGATGAAATTTGGCACAGGGTTAGACCATGACCTGGACATAGGATACTTTTTCTTCCGATATTCTCACGGGACGAGACTTACGCTGGTGAAACCGTGGGGCGCAGCTAGTACCTCAATCAATCTGCCTAGCCTTTTCCTAACTATGTTGGGGTCGGCTTCCAGTCTAACCGTATGCAGCTGAATACCAGTATTTTACATGGAGCGACTGCCTATCTGACCTCCACAACCCAGTAACTGGGTAATACGATACCCCTTGGTTAGACTGGTTGTCAGACTTTCGTGCTACTGACGACTCGTAACGACTGTCAAAGATCCACAAATGACAGCCGGGACCAACGGCTTAATGTGCTTTCCGAGGCACGGAAGGGTCTCGATATGTGAAAATGGTCACCCATCCACGGACCAACCCCGGCAAGCGTAGCTTAACCTGACGGATCGACCCGAGCGGCTGTTATTACTTAGCCACGAGCTCCTCAGCTAGTACCTATAAATATAAAAAGGTTTGACACTTACCTCACCCAAGAGTTCCAGCAGCCAACGATGCTAACACAACTAGAATGGCCGTCGCAACCCCGCTGGCTCCGACCTGCGCTCCATACACAGCGCCTGACTCCGCGGCGCCGCCAGATCCAAACGCGTCCGCTGAAGTCATTGAACCTGTCAAATGGCCAACCGGTGAGCTCATGCGCACCGGTGGGCTCATCTAGCTTATACGCGGGTTTTGTAGCTTTGATTATGCATTACTTTTCTCTATAATTTACTAATTATTTGTTTTATAATAATATCTAAGGAGCGTAGAAGGTTTCAATAGTTTCTACCATGGGGAGAATGCGTGAGTTTATGTATGAATGTATTTATTTGTTTTATTCGAATCAATTGAACAAACTAGGACCATGTTTTAATATGCTTTGTTTTATCAGTCCTCAGATATTTCTTTAATAAGTACTTATTTTAATTTAAACTTTTATTTTTGCAGTCTTGAATGATTCTCATGAAAGCAAAGTAATAACACGAAAAATTACATAAAACAACTTTAAACTAGAATATTTTAAAAATAAAGCTAACTAACAAATAATAAGTACGACATAAATTCTACTGAACAAAATATTTTCTAAAACCAATAATGTCCGTATAGAATCACGATAAATATCTAATTAAAATACCACCAAATATTGTTCTACCTACTTCCTACCAAGCAGTGATTAAAAATATATACCTAATACCAGTGTTAAGATATTAATTAACCAATAAATACCAATTATTCAATAAACCAACAATACCCGTGTCATTCGTCTAGATTTACCCACCAATGCATGCAGTGTAGAAAAAAAAAAGTACAGCATTATTATTAATTCATTATTAAACAAGTGCATTAAACCAACTGAAAAAAAAACTAGTCAAATATAACTAGCCTGTATGCCTAGGCGAAGACAACCCTCTTCCTTTTCGGACAACACTTGTTTGAACATAAAAATGTCCTAAAACCTAAACTAAATAATTTATACACTTACTTATTATTAAAAAATCATAACAATACATCTTGCTACAACAATATTTTATATAAAATAAATGATAAAATCAAATATCAAGTAAAATAGATATACATATAACAACAAATTATTTATGACAGACAATTACGACATAATATACGAATTTTTATCATTAAAAAAAGAAATAAAAAGATACGTAATGCAAAGATTATATTACGAACAAACATTATGTATGATTTCAAAATTATTATGTCATTAAGGACTTCGCTCATTATAACAGCACCGCTGCCACACGTCAAATAACTTGTCATTCAAGTTAGGATTTTAAATCAAATATATTAAAGTCTATTTTCGGATGCCTGTACAGAATAGTGGACGACTCGCCGGCCACTCACTGCCCGCGAGCCGGCACACGTAAAATAGACTTTAATACGTTTGATTTAAAATCCTAACTTGAATGACGAGTTCTTTACCGTGTCGGGGCGGTGCTGTTATATCGAGCGATGTCGTTTATGCTACGCTACACTTCGCGTTATAGCGAACTTTTCTTCGTGCGCTCTCTCTCGCACACCCCTCGATTACTCGCTGAGCAACAGAGAGCGCACGAAGAAAAGTTCGCGATAACGCGAAGTGTAGCCGTAGCATTATAGAGGAAATACATTCTACAGATAGCAAAAGACAAGCAAACCGAATGTATTTCATAGTTTCTATGATTTTTATTAAGACATAAAAATGTTTGCAACCCGACACCCCAGCAAGAAACAAACACAGAACAACACAAATCTACATACACAATCACAACACATAATTGAATGAACGACGTACCCATGCCACCAACTTCCACGGTGAATGAATGAATGGTGAACAAAAAATAATAAGATTAATGAAAATTTAAGCAGCAACACATGATGACGTCATGGTATAGTGATGATGAAATGTTGTATTTTTAGTTTGTGATGTCTAAGACACTAGAGTTATGGATTTCATTACACACTTTATAAAGGGAAAATATTTTTTTCAACACGGGAATCGAACCCGATTTGGCTGCCTCGATTTGAGTCCTAGCTCAACGGTTTGCATCGCTTAAAGTCCTAATCAGTAACATTCAAAATAAAACCTTAATTTTTTAACAAAAATAAACACAAACGCATCGGGAATCATCAGCATCACACATCTTTTAAAAATAATTATTTGTACGAGCCATAATAAACCTTATATCCAATCCATAAAGCACACAATAGCTTACCTCCCCATTTGTTAAGCATGGCCATGATGACTCCATTTGTCCATCCGAAGCCAGTCTGTAAAACGTACTCGCCACCTCCTCCATAACCGCCGAAGATTGTCGCGTCATACTGGAAAATGTATGTTATTGTTTAGGAAATAAGGTTCAAATTAGGTAATTTAGTGTATTTTAAAATATCTGGATTTTCTGCAGTTTCTTTTTTTTAATTTTTATACACAGTTTGATGTATTTTTTTTTTCAATCAAACCATTTACTTTGGTTTTGTTAAGGAGTTGAGTATAGTTGCAGATTGGCACAAAGTTTTGTTATTTCAAATGAGCCATCAAAAGGACATCATTATTTTATATTGTGAAAACGGAGGATCAGGAGCTGATGTTAAGAAGAGTTGTGAAATTACATCTTACTTTGTCAACTTTTGAGCCCTTGAATAAAGATAAAATAAAATGAATCTATTCACCTTGAACTTACTAATATTTAAAACAGAAATAATAAATTACCTTCTCAAGCATAGCAGTCTTCTGCTTCCAAACTTCAAAATTCGAACGGACCCATTTAGTGGCCATCTCGCTGGCCAGTCGCATGGCTTCAGGCTGGCCGGTGTTGGACAGGCCCATGACCACTATGTACTGCAGTGGCGGCCACGCGTTGGGGTAGTCCCACTGCTCGCCGGAGTGTTCGAACGTCGTGGGGATACCGCCGTCGAAGATATCGACCTGAGAATAATGGTGGAATTTAGAATAGGTTTACAATATCAGCCTTACTTAAAATATTAGGTCCTATGAAATCAGCGTTTTGTATGGGGAATTTTAAAGATGTTGCATTTTTCATACTAACATTTTCTTAATTTATTTATCAACCATGAACACTAATGTTTTAAAACTTTTATGCACTAATGTTTTAAAACTTAGGTAACGTATGCCACTTCGAAATAAGTTATGGCTAAGTTAAAAAAAAAAGTGGTCATTTCTGCAAACAAAATGAGGAGACATTTTTAAGGTGTTGTTTAAGTTTAGAAAACTATAAGTAATATGGTTTTTTTTACTATTGGTAGTTGTCTATGATAGTCATTAATCGATATAATACCAAGCATGAATTAATATTTTAAATCATAGAAGTGACGAGGTTCACTATTTGTGAGAAAAACAGACCAATTTCATAGGTGGGGACCCAATATTTTATAGAGAATTTCTCAGTAGCAGCCCGGAGTCTGGATTTGTGCCCGATTGTTGGCAAAAGGCTCGCCCCCCTATTACATAGGACTTAAACATAACTGGCGAAATGTGGGTGAACTATAGGTACACCTCTGCCTAACCCTTCGGGGTACACAGGCGTGATGATATGATATGATATTTTAAACAAACAAACGCTTTTAACTATAATATTTATGAAGTGAATATTTGGAAATATTGCAATAATCCACACACAAGATTTATGATCGCATTGTTATGATTAATTAAAGTATTTTTGTCTAATTTTTCGTTTCATATCAATTAAGAATTAATTTAAAATGAGTTTTAAAAATTACCTAAACACAAAATTGTAATATTAAAATAGATATGTTCCTGCATATCTCTCTGGTTGCCAAATTATATTTCTTGGAGTTTCAAAACTAAGTTGAAATAATTACATTTCAAAATATTTTTAAAACAATTAACAAATTATTTTCAATAAATAATTTAACCCAAAATATTCAAAACGGATTAAATAAAAACACAAAAAGAACATTTTGACCCCGACGTGATTTGAACACGCAACCTTCTGATCTGGAGTCAGACGCGCTACCGTTGCGCCACGGAGTCTTATACGGAAAGCGGCGAAAATGCAGTTCTGTACGAACGAAGTGACGCAACATCTATTATATTTGCTATCTTTGCTCATATATGTAAGTACCTTCTAGATAATACGAATTAATTAGCAATGACTTATCCGCAACAACTGTTGCTGATAAATATCAAGGTTGTTTGTTTTTTTGTTAATTAATAGCGCCGTAATAATGGAATGAATTATAATTTAATACAAATAACATAATTAACTTTTACCACTCATCTAACCACCATTATTATCATAAAAATCATTTTAGTTTTAAATCCGACATTTTAAAAACTCTGCTTCTTAGACGCAAAAATGCCTCGGTACTTAAAACATTACGGAAAGATGTTTGTAAATAAAATAATTATATTATAAATATATATTATTCGATGTATATTCAGTGTATCCTGTACCTGTACCCCTTTCATCAAATTCATCATCATCATCGTTTCAGCTGAAAGACTGATTGAAATGCTGGAGATAGGCCTCCCCCAAGCGTCGCCACATCATCGCATACAGCGGTTCTCGCAGCTTTCAAAATAGCTAATAAAAACTGTCATATTTACGTCATCTTTAAGGAATATATACCTATATTTTTTTTTTCATTATGTAAGTATTTTTATATTTTCTCACCTTAACTTTATCCAAATAGTTGACAACTCTGTTCACAAAGTAGTCCTTCCTGGCCTGGTCGTAACAGACTGCCCAGAGAGGGGACACGTTGGATGGGTAGAAGTAATCGCGCCGTCTGCCTGACTCCAGGCTGTAGTCTAGCCATACTCCCACGTCTTCGTGCCATAGAACCTGTGAAAAATTTGTTTTTTGTATGATAGATTGAATAATTTAAAGTTTTTTTTAGATAACACACAATGCCGTAATGTGTGGTGGATCTGCAGAGGAAGCAGAGAAAATTTAAAATTTTCTTTATTTTTTTTGCAATTAACTGGTCAGTGTCAGGTTGTAGCTTGATCAAAATATGATTCGCGATCATATTGAATTAGAATCATTAATACATCTCTCTAAGTTACATTTGTTCTCAAATGTCAGGATTTCTTGAAAAATGTCAGGTTCACCGAACAAAAATAATATTTTATTTATTGAATTATAATCATTAATACATCTCTCCAAATTAGATTTGTTCTCAAATGTCAGGTTTCATGAAAAATGTCAGGTTAACCGAACAAAAAGTGACATATGAACGTGACGATCGCATATTCACGCGACGATTACTTTTAAATAGGACGCTGCCAAAGCGTCACACCAAGAGCAGATTAAAGCAGAGCATTTTCTGACACTACTGAAAAATTAATCTTAAGGGGGATGCGTTAGGATAGCCGCGAAATTCAAATTTTCTTACGTCGTTTTGCAATTTGCAGGTCAGTATCAGGTTGTATGTTGATCTAAATATGATTTGCGGCCGTAACAAATATGGATTTACATAAATATAAACATTAGAATCAGCAATACAACTCTCTAAGTTCATGTAAGTGCATTGAATGACTATTTCATGAAATCATGACATTTGGCACTTTTAAGAACGGAGTTGTTTTGCTGATTCTAATGGTTATAATTCTGCAAATCCATATTTGTTACGGCCGCAGACCCTAAACCCTTTTAAAATGGGTTTTTATTTATAGTTTTTATTCTATACTACACTAGTTACCTGCTCAATAGCATCCATGAACCTGGAATGCACATTCCTGTAGTACTCAGCCTTGTCAATGTTGCCCAGACGTGTGTGGAAGTCTCGCAGCAGCTGTGCGTTCCAGCACATGATGGCGTTCAGGTCCACCGGGATAATGGAGCGGGTCTTCAGGTTTGTCAAATTGCCTAGAAGGGAGATAGGGTTAGTGAGGTGTTTTGAGTGGAATTTTAAATTATGGAATCCATTTTGTTTTTTTTCGCCATATCTCCAGGTTGGGTAAGCAATTTTTCAGCAGCTGTTAATATTTTAATTACTTCAGTATTTATTTATTTTTTATTTTTATTTATTACTTACTTAAAGTATTATTAAATGGTATTTAATGTTTTTTTATTTATTTCTGCGGTTGTTTAATGTATTTATTCATGCTATAATCCAAAGAGGTTAATTTCTACGAGGTATTTTTTTTTATAACACCATTCATTCTTTCTAGATTTTTTCTAATAAATTAGTAGTGGACAACTATGTCGATTAAGTATTAATGAAAATTTCTGCGTATACTATGACATCATTAAAACATAGTATATATGAAAACTACATTATTTTTAAATCATTCCCCTATTTATGTATATGGAGTATGTTTTGCTTATATACATACACAAACTCACGTCTTCTTCACATGTGGGTAGGCAGAGACTATAGATCGCGACGTGCTACAATCCTTACAAATACTCCTTTTGCCTCGTTTACATTCTTACATCAGAGGCCCTAGACGAAGTGGCATTCTATCAAGGGCTTAGACAAGTGACAATCAGGATTGACATAAGCTTTCCGATAGCTTATGTCAGTCCTAAGGGCCTAGACAAAGTGACATTCTATCAGCGATAACGATGATGGAAAAGGCAAAAATCTATAGGACTGACATAAGCCATCGAAAAGCTTATGTCAATCCTGTTGAAAGTCGTTGTGGAAATACGAATCGCTTTGGAAGCGATTGTCACTTGTCTAGGCCCTCTATACATTGTTGCCTTTTCCATGATCGTTATCGCTGATAGAATGTCACTTTGTCTAGGGTACACGCACGCCGGTTGCGAGTACTACGCATCTGACTTTTATGAATAACATCACCAATAATATACTAATATGTCCTCCTAGGGCGTCCCACTCCGGCGTTTCCACTCACATCTGCCTTGTGTTAGTCGCCTTTCATTCATCCTCGTATGTTGGTATGTTTTAATACTATATTAATAGGTCCATTCAAAAACAGGACCTACGGACACTATCTATAATGTTTAATGATCATTCGCTAGTGGAGTAACACACAGTATGGGGTCCACACAAGGTATTTTTGTACTACATACCGCCGACTTGGCTGTATCCAGTAATAGAGATATCACTAGATTGTTGTGGTGGATATTCTAAACAAATAGGGATAAAATATATATTGAAGTTAATTTTTACCCGACTACGGAAGAAAGGAGGGTTATGATTTTGACCGGTATGTATGTATGTATGTATGTATGTATGTATGTATGTATGTTCATCTGTTCCCTCCTATCTTCCAAACCACTTATCACAATTTGACAAATGAGGTATCGTTAGAAGCGTCGTGATTGTCCGCTGGTTATAGGCTATGTGAAGTCACATTAAGTTAAAAATGGCGCCCTCTAGAGGCCATAAAGTGTGAAACTTAAAAAAAAATATGGTTTAATCGTACCATGTTGGGTATCAAATGAAAGGGCTTAATGAGCACATTTCAAAAATATATATATGATAACCCCAAAAGATTAACACACGGGGGAGTCTCGGTATGTAAAGATGTTCACAGGGACTCCGGCAAGCGTAGCTTAACCTGATAGATCGACCCGTGCTGAAACAAATATAAAAATAAAAAAAAAACAAGTAATAAAAACTAAAACCCAACTACGACTTAAAAGGTATAATAAACAAGACACCACAGACAGACAAATTAAAAATCCGGAGTCACACGCAATCTGTTCGATTTATGCCCTAACACGTGTGACTCCGGATTTTTAATTTGTCTGTCTGTGGTGTCTTGTTTATACCTTTTAAGTCGTAGTTGGGTTTTAGTTTTTATTACTTGTTTTTTTTTTATTTTTATATTTGTTTCAGCACGGGTCGATCTATCAGGTTAAGCTACGCTTGCCGGAGTCCCTGTGAACATCTTTACATACCGAGACTCCCCCGTGTCTCGGAAAGCACGTTAAGCGTCGTTACGGGTCGTCGGAAGCCCGAAAGTCTGACAACCAGTCTTACCAAGGGGTATTGTATTACCCAGTTACTGGGTTGTGGAGGTCAGATAGGCAGTCGCTCCATGTAAAATACTGTTATTCAGCTGCATCCGGTTAGACTGGAAGCCGACCCCAACATAGTTGGGAAAAGGTTTGGCAGATTAGCTTCACCAGATTTTGATGAAACTGGATTTTAGGCCGGCTATGGCTTCAACAGACAAATTGTTGGCAGTTTCTCTCTTTAGAGATTCGATTTTTTTAAATCGTAAACTGTTGGACCCGTTCGTTCTATGTTCTACTGAAAAATACTAAACTACTGTTTTATTCTAACTGACTAACGTAGAGTTACAGTTGAATTATAAATAAATATAAAAACTAACTAATATAAATGCGAAAGTGAGTTCTTTTGTTTGTTTTGTTACACTTTCACGCTAAAACGGCCGAACGGATTTGGATAAAATTTGGCACATGAGTAGCCCATGACCTGGAGAAGGACATAGGCTACTTTTCATCGGATCGCAGACGAAAACGTTGAAAACAGCTAGTTTATTATATTTCTTACCTTTATTAGTGCCATTGAGAATAAACCATCTGGATGAGAAGTCCCAACCGGACTCAGCAGCAGCTTTCAACTCAGCATACAATTCCTCCTTCTTTTCATTTGTGTCGAAATGTCTGAAAATATATAATTGCAGATGTTACTCGTAAGAAAAATCTATGTGGGGTATCAAGTCTTTCCGGAATAGTTCCACTATAAATCAATCTGCCTAGCCTTTTCCCAACTATGTTGGGGTCGGCTTCCAGTCTAACCGGATGCAGCTGAATACCAGTATTTTACATGGAGCGACTGCCTATCTGACCTCCACAACCCAGTAACTGGGTAATACGATACCCCTTGGTTAGACTGGTTGTCAGACTATCGTGCTTCTGACGACTCGTAACGACTGTCAAAGATCCACAAATGACAGCCCACTATAAATGGCAAAGTAATAACAGCTACACTGGACGATCGATCAGGTTAAGCTACGCTTGTCACGGTCGGTTCGTGGATAGGTGACCATCTTGGCATCTTTACGTATAGAAACCCCGCCGTGCTTCGGAAAGCACGTTAAGCCATTGGCCGGCTGTCATTCGTGGAACTTTGACAGTCGTTACGGGTCGTCAGAACCCCGAAAGTGTAACAACCAGTTTTACCAAGGGTTATCGTATTAACCAGTAACTGGATTGTGGAGGTCAGATAGGCAGTCGCTCCATGTAAAATACTGGTATTCAGCTGCATCCGGTTAGACTGGAAGCCGACCCCAACATAGTTGGGAAAAGCCTAGGCAGATAGAAAGAAAAAAAGTAAAATAGGTTTATTTGTCACAGAAACACGTGCATACAAAAAGACTACTTACATACTTACTTAATCATAATATATGAATAATAAAAATATAAGATGAAAAAAAAGGCAGTTGCAAATCATGACTGTGACAAGAAGGCTTCCACTCAGCAAGATGCTGCGCTATGGGGACCCACAGCACAGCGCTGATTTTCAGTGGTCACCCGAAAAAGACGTACGGAAATCAAGTCAGGTTAAAATGATAAAAAAAATACTTACTTGGCTACATCCACGTCTTCCTTGTAACTCTCAGGCCTGGGTCCTTGTGATTGATCGTAATACCTTGCTAGCGTATATCTGAAATGTATCACCATTTGTTATGAGCTTTTATAAAATTCACTTTGATGTCATAAATTGAGATTTATGTTACAAATAAGTTGCATGTTTCAAATAAGTTTAACTTTAAATTAAGCCTTAGTAAATCTTTAATATTTTTAGGGTACCGTAGTCAACAAGAAACCCTTATAGTTTCGCCATGTCCGCCTGTTTGTCTGCGGGTTAGCTCAGAGACTCTTAGTACTAGAAAGCTGTAATTTGGTATGGGTATACATATAAATCACGCCGACAAAATGGTAATATAAAATCGTGGTTTTTTAGGGTACTTCCCCTACACGTACACTGGTGATGTTTTTTTTTTCTCGTAGGCTCGTGGCCTGTGTTTCAGGACACCAGGACCCCTTTACATTTTCATTTCATAAATTATGTACTAGACGCACTGATAGAATGTAATCATACATTTTATAGTTTATTATGATAAAAATCTAAGAGACGAATGTTAGTATATGTGTAGTATGGGTGATTGTGTGGGTGTGTGAGTGTGCGGGTGTGTGAGAGTGCTTGATTGTGGGTTTAGGTCATTCATTATAAGGATGTTGTTGTAGAGAACAGTGGTGGCCCAGTGGTAACGGCCGTGACTGATAAGTTGTAGATCGTAGGTTCGAACCAGGCGCTTTACTTTGTGTAAATTATTTCCTATCCACTGCTCTCAAAACGGTGAAGGAAGACATCGTGAGGAAACCAGCATGTCCTAGAACCAAACATTCGAAGACATGTGACATCTACCAACCCGCACTGGGCCCGCGTGGTGGAATACGGCCCACTCCCTCTCATAGAGAGGAGGCCTGTGTCCCAGCTGTGGGAACATTATAGGCTGATTATGTATGTATGTTATGTAAGGATGTTGTTTAATTTTACTAGCCAGTCAGACTACAGAGAGAAGTAATTGATTTATTCATGAGGTTCTCACCTATGCCCATTGTGGTTCACTTCAGTAGTATGGTTGGTCATCCAGTAGTCGTACTCTCTGTCCAGCGTGTGGATGTGTTGTCTCAAGAACTCCATGTCCTCCATGTCATCCATAATTATCTTAACCATTGGGATCAGGAGGGGAGGCTGTGATCTGAAAAATTTGAAGGAAAATAATTAAATCAAATCAAATTATTTATTTCTTTGCAAACATGGGTATAGTTGGTACATAGGTGTTTTTATAATAAAGATCTCCATATTTTACCGTCACGTGGGCATGCAAAGGTTTACAATTAAAAGTTAAAAAAATATGTGGCAGACAATTGTAGTTTAAATAAATTAAAATAAATTTAAATGTATTAAAAATGTCAGTGTGGTCTAGCAATATAAAAATAAAATATAAAGTAAAATTTACAAAATGTCCAACGGGAACAAAAAGTAAGTAACATTTTTTCAATCAGTTATTAAATCATCATTAAGAAAATCGTCAAATGTGTAATAAGTCTTCATAATTAAAATTTCGTATAGTGCCATTTTAAACTTCACTAGTCATATTTTTTATAATATTAGGTACTTTATTATACCTATATGAGTGGGGCAATACCAAAAAAATTTTTTTGCATTAGCGCGGTTTTACATTTTACTTGACATAGTTGATTTATGTATTGAGTCCGTATTGGATTTTTCCTGACCTCTGATAATTTTTTAAATAGATGTGGGTTGCATTTCACAAACAAAGCTGTTTCAATTATAAATAAACAAGGCAATGTTAAAAATTTTAACGATTTAAAATATGGAATACAGCTATCAGTTGTCTTAAGACCGCACATTGACCTAATGCATCGCTTCTGTAGTCTAAATACCAGCTCCCTATCAGTAGACTGCCCCCAGAAAATAATGCCATACCGCAAAACAGAGGCAACCAGTCCATGGTATGCTGTTAAAAGAGCCTGACTGTTAACTTTCTTTGAGAGTTGAAAAAGAGCATATGCGAATGCTAAGTTTTTTACATAGTTCTTCAACATGAGGTTTCCATGTAAGTTGGCTATCAATTATAATGCCTAAGAACTTAGCCTTATTAGCTTCTTCAATATCACAGCCCTTGTAGGAAATGCTAACATTTGGGTTTTCAAGGCGTTGATAAAAATGCATGACTTTTGTTTTGCTCAGGTTTATAACCAAATTATTATTGTCTAACCAATTTATTATGTCACTTAAGCAATTATTAATGTCATTCTTATAATTATTTGAATTAGTACGTTTTATAATTAGTTTTGATTTGTTTTGTCGCACCAGAAGGAGGGTTATGTTTTTTTTAGAATATGTATTGACAGACTTCGAAAACAAAGGAGCTCGTAGATAGGTAATAACAGCCGCCCGGGTCGATCCATCAGGTTAAGCTACGCTTTCCGGGGTTGGTCCGTGGGTGGGATCTTTACATACCGAGACTCCTCCGTGCCTCGGAAAACACGCTTAAGCCTTCGGTACCGGCTGTCATTCGTGGATCTTTGACAGTCGTTACGGGGCGTCAGAAGCCCGAAAGTCTGACAACCAGTCTTACCAAGGGGTATCGTATTACCCAATTACTGGGTTGTGGAGGTCAGATAGGCAGTCGCTTCGTGTAAAATACTGGTATCCAGCTGCATCCGGTAAGACTGGAAGCCGCCCCCAAGATAATAATAAATGTATTTTGGGAAAAGGCAGGCAGATTAATTGGCTTTTACAATATTTTAAAATAACAGTGTTAATAGGTATGGGACGACTGACGGTTATCTAGTGTGTTTATATTTTTCAATTTGAATATATTTGTTCTCTCGTTGGAAGGACGACCTCTAGTCCATCTGCCTTGGTAAGCTCGTAGGGATGCAAGAAGTGCCAAAAAGTATCGATACATATAGTATCGATATTTAGAAAAAAAATATATCAATATCGATTACGATATATCGAAAAAAATAATCAATACATCGGTGTTTTGCAAAAAAAAAAAATTACTTTAGGAATTTCAAGTTTTTTATTCAAAAAAAAAAAAACAACCGACTTCACAAAAAAACACTAAAAAAGTGAAAAATAACTTTAATTTCGGAAGTCGGTGTCTTTGCTTTTTTTTGCCACCGACTTCCGAAATTAAAGTAATTTTTCACTTTTTAAGTGTTTTTTTGTGAAGTCGGTTGTTTTTTTTTTTGTAAAAAGTCTTTATTTTTCACACAAATTCGTATACCGTTATCTGCTATGTAAATAAAGACTAAGATATCGTCTACATACGCAAAGTGGAAAAAATACGTAATTATTGAAGCTAACTCAAAAACTACGAAAGCAAAATTAATAAAATTTATATGGGACCACCTCTGAAGCATGACCTACCAAACAAAAAAGAATCATCAAAATCGATTCATAATTGGTGGAGTAATCGCGTAACAGACAGACAAAAAAAAAAAACATACAGACGAATTGAGAACCTCCTCCTTTTTGAAGAAGTCGGTTAAAAAAGTATAATTCTTACGGTTCTGAATTCCAGCAGTTTTAGTCGGCGAAAACGGTGTTGCTATTGGAAATATATCGTATTTGAAATTTGAAACATTTTCGATACTTGATATTTTATATCGATACATTGATATATCGAAATAATACATTTCGCCTAAAAATATCGATATATTGAACAAAAAGTATCGATATTTTGATATTTTTTCTGCAAGCTGCTCATATGACCGGTATGATTATTAACCAACTTGTGTTTGCCTGTCATCATGATCACGAGGAGTCGAAGTGACCAGATACCATATTAAAACTCAACAAACCTCATGACATAATAAATTCTTCCTCCATTGGGGATGAAGCCGACCCTCTCCACAATATCCAGGAAGTTCGAGACCATGCCCTTGGCGGTAGACCTCATCTCGGAGAGGAGAAGACCCTTGATGATCCAGTACGAGTCCCAGTAGTAGAACTCACGGAAACGACCGCCTGGAACACAGATTTATATTTATTACGTCCTTCTGCCCGCGATTTCGTTCGCGTGGAAGTGGTAAGACACCACTATATACAGTACAGCTATTATCTTAATATCCCTCGGCAAACTTCGTGTTTCGTCAGCCGCCGAATTTCTAATTTCTATTCATCAGTTGCCCTTTGCACTTGGTGCAGACCGGGCAAAGGTCCAGTGCAAAGGGCAACTGATAGATATTGCTATTGTCCTTAAGGCTATTGCTATTAATTGCTATTGTCACTAAGGGTTCATTAGAAAACTAGCGTCAGACAGCGTTTGTCTGGCATTAATGCTGAAATGAATGCTTTTTGGCGCAGCCGTGAGGCACACATTATTGTTAAAACATTATTTTCACTTTTTTGTATATTGTTTTTCACGAACTGTGTCCAAATAAATGTTATTCTTTCTTTCTATTGAATATATAGATTGCAGAGTGACATTAAGAAAATAGTTGTACTGTACTTAAATAACAGGCACATGTTTTATAAAAGTTCCCGTAAATCTGTCACTATCTGCTATATTCGTTCTATATTCAGCTCAGACCAGCGAATTGTCGCTCCAGAAACACTAAATTGCATCCAGCAGGAACATGACCAATTGGAAGTCATCCCTATCGTATATGAAGCCAGAAAAGGTAGGTTGATAACTCACCAGGCACAATAACAGGGTTGTCCACGTAGATGATGGAGTACAGATCTTGGTTCTGCTTCACGTCTGACTTCATCTTCCTGCCCAGCTGCAGCCACAGGCGGTTCAGCTCGGCAGCCCATTGGTGCAGCAACGGGTCTTTGATGTTCTGGAGAAATGCTGAAAACGAGTGCGAAAGTTTTTTTAATTAAAGGATTCTGGTTTTTTTATTTTTTTGGTCTTAATGATGGTCTGGCAATTTGAGTACTTTATGCGGCCTACCAAAATGTCCTTTCTTTGGTATTGTTCGTCGAGTCGTTGAGCTTCTTCTTAAGTTCTGAGTTGAGCTTCACTATTACTGACAAATACTTGCACTGACTGGACAGGTCCACTGAAATCTGTGTGGTACTTTCCTCAAAAGACCTTATTTCAGTCGCTAATCAACATGGTCCTCATATGGCCTGACCAAGATTATATCAGGACTTTAAAAGAGACTGTGACCTCTGAGTTTGTTTCGGCCTTTCTTCTCAGAGTAGTCAGATAGGAAACGCCGACCTCATCTAGCTTATTTTTACCATTTTATAATATGACGTGTAAAAGTGATTCTAATATCCTATTTACAGAATAAACAATTTCATTTCGATACTTTAGGGAAGAAAACGGCATCAAACTGATGGTTATAGGGCAACCACCATCCACCATATCAACCTACTTAATACAAATCTTAAATTCATTCAGTCAATCATTTATTCTCAACATGTCGATGACAAAACTATCCAATTTGTTTTTGCCCCAATACTCAGCTACGCGAATACCGTTCGCTGACGCAGCCATTAGGTCCTAATGTATGCAGGTGACAGGACATGCGGGGCAAGATGGGAGGTGAGCCATTGTCTGTGGAGAGGCGCCGCATACACACCTGAGACCTGAGCCGACCGTGAACCCCCACTTGTGGAGGATGTCCTTGCTGCAGCCTACCTGGGTACGAAGTCTATTTAAGGTTTTCCAGGTAGGCCACGGTAACTTGTGCCCGGATGGGCTCTGATGGTTCGCCGAAGAAATCAGGTGGCTTATGCAGTTCTTGCCAAAGAACACATCTTTCTTTGGAAGGGTTACCAACGGCTAGGCTTACTCACTCACTGACATACAGCGAATAGCTTATATCGCTGGATTTAAAATAATGAACATTTCCTTAGGAGTTTCATTATTCTTATACGAAGGTGAGCAGTAAGGCCGGATTTTTGAAAATTCTCCCCGTAATGGGGTTAAATAGTTGATTATAGTTTATAAGGAAATTCTTCATGTTTGCTGATCAGAAATTCCATCGGACAAGGTTTGTATCCTAACTAATATTATAAATCCGAAAGTGAGTTTGTTTGATACGCTTTCACTCTAAAACGGCTGAACGGATGGCACAAGGGTAGACCTGAATTGGGACATAAATATTTTTTATTCCGATATTCCCACGAGATCGAGACTTATGCGGGTGAAACCGTGGGGCGCAGCTAGTATTAAATAATTTTAACGTTTGTTTAATTTTTCTTCAAAAGGATTTCTGACCTTGAAGAAGTGTCTGAGATAGACTGGATGCGGTAGGCTGAAAAGCCGGTGTAAAACGCAACTTGGGAGAGGCCTAAGTCTAAAGCAGTGGACTGCGTGACTTGGTAAACTTACCAGGATTCTCCTGCCAGTCGGTGGGTCTCCATTCCTCAAACTCGGAGCCTTCAGGGTCGAAGTTCTGATTGACAAACTCCTGGATGTCAGCCTTGGTCGGATGTGAACCTGTCCTGAAGAAATATTCAGATTAAATAATAAACGCATGTAGCGGTTACTTTTAGGGCCCGAACAGGGGGCCTACCACCACCGCTTACAGCAGTATTATGTTAATCTTACTTCGTGGGGGAAAGTGATGGAGCTATACGTCCTGTAGAGCTTCATCTCTTTCCTACACTGAAGTAATATTAAAATAATACTGCTGTAAGCCGTAGTGGAACGCCTCCTGACCAGAGACGATGCCTATGCTGAACGCATCAAAATGCTGACGATAGGTAAGATCCGTCGCTGCCAAATGCAACCAAGTAAACAATCGCTCGGCCTTGCATCAGTTATGCAATACTAGCTTTGAGTTCTAAGACTTTACATTAGTAGCATATAGGAAAATAAAGCTAGTTCTATATGTAATAGAGGGCGAGCCTATTGCCATCAACACGGGCAGAAATCCAGACTCCGGGCTGCTACTGAGAAATCCCTGATGAAAAACCCAATAGCACTTTGCCCGGCCCGGGAATCGAACCCAGGACCTCTTGCTCAGCAGTAGCGCTTGCGACCACTACACCAACCATAGGCAGACTTTTAGATAACTTTTTTTTTGAGTTCTTGACTTCGATCTCGCCTGGTGCAAAGCGATGGATGAGGTTTACGATCGAAGAAGCGTGCCCAGAAGATGCTCCGAATACATTGCAGATCCACCGTACCCCTTTTTTTATTTTGGGGACGGGAAATCATCAAATTACTTCTCCCGCTCTGGGCGGAGCGCGAGGGCGTGTCAGACTTTAACTAGCGCGAGGGCGTGTCAGACTTTAACTGACTAAAACCCACCCGTGTTCCTTCAGTTGCCTGTTGCCAAGGGTGCCGGTATCCCTTTCGGACTTTCTCGCAACCCTGCGTACCCCTGGCCGTACCTCTGATGGTACGGTGGGTATTTTCTCTCTTAAAAATATCTAGGCTAAGCGCAAGCAAGTGTATACCTGGTCATCATATCATGGAAGCGGTCCAAGGTGATGTTGGCTGAGACCTTCAGCTTCATGTCCACAAAGGTTTTGGAGTCGTTGTACAGACCTGCCATCTGCACCGTGTCCAGCAGGGGGCCGTGGCAGTAGATCGTACTGGAATCAGAGGTAGGAGGTTCAGTGACTTGGTATGGCTAAGGTTCCAATAGCTTTCAAATTGAAATGTATGAGGAGGTTCAAATTCGTTCATAAGTGATGAAATTTAATAACTTCGTCTTCAGGAAAACGAATAGAAAAGGACGGAGTTTGGAACTTCTCAACTTAGCAAAATAGACGATTTTTTTAATGTACACACGGCTACACATCAAGCGACACATTTCCAGTTTATGCTGATCTCGCATTGTATAGGATTTCCGTACAATGCGAGGTCAGCTTATACTGGAAATGTATAGCTTGATGTGTAGCCGTGTCGTACCTCCTAAAGTATTCTGCACCCACCTATCGTTCATATCGGGTCCCCGAAACGACCAATTGCAATTGTAGTAATATTGTCAATAGCTTCAATTGCATTTAATTTGCGCATCAATGTGTATCAATCACGTAAAAATCTACAATTGCAATTCATCGGTTCGGGGACCCTTATCGTTGAAACACAGGTCATATCACGCCGTTTAAAGATATTGAAAGATTAGTCTAGTGTAATCGCTCGCTGTTTTATTGGGTTGCACTTTTTTACCCGACTACGGCGAAGAAAAAAGGAGAGTTATGATTTTGACCGGTATGTATGTATGTATGTATGTATCTATGTATGTATGTTCATCTGTTCCCTCCTATCTTCCAAACCACTTATCACAATTTGACAAATGAGGTATTGTTAGAAGCGTCGTGATTGTCCGCTGGTTATAGGCTATGTGAAGTCACATTAAATTAAAAATGGCGCCCTCTAGAGGACATAAAGTGAGGAACTTAAAAAAAAAATGGTTTAATCGTACCATGTTGGGTTACACATTTCAAAAATATATATATTATAACCCCAAAAGAATTTTTTTTAAAATCAAGTAATAAAAAAAAATCAAGTATCAAAAACTAAAACCCAACTACGACTTAAAAGATATAAACAAGGCACACAGACAAATTAAAAATCCGGAGTCACACGTGTTAGGGCATAAATCGAACAGATTACGTGTGACTCCGGATTTTTAATTTGTCTGTGTGCCTTGTTTATATCTTTTAAGTCGTAGTTGGGTTTTAGTTTTTGTTACTTGATTTTTTTTAAATACTTTTGGGGTTATAATATATATATTTTTGAAATGTGCTCATTAAGCCCTTTCATTTGATACCCAACATGGTACGAGTAAACCATTTTTTTTTTTAAGTTCCTCACTTTTTGTCCTCTAGAGGGCGCCATTTTTAATTTAATGTGACTTCACATAGCCTATAACCAGCGGACAATCACGACGCTTCTAACGATACCTCATTTGTCAAATTGTGATAAGTGGTTTGGAAGATAGGAGGGAACAGATGAACATACATACATACATACATACATACATACATACATACATACCGGTCAAAATCATAACCCTCCTTTTTCTTCGCCGTAGTCGGGTAAAAACTAATCGTACGTAATCTGTTCGATTTATGCCCTAACACGTGTGACTCCGGATTTTTAATTTGTCTGTCTGTGGTGTCTTGTTTATACCTTTTAAGTCGTAGTTGGGTTTTAGTTTTTATTACTTGATTTTTTTTTACATTCTGATCACAATCAAGTAAGTATCTTCTTCCCAAAAGGGCAACAAGAGCCGGCTTTGGACAACTATACTATACTACTACTAAGTACTATTACTATTATATCTATCTATAGTATAGGTATATTGCCGATGGTATTTTAAAAGAGTAACGGTGGAGTATCTTGCCCATTCTTCTCCATACGATAACTACCTTTTGGAAGGGGCGACTAGAATCAATTCAATTTTTTTTATTTTTGACGTTCAATCGTGCCTCCTATGTGCCTAATTGAAATAAATGATTTGATTTGACTTTTGTAGACTAGGCTTTGTTCAGTAGGTAATTATAGATCGTTATTTTATAGCCCAAATATATTTGGACGCGAATCGACTTCTGAAGTTGTCGATTCGCGTACAAATAAATTAAGTAATTTCGGGCCAATCGTCTCAAAAAAAGTTGACCCGTTTCGGCCGAGTAAATTCGGGCGAATCACCAAAAAGCCGTGACGATAGCTCGCTATAGTGCTAACATAGCAACAATGCTAAGCCGCGACAGTCACGAACCCAATTACCTATCTCGCATTACAGGAACTCGATACCACAGTGTACTTTTACAACCAAAGTTGATTGACAATCAGTCAGCTGATCTGATACTGTTCTTCATTCGTCAGTTTATTATTAATATTCTAAGAATAACTCCGGAAACTAGTGATGAGTGATGTCAGTTAAAGAATATCGATAAATTCATAAGCGGAAATACCGCAAGGAAGCTGACGAGCGATAAATTGCTAATTCGAATCTATCTGTTGCTTTATTGACGTAAACCCACTTTTATCACTTTTAGTATTAGGTTTAGGGTTAGAATTTAATTGGGGTTAACAGGAATATTTACTAGTGATGTGCAACTTAGACTTAAACTTCTAATTTACTTTACTTACACATTTATGCATAGGTAATAGGTAATACGGGCTGGTATCCGCAACTCCACATCAAAGCGCGTATTTTGCGTACGGATTTATACATATACACTGAGGATTAATGCAATAACCACAACCCGAAAAAAAGGACAAAATATTGAAAAACATTTTAAAAGAGTAACTATAAAGTTTTTTGCCCATTCTTTTTCACACAAAGCTATCTTTTGGAAGGGGTAACTAGAATCAATTCTATTTTCTGGTAAATGTGGAAATCCAAAAGTGCCTTTTAAAATGGCCAAAGTAATTCAAATAATGATTGGACTTTGAAAAATATTTGTATTAACAACTTGTAAATAAATAACACATATAGATGCAAAACTGGTTAAACTGGAAGCCAACCATTAGGTACATAGTTGAGAAAATGTAATAAGTAAGTATAATATTTATAATGGAATATCATTCGCAACGCTTCAAAACAAAAACAACAACAACATGAGTCCTAATTTACATAACTGTAGTCTAGAGTTAGTGTCAACACATTCAGAGTCACGACAAGGCCGATGTTAGTACTTCCGACAGCCGGACGCGTTCCCTTGATTACGTCACCATTAGCTGGTCTTGGAAAAATCTTATGATACTTTTTGTAGGATCTGCCTAAATATTTGCGTCTTAGATCTTTCGTCTAAATCTTTTTCCCAAAACAACGGTTGTTGCTTCGAATATTCTTATCATCATCTTATTAAAATATGTCTGTCACTGCATATTTTGATTTTGGAAAACTATGGAGTGGTAGAGTAGTATGAGAATCATTCAGTAAATTCCACTCGTCGAGAGAATTCGTAATCGCGGTCTAATCGTGTCAAACTGAGAGCAATTTGACACGGTTAGGAACAAATCCTAACTAATCCTACTATCCTACTAATATTATCCTACTAATATTATAAATGTGAAAGTTTGTGTGTTTGTGTGTTTGGATGTTTGTTACTCAATCCAGCAAAAACGGCTGAATGGATTTGGATGTAATTTGGCAAACAGATAGTTTATAACCTGGATTAACACATAGGATACTTTTTATCCCGATATTCCCACGGGATCGAGACTTACGCGGGAGACACCGCGGGGCACAGCTAGTATAATAATAAACCTCCAACTATCACTAACGAGACTCAATATAATTTTAATTGTTATCGGCCTTCTAAAGGCCAATCAACAGTTGAACGGAAATGCGAAAGAGACTTTGTTTGGTTGTCTGTTACGCTTTCACGCTAAAATCGCTGAACGGATTTGAAACAAATTTGCCACACGGGATAGACCATGACCTGGAGAAGGACATAGGCTACTTTTCATCCTGGATCGCAGAGTAAGTCGTGGGCAACAGCTAGTAAAGTATAAATTCCTAATAACACGTACCTATTCTTTTTTTACTCAACTGACAGGTGTCAAGAACGCATTCACTCGGCGCCGGGCGGTCGGACTATACAGGGTGTTAGTGTAAACACCGTTATCCTTGCAACCAGTGGTTTGGTTTCATTTATAGAACGTAAAATCAATGGAAAATTACAACTTTTTTTTTTTTTTTTGGATCTAAATTTTACCACAGGAGACGCAAGTTCGTTGCCCTATGCGCTAGGGCAACGAACTTGCGTCTCAACACGGGAGAGGGGTACGGGATGTGACCTGACCGGCAGCGAGCGCGATCCCTCCCTTAGTCAGTCAGCTGTTTCGCTAGCAAGCACGGTTTCAGATAGAAACTTTAAAAAATCTTTTAATGAAAATAACGTTTTTTTTTTGTTGTGTTCGGTCATTTATTTTTTTATTTAAGTCAACTACCCATGGTTTGAATGACAAGAGTGTTTACCCTTACATCCTGTATGTAGTACCTATAATATTATATTATTATTCTGTACTTGTTCTGCACTGTGTGATGTGTCATAGTCATAGTAAAGTGATGAGCACTTCCGGCAAAGCATCTAGCGTAGCCCTGATCTACTTGATCTGTGTCCAAGATACCTAGTATAAATACTACTCATGCGTTGATAAATAGATTTTATTCTGTAATTCTAGCTAAACAAGTACTATCACAACAATTAAAGAGCGTACCGTGTACTATCGCCAATATTTTCGTGGCTTTTCTTAACGAGTTGGGGGTACCTACTCTAAGTTCTATTTCTGCCTCTCCCTCTCAACTATGCAGTATTTACTGGGCTGTACCGATATTTTAAGATAGATTGGTGATTACGATGAAATAATAATTTTATCACGAACCACCACCCACCTGACACACCTAATTTATCGTCTCAAGTAAAATTCAATATATAATATATTTTTAAACTTAGCGAGCCAGCTTCGCATTCCATCCCGCACTAATACATAACAAATTATGTTTTCCATTCATACCTTGTGGAATCGTAAATTATTAGGTACTTAACTACTTCATAATATTTATACCTATCAACTTTGTGGTGTTATAAAAAAAAACGATATAGAAAAGTATATGTAGGTACTTTCAATAAAAAAGTAAACACGTGCAAGACAAAGATCGATTAGTTTGATTAGAAATTCCAACTGTACAAGCTTTGCAATTTTGTTATTCAAATGATAATATTGTACCTTGGGTGCAGAACAGAATAGGTAACATAAATAATAATAAAAAACTATTGTTTAAAAGAAAACTACAGTAAAGTCCTATTCAGGTATAAGCTATATCGCTGACGCGCTCGATAGCGATAGATACTCACCGTAGGACCAGAGGGCCTAGACAAGTGACAATCGCTTCGAAAGCGTTTCGTATTTCTACAACGACTTTCTACAGGATTGACATAAGCTTTTCGATAGCTTATCTCAGTCCTATACATTTTTGCCTTTTCTATCATCGTTATCGCTGATAGAATGTCACTTTGCCTAGGGCCTCAGTTATCCTACCGACTACAACAGCGATAATGCTTATTTATGTCTGAATAAGCCTTAATATCTAACTCAGATTAATCTCCATTTATCTTGCTGAAAGGGATATTATAGTAACTAATAGGTAATACGGGCTGGTATCCGCAACTCCACGTCAAAGCGCGTATTTTGCGTCCGGGGATATTACACTAATACATATTAAGAACAAGTTAATAAAGATATAACAACTCACCTAGAACATGTAGGTGGAAAGTGGCTCCTATCCAAAGCCGCAGCCACCCCAAGGATCGCACCAAATAAACACCACATTTTGTTATACATCTCCACTTTATCGACAAAAAACTATCGATAATGGCACAACACTACACTAACACTAATATCACTCGGTAAATAAATTAACAGGAACAAAATTGCACTACTTAAAAATTAAATAAAGTTTTTGATTATTCCTTATTATTTTTGTCTTTTTTACGTGTTGAGGTATGTGCTAAGGACCTTAAATGACTTCCTTCTAAATGGTTGGATTGTCATTTTGGGCGGTATGCTGGCGAAGTAACTTCAAAACTTAGAAGTCGACATGGCAAACCTGGAACAAAAAGAAACACGATTTAAAATTGGAAATTATCAATATTACTAGACGTTTTAGCTAGGTACACCTTAATTATTATTTTTTTAATTAATTCCAAGTAACAATGCATGGTATCGTGATACAGCAATTTTTAACGTTTAGGTATTTAAGAACAATGCCATATGTGAACAAAATCTGCAGATTCAATTAAAATACGCTGAAAATCTAACTTGAACGCAAAACCATACGCCAAATTTATTGAAAAAACTAGATCTCACCATGACGTAAACTTCTAAATTGATCCCACAATTAATTCAAATAAACAATGTAAAAATCAGATAAGAATCAATACTTAAACTATCTAGAATCTAAAACCAGCGGACAGTCCGTTCCGACCGGCGGATGCTGATGGTTTGTCTACTTGTGTATTGTATTGTCAGTTGTCGCAATGTGAGTGACGAACGCGTCAAGCGTGAGTCGACTACGGCTGGAAGGACCAGACACGTGAGCTGTGACGTTGGGACCAGTACAGAGACATGGCTCAATGGGCAGGAGGATTGAACGCTGTTTTTATACACACGTGTTGCAAACACGAGGATAGACATGTGAATTATTGATGGAAACTGCGGAATGCCTATTAAAAAGTGGGAGACATTGAAAATACCGATAACAATTCAATAGTTAATATAAATGAGCATGAAAGTGATTATTTAAGCAAGAAAATGTATGTTGAACGAAACGGAAAATAACGGTCATTCACATAGTTACCTATGTTATACGGCACAACAATAGGAGCATGCTTATTTAGTAATTCTAAAATTATAATCTATCTACATACATATTATAAATTAAAGGCGCTTTACGTGTTTATCCGTATGGCCGCGTTATTCTTCTAAACCATGCAACAGATTTTGATGAAGTTTTCACTATCGTTTAGAGAATTTATTCCGGAAGGTTTATGTGTATATCACGTTATTATTAAAGTTACATATAACTAAGAAATCTCGATGTTTTGTCAAGTCGTACAAACCGTACGAAGCAGGGGCGGGTCGCTAGTTACATAAGAGGCAAAAGCGAATAAAATTGTAGTAATTGAACATGTAACTGTAATGAGTTGAATTTAGTTTATAGGTCATACAATACTCCATGGCAACAAGTAGGTACATACGGCTACACATCAAGCTATACATTTCCAGTTTATGCTGATCTGAATGCGAGTTCAGCTTATACGGGAAATGTATAGCTTGATGTGTACCCGTGTGTACAAAGGACTTGACGATTTACTTAGTCACCTATCACAGTAGCAAAATGTTTCTTAAAACAACAATGACCACATATCGCACGTCACATTCTTAAATGCGAAAGTAACTCTGTCTGTCTGTCGCTCTTTGACGCCAAAACTACTGAAACGATTTAAATGGTACACAGATAGTCTAGAGCCTGAAAAAAGACTAGGCTACTTTTTATCGACATACCACGCGGGCGAAGCCGCGGGCGGAAGCGAGTCAGCAATATATGCACAGACGCGTGGTAAAATCGCTATTTTAGCAGCAAGTGCAAACATAATGCCCTCAACAATAGGGGAGATTACCAAAACAATAGCAGTGTGAACCGTGCCATGTTTAACATTCAACATTCTATAAATATATACTACAGAGCTTTTCACTGTAACGTCAGTATCCTGTATTCCTGTTAGACCCAATTTAAGCGTTAGAATCTTTATCCTAACTAATATGATGAATGCGAAAAGATAGAATACTTTTTATTATGTACACCATAAAAATACAGATATAAATGTCGAAATTTTACATAGTGGGGTGACACAATGGGCGGTCTTATCGCTAAAAGCGATATTTTACAGACAACCTTTGGATGGATTAAAGCGAGGAGAGATATGTGTGTTGGTTTCTTACGCATTCACGCTAAAACGGCTGAACGGATGTGGATGATATTTGGCACATGGGTAAACCATGACCTGAGTTAGGACATGGGGTACTTTTTATCCCGATATTCCCACGGGATTCAGACTTATGCGTGTTAAAATTATCCTATGTCCAAACCCAGGTCATGGTTTACCACCATGCCCTGGGTTGGGACATAGGATACTTTTTATCCCGGTACTATGTTCCCCTGGGATACTTTCCGAGCTCCAAGCGGGCGAAGCCGCCGTGTTTAAGGTACTACATTGTAAATTGAAAGTCCAAAAACTAGGCACATAACATAAAATTCTGTCCAGCTTCATAATTCAAGGTACGAGTATGATGGATCTGTTTGTTGCATTGCGATTATAAAAGTTCCTAATAAAATAAAGGAAATATTTCTGCCTAGCCCTAGCAGAATGTTACATACAAACATTCTCAATAAAGGACAAAAGACATGAAACCTCGCTGGAGAGAAGAACGAGTGATCGTTTGTACACACGGCTACACATCAAGCTATACATTTCCAGTTTATGCTGATCTCGCATTATATAGGATTTCCGTACAATGCGAGGTCAGCTTATACTGGAAATGTATAGCTTGATGTGTAGCCGTGTGTACGTCCAAAAATAAATCAACCTATTTAAATCAATTGGTTCCTTCACACAATAACAGAGGCCAAATAATTCGGGACAGAACACCTGTCAAGGCTAATACCTGACCCCAACGAAGGGTCCATAAAGATCCGTAGTGAGCCCGTCATGCGAATCAATTGTCCAATTAAACCAATTGCAGGTGACGCGATACCAATACAGGCATCGGATGCAGGAGAAGAAGTGGGATGCAAATAATATCCTGCAAACATGGTACGCAATTTGATAGGATTGGTTGATGGGATCGTTCCTGTGGGATCCAATCTAGACATCTAGACATAGAGGAGTTTTTATAAAAGCCAGCAGTAACTTATGACTTCGACAAATAAAAAAAAACGTGCCAAAATGGTACAAAGGACATGACCAGTTCCTGCACTCGAATTCGGGAACTTGTGCAGGATTACAGTGTATACACTATGATTTAAAAATTAAGATCTAATTTATCATGGATAAATTATACCGAATAAAGCCAAGGTTAAAATATCTGCAAAAACAGTAGTTTAATTGCTTCCGCTATTCTTTTAGAGTGCGTTTCATCCTATGCCGTAGTGTTGGTTCCCCTGTTGTATGACGAATTTTGTACGTTACGGCGCCACCTAATAGGTCCGTTGTTAAAGTGCCAACATTACGGTATAGGAACTATAATGATGAAAAGCACTCTATAAGTACTTTCCGATTTTGACGTTCCATTGTATCTATAACCATCCGGTAACCATAATAAGGTAAACAGTATGGGGAAAAATAAAATAAGAACGAGTTATTTTCGATCAAGAGAATAAATGACATGGAATAATATATTGTAATGCATGTTTTGTTTTTGATTAATTTGATTTATTTACATTTTATAATCTAAGTTTGCATGCCTACAGGTTAGGTTTTTATTGACATTTGGTGTATAAAGGACTGTTATTTCTTTGACAATGCATCTGACATTAGTGGCGGGACCAAAGGCACAATGTAGGAATCTTTTTCATAAAATCCCCAATTAATCGATTAGAGTCAAAGCATGAAATCGATTCACAAAAAAAATATTTTTGAAAAATATATCAATTCAAAAATATTTTTTAACTGTGTTTGATTAATAATAACATAACATAACATCACGCTTCTAATGCCTGAAGGGAGAGGTGTACTCAAACACCCTCATTTTGCTAGTTGTGTTGTAAGTCTCGTGCATTAGGGGGCGAGCCTATTGCCATCAACCGGGCGCAAATCCGGACTCCACTTGCTACTGAGATATTCCAGATGAACAAACCCAATAACACTTTGCCTGACCAGGGAATCGCACCCAGGACCTAATGCTCAGGTGTAGCTGAGCATGAGGTCCTGGGTGCGATTCCCCGGCACAGCGCTACAGCTACGCTTGGAACCACTAGACCAACGAGGCAGTCAAATGATTTCAAATTTAGTGTTTTAGGTTCGAGAAAAAATCGAGTATCATTTATCGATCTCAGATCACCATTCACCATCCCTACCGATCCATCCGATCTTGGCGTCACGTTGTGTTTACATATTCGTTGTGTACTGTGCGATTATTGTGTTCTATTTCTAACGACCATTGCTATTATTTACGAACTGATAATTATCTTCAAAGCCTGATTACCATTGCTATATAAAAAGGATTCTTCGGTTTTGCTCTACGATTCGATTAAATGGATATTAAGATGAGATGCATAAACTGTGGTATATTTCGTAAGGCGGGTTCAAAGGCATATTATGTCAATGCTAACCTTACCCCTGCAAGCGAGACTTGCCCGGTGGTTGAATAATCAGGTATGTACTTAAACTACATTGGAACAATACCTACTATATAACAACAAGACTGCAGGTATAAAGTCTGACATAGCGGTTCGATTGCATGTGAGCCAGCAAAACTTAATAAAGCATCGTTTATTTGGGGAAAGGGTGGCAATACATCAGCAAAAACCCTGCTATGGGCGGCGGTGATTGCCTAATTCCCGTAACTAAAAACGTTCAAATTCAAGTCGCAATCTCATCTCAGCGACAATTATTGTCAAAAACTCGATTAACACAACGCCTAGCGCCATCTCATATCGAAAACCAGAGTTATTTAGTGAATACTTATCTTTATTTTTCTCAGTTTCCTGATCTTTTAGACTTGTGAAACTTTTTTGTCTGGAAACTGTAGAATACAACAATTGCAAAAATAAAACAATATTTGCTGCACATTGATTTCGACACCTATGCCGGCGCCCATAGTCCCACTGGTCATGTCATTTAATAACGACCTAACCAAAATACTGAAGAAAAAAATTGGTACTTTTACCCAAATACCCACTGCAGAAGAGTCTTGTCAGTGGTTCATGGGTAAGTATTTGTTTTTAATTAAGACATTTTTGTTTTCTTTTTCTGGTTAAACACAAACAACCGCTAAGTAGACAATATTGATATGGCGCCTTACATAAGTATGACTTCTTCAACGTTGCATTATTGCCAGTCAAGGCTACACTTTACGACCACAAACGGCTCATATTTCAATAAATTATTCTGAATTAATCTAGTGTCTCGATAGGGTCCTGTTTACGACAGTTCCTAGTTTTGATATTACTTTACTAGGTTAACTTGTCTGTTTTTTCCTAAAGTCTGAGAAACGCCTAGAAAATAAATAAAAAGACTGTTTACTCCAGTTCATGTTTTATAAACACACATTAAGGTACGCCAATCCGTGGCGGCAAACGATCTTTAAGAAAAATACCGATCAATTATTATTCTTCATTGATTAATAAAGCTAATCCAGCAGTCGGACAATTTTGTTATTTCTAACAAACAAAAGAGAAGAAAGTCAAGTAAGTCCTTGAAAAAACACAACGTCTAGAAACTTGGGAGAGGCATCTAGTGATCTTCGAGATTTAAGAGAACCAAAATCAAACATAAACTCCTGTAGAAAGTTATTTCTAATGTGGAAATCAAATATCTCCTGGTTTGCAGACCACATCACATAATTAGACAGCATACTTAGACCGCTGCCAATAGTGCCGTGAGGCCGGTTTCGTGAACATGTGTGCACTTAGTGAGGTGTAGTTTGATTGTAAATTCTTCTAAATGTGTGGTGTGAGCGTGTATGCACAGAGCGGAGATGTAGTTTTGGCATGCTTCACTGTATTGTTCGCAGCGCTCTGTCTTGGTTTTTTTATTTGGTCTGAGGCTTGTATCACAAAAGTGTCGTAAAACATCGTAATCACGAAAAAATAATCAGCCGTCCCATACAATAGATCGAGAAGGTATTGAAGTTTTTCGCAAATGATTGATTCGCGGATACGACGTTCGCCCAAGGAGAGAGAGAGAGATGTTCAGGTTGTTGCTCTGTACTGTACACACACTTATTTTGACCACACCTTTTTGATACATGCTGTATGTGCTGCTTATGACATTCCAAAGAGCAGAATTAATAACAATTTTTCCTTCCCGCAATTGTAGAATCATTGCGGTCATGTATTCATAAATAATGCAAGTTAACATTAGGTACTTATTCTAAAGTATATAAATTTTAATATATAAAGTATTAATTTTATGTAGGTAACGTTAGTGTATATGTACCAATTGATTTTAATTTAATTTAATGTATTTTTTTTAATGTTTCTTTTGAACGATTCAAATTATTTGCTTTTGCTGGTTTTACGTCAGGGAAATTACCTAATTGTTTATCAATGACATTATCCGTCGGGCTTTCGTCACCGCCGGGGTGCCAGCTGTGTTAGAACCCAACGGCTTGGCATGCGACGATGGGAAGAGGCCAGACGGAATGACCATAATGCCCTGGAAGTTGGGTAGACCTTTGGTGTGGGACGCAACCTGTGTCGACACCCTCGCGCCATCCCATCTTCCTAGCACGGCGGGCTGTGCTGGGGCAGCTGCTACAGGAGCAGAAAAACTCAAACGGCGCAAATATAACAACCTTATTGGGAGCTATATGTTTGAGCCGTTTGGGGTTGAAACACTAGGGCCGTGGGGTCCGAGTGCTTATCGAGTATTTCGGGACATCGCTAAGCGATTGGTCGACTCTTCACGTGACCAGAGGGCTGGCCTATTTTTAGCCCAAAGAATCAGCATTGCCATTCAACGTGGCAATGCTGCCAGCCTTTTGGGCACCTTTCCCATTGACAGCGATGCGGACGAATTCTTTGATGCTCAATGAGCCCCTCCCCTTTATTTTTTCTTTTTAATTTGTTATATGTGTAATTGTTTTTTAGTTAATTTAGTATAATAAATGTAATGTAATTAAAATGTTGAAATAAAATCTCAATTCATTCTTAATGCCATTTAATGTATTGTTTGGATTATATATATCTGAATTTATGAATTATTAATAATAAACCAGATTGCAAAAATCCAACGCTAACTTTACTATTTTGTCAAAAATCTCCAGATATATGCGGAACAGAAAAAAATACACGAACCACCGAACAATTGACTCTTGTCGTAGCAATTGGAAAATTGATCCACCTTTGGCCAATCTTGGCCAAGGAGACATGATAGAATATTCTGGTCCCTTTGACAAATGTTTAGGCCAATATTCGGTGAAAAAAATATTGGCTGGGCTGACAAACGAAGACCGGGAAACAAAATGTCAGGTCAAAGACGCTAATAGAATCGAAGAGCACTGGCTAATTAATCGATCTATAAAAAGAAATAAGTTTAAAAGAATTTTAACAATCATTATACATTACGAACTGATTTAAGTCAGTCGGTCAGTAGGTTCAATAGAGTTTAAATATAAAATTGATCCTGGTGAACTATACAATCATTATTTATCAAAACACAGTCGCCATACATTGACATCACTTGTTCTGGTATGCAATGTTAGAAATTGCAAGCACGTCTATTAAAATAGAAATAATGCATACAATAAGACCACGAGCAGAAGGAAAAGGAAGCCCATACCCAGCACTGGGTGATTCCTGGGTGGTTGTGTTCTGGTTCGCGACTGGTCAATCGTTATCCTAAGGATGCCTCGTTGAGAGGTGAAACACGTGTCGATTTCATACAGGGTTTTTTATGACTCTTGAAGAATAGTTAAGCGGAATAGGTTACTAAATATATCTACGTCTATTGTATTTTATAATGGATTTCCGCAAAGTCACGACTGAATCAAATAACTATTGACAAGATGATGATAAAAAGTCCACGATGTAAAGTTGAAAATTGGTCCTTTCATCCAAAATGGTAGGCCAGGTTAAGGCCAAAAACTTTCAAGATACCAATCATTATGACAACAGTCTTAAGCTTGCCTGAGCTCCACCTTGTAATATCGATATTATGGGTAATACCTGGTGTCTCCACACCTGCAGTTCTGAGGCACTAATAAATGCCACTGATGCCGCGATTGGTGTGGCCATTATATTGGACCCAACTCGACTCAACTCGTAATACAAGTTTTACCATCGACTCGAAAAGAATAAGAATTTAGCTATTTACCAATTGACTCAACTCAACTCAAAGCATTTATTTCAATTAAACCATTTACTGGCACTTTTGAATTGTCAAAGAATCGGTCAGTTAGTCAAAAAGTTGAAGCTAGTTGCCCATTCTAAATCGTAGATCTATATGGAGAAGAACGGGCAAAAAACTCCAAGGACACTCTTTTAAAAATGGATATAGATATTACAAAATCCTGGGTACAGTATTCTTGGTGCTTCTGACTGGTAACTTAAAGAGGAGTAGGTAGGAAGAAAAAGAAATGATGAGCCGACCCCAAATACATTGGTATAAGGGCAGGAGTGGGAGGATAATCACGTGGCTTCTGACAAGGTATCAGTACAAATAACAACTAGTGAATTAGGACCACCACATCTCGGATCAGTGCTTCTAAGAGAGTTTACAATATTCCGAGAATCCATTGAGAAGGTGGAAGACTCCAAATCGTTTTGAAATGAGAGCGAAAGTAACGTTCAATATTACTGTAGCTCAAGATAGATCAAAGGACCAAATATGACTTATGGAAGAAGCACGGTATTATGAAAACATTCACTGACGATGGAATTTTGCAGCTGCGTCAATCAACAGATTGTCTTTCTACAATAACGGTGCGCACGAGACGCTTGTTTACTACGTTTACCGCCCCCTTATCCATAATTGTACACATGTTCAGTTGCACTTGATTGACGTATTCAATTGTTTCACGTGACAGCCCCACCCACGGGAAGACGTAAAGGAACCAGGGTACCACGTGCCCTCACACCATCCATCTGGCTAAATTCCAACATCACACGGTCACACCCCCCAGGAATGACGTCAGCGCTAATATTAGAGTGTTGATTGATTTGCGGAGGACAAACTGTGATGAAAGATGAGGTAATGATTGTTGGAAGGGTAGGATTATGCATCAAAAGCATGCTTAAGTCTTGGCAATATTATGAAAGTATTTGCTATGAAGAGTGACCCAGACAAAATGCTTTTTTAGCAGTATAGATTTTATTATCAGTTAACAAATGAAGTAGATTTATGTTGAAATTAAAACTGCATAAGGTACTTGTTTGGACCACCTTGTTGGTCTAGTGGTCGCAAACGCTACTGCTGAGCATGAGGTCCTGAGTTCGATTCCCCGGTCGGGCAAAGTGTTATTGGGTTTTTCCATCTGGAATCGCTCAGTAGCAGCCCGGAGTCTGGATTTGTGCTCGGTTGATGGCAATAAGCTCGCCCCCTATTACATGGGACTTAAACATAACTGGCGGAGTGTGGCTCTGCCTAACCCTTCGTGGACTACAGGCGAGATGTTATGTATGTTGTTTGGATCGAAGGACCAACTAGCAGCTACCTGAAGTGGGTTGCAATGGCTGCAGGTAGAAGGTCAGGCGCGCGCTAGCGGCCAGGAAGATGCACATAAGCATAAAATCACCATGCCGCACGCAGCCAGCGGCCCCACCGACTATCTTGCTGGCCGCTGCGTCCTGACCGCTTGCACGTTTGGGCTAAGAGTGAGGCTCAAATACGAGTTCGGAGTTATAGAATTTAATAATACAGTATGCAAGGGTAAACACCGTTGTCACTCAAACCATGGGTAGTTGACTTAAATATAAAAATAAATGACCCAGTAACAACAAAAAAAAACCTTAAATTCATTAAAAGATTTTAAAAAGTAAATATCCGTCACTGTCCCGATACTCATGGATACGCGCTCGAGAGAGCTGCGAAATAGCCGACTGTAAAGTCCCGCGCGCCCAGCCCACCCCCCCCAACCGCCGGTCGCCGTGTTGAGACGCAAGTTCGTTGCCCTTGCGTGTAGGGTGAAATATTCTTGTTAAAATGCAGCTTTTTTTTTTAAAGAAACTACATTTTTCCAATGTAGTTTCTTTAAAAAAAAAAAGCTGTATTTTTCCATTGATTTTACGTTCTATAAATGAAACCGAACCACTGGTTTCAAGGATAACGGTGTTTACACTAACACCCTGTATAAGTGTTTCTTATCTTACTAAAGATCCGTAAATATGATTACTACTGACTTCTGTGCGCTTAATTTTATAACCATCGTCAAGTACAACCATCTTTGTATCTTAACTAGCTCCTAAAGTTTCTCATAAACAGTTATTGGTACATAATACCCTATCAGTCAAGTTGCCATGCCACTTGAACCATATTCCATTTTAGTTTTCCCATTCCAATGTATATTTGTAACAGGAAAATTATAAATATAGGGAACTCCCCGCTATCATTTTAAGGGAATTTTGTGTGACTGGCGCCTGAACTTACCCAGGTCCAGTATTATCCTAACTCATCATCTGCCTAGCCTTTTCCCAACTATGTTGGGGTCGAATTCCAGTCTAACCGGACGCAGCTGAATACCAGTATTTTCCATGGAGCGAGTGCCTATCTGACCTCCATAACCCAGTTACTGGGTAACACGATACCCCTTGATAAGACTGGTTGTCAGACTTCCGGGTTTCAGTCTTGACCCGTAACAACTGTCAAAGATCTACAAATGACAGTACGGAACCTAGTTTGGGATTCAGAGGCTTCCTATTATGATTCTGTAACCTCACTTATGTCAATAAAGATTATTGTATTGTATTATTGAACCAACGGCAGTATTATCCTATCTTAATAATTATTATAAATGCGAAAGTGATTATTTTTTAAATAGGATAAAGGATTCTTTTTTACCGACTTCAAAAAAGGAGGAGGTACTACGTTCGGATGATTGTTTTTTTTTTTTTTTTTTTTTTATGTATGTTCACCGATTATTCCGCCGTTTGTGAACCGATTTTGAAAATTCTTTTTTAGTTCGAAAGGGTATACTCCCGAGATGGTCCCATATAAATTTTATTAAGTTTGCTTGCGTAGTTTTTGAGCTAGCTTCAATATTACGTATTTTTCCCACAGTCTATGTAGACGATATAATTATTAGACTCCTTCACTGTTATTTACATAGCAGGTAGTAACTTGTGTGGGGTAGGTACCACCACTAAAAAGTGAAAAATTAAAACTTTTTACAAAAAAAAACAACCGACCTCAAAAAAAACACTAAAAAAGTGAAAAATAACTTTAATTTCGGAAGTCGGTGGCAAAAAACGAAAATTAAAAAGCAAAGACACCGACTTCCGAAATTAAAGTTATTTTTCACTTTTTTAGTGTTTTTTTTGAAGTCGGTTGTTTTTTTTTGTAAAAAGTTTTTTATCCCGATATTCCCACTGGATCCAGACTTATGCGAGTGATACCGCGGGGCGCAGCTGCTAGTTTAGTATATTTGCGATTAAATCAATAAAATTACATTTCACTTGATAAAACAAATTGTTAAATTAAAATAATGCAAGAATTAAAACTAAATACAGTCATATATAGCTATTTACTTGCCACAAAGTGAATCTCAGCTAGTTTTTACACACTTAAATACTAGCAAAGCAACACACAGTTTGTATAAACAAACCGTAATCCTAACCAATTAAAATCAAATAAAAACCACCAACACGTAATCTGTTTACGATTGAATGAAAACCGAAGGACCACGTTCCTTCGATCCAATATTTATACATTTGGCACCCGCTTCTGGCAATGGTCGGAATCTTCCACAAGCGTGTGTACTCAAGCTGTCAATTTGAGTACATTATGGAGAGTAAAGACTTTTCAGAGGTAGGTATGGAGGTTCGATGACTTTGTGAAGGTCGAGAGTACCGGGTTTCGAGTGTTTTAAGCCCAATTTGCAGCTAAATGGGGAAATAGCGACAGATTGACAGGATTAAGGCCATCTTTACATATCGAGACTCCTCCGTGCCTCGGACAGCACGTTAAGCTGTTGGTCCCGGCTGTCATTTGTGGATCGTTACGGGTCGTCAGAAGCCTGAAAGTCTGACAACCAGTCTTACCAAGGGATATCGTATTACCCAGTTACTGGGTTGTGCAAGTGAGATAGGCAGTCGCTCCATGTAAAATACTACTGGTATTCAGCTGCATCCGGTTAGACTGGAAGCCGACCCCAACATAGTTGGGAAAAGGCTAGGCACTAGGGAGATGTAACAGGATTAAGGTGTCGATTTGTGTTGTGTTAAAGCTAAGTTTAGACACACAATTTTACACTCAGTGTATACCTTTTTTTTTTTTTTTATTGTTGGAAATCATCCAATGACTTCTCCCGCTCTGGGCGGATCGGAACGATGTGTCAGACTTTTACTGACTAAAACCCACCCATGTTCCTTCAGTTGCCTGTGTATACCTACACACACCGAGTGTCTATGTGCACGGGTTTCTCAAATTGTGACATTCATTCATCATAATCAGCCGATAATGTTCCCGCTGCTGAGACACAAGTCTCCTCTCGGTGAGAGGGAGTGGACCGTAATCCACCAGGCGGGCCCACTATGGTATTGGTAGTCTATGTCACATGTCTTCGAATTTTTGGTTCTAGGACATGATTTCTCACATGCCTTCTTCACCATTTTGAGAGCAGTGGTGATGAAATAATTTATTCAAAGCCTGTCTGGGTTCGAACCTACGATCTACAACTCGCGGTCGGTACCACTGGGCCACCACAGCTCCTACTGACATTCATTATGACACGAGAAATAATGGCGAATCAGCGACTGTGTGAAGCCGATGTGTCCAAGAGTATCTTGCGGTTGAAGAGTTTTCAAACAGGTTCGACATTTACATACACTTCTAGAATATAGCCCTGAAACAAGAGTCAAGGCTCCCACAAACGGGTGCGATATCGCGACAAGGGTCCCGCAGCCTGTCGCACACGCGATATCGCGCCAGTTCGCACGAGGCTTTATCTGTATTTTTATACGACATGGGCGAAGTTGAAAACCAAATAAAAATGTACATGTGTGTTTGTCTGAACATATATAATAAAATAAATAAATAAAAATTAAACTTCTAGGTATATTGGCTGGTTCAATAAAACATACTCAATTTAAACTAAAATAAACCACATTTTTCCTTCCTTATTTAGTCAGAGCCAGCAAATTGTATACGTGCTGCATGTTTACAATTTTCGTTTATCATGTATGAGCATAGATGGACACAGTGATTCAAGATCACTGCGGGAAACTATGTAAACAAAGTCAGATGATGATGAAGGACGGATTACTGAGTAAGTAAATAGACTGACTTATACATATAACCTATGTACCTACATAGGTTATATAAAAACGTCATCCTTCATAACATAATCGAGATAAAGATTATTCGTTTTGCTGTGAATTCGGGAGGGGGAAGGGAGATAGCGTTATGACGTAACAAAGTCTAGACAGTACAAAAATATTTGGACTCTTTTTATAACATATTATGTAATACTATTTGTTCGACTGATAACGACCGTAGAGAAAACAGCTTTAGGAGATGATTCCGTCCTGTCACTGAAATCTAGTCATAGGTACACTCACTACTTACTATGCATTTTTTTGGCTACTGTCAGCCACTTCATCGCTAACTACAAATATTTTATCAACTATTTCGACATATATTCCGGAAAATTCCAATAGTATTCCACCTTCCTGCTAATTACTAAAAGTTACACCTATTTTTTACTATTTATCTGTTTATTTTTGGGGGGCCTTGCCACCTACGATTTGTTTGTGATCGCTAATTACAAAATCAATTTGGCAATATATCTTAAGAAAAAGGTTACATAAGATCCTCACAAATCTTGCTCTGATTTTAGACGTGGATATCTAAGGGATGGTGGCTCAGATCACATGAGGCGAGTCGCTGCGGAGTAACAATTTCGTATGTCAGCGGGGGTGAGAGGTGGGGTATTGCGCAGCTAGTAGCCAACGTCCGAGCCGCCATTAAGTTTGAATCGAACTGTACCAAGCTAATTACTAGGTTACTAATAATGAACGATATCTAAGAAGGCGTGTCTGTTTAATGTAAACATGTGATTCGCTAATTACTAATTAGTGATCATTATCTGCCTACTCATTTGTGACGTCATGACTCACGAGATTCAGGCATTCTGCTGACCTATGCAACGTTTATGGAAGCCAGGTTTCCACTACGTTATCAGTAAAAAGGTCAACGGTTTACTAGCTTTAAATCAATCAATTTATTCCCATTTACTGCGGAAAATTTTCAGTTTGAATGTAGATATGAACGTTCGAGGAGCTCGTGGCTATTATCGTCGCACGGGTCGATCCATCAGGTCAAGCTACGCTTGCCGGGGTTGGTCCATGTATGGGTGATCATCTTTACACACCGAGACTCCTTCGCCGTTGAAGACCACATTATGTATGTATATGAAGATTGACGAATGGTTTCAAAGACAAGGTCATAGAACAATGCCTTGTGATTTATTATACTTTCGCTGTTCGAGGCTAACTATTTGCAATACACTCTGGCAATACACTCTGTTCGCTTATTATGTTGCTGTGTGGGTTTGAATTACTGATAGATTAAATTTAGCTCTAGTTTTTAACTGGCTTTTACAAAAAAAGAAGGAGGTTCTCAATTCGTCTGTAAGTAAGTTTTTGTTTTTGTGGCAAAAAACGTAATTTTAAAACCAAAGACACCGCCTTCCGAAATTAAAGTTATTTTTAACGTTTTAGTGTTTTTTTTGAAAGACGGCTGTTTTTTTTTAAATTTTCTCTTCATTATTATTTAGGATCGGGCCAGTTACCAACTTTTTTGACTAACTAATTCTTTTATCGTTGTTGGTATATTGGCGTGTGCAAGCTATGCTTGCAGTGCAGACGCCATACGGCAAATAATTTAATTTAATGTTTCGTAATTTCGTACTTTATAAACTACTTTATAAAATTATGTGATGTAACGCATGCCGACAAGTTTGCATGCTATGTATGTATAGCAAAACATGTAAGCACTAATTTTAATGTAACATCTGTAATACCATGTTTAAATGCAAATAAAAATGATTTGATTTGATTGATTTGTATTGAACCAAGTTCTTCTAGCATAACAGACAGTTGTGCTACTGGGGTTTGTTGCGCCACTTCTTCTTCCCAGCTACAGCAATAGGAAGTGGTGAAGGGCGGGCGTTTCGGGAGACTGTCTTATGTAATTCCGACGTTAAAAAAGTGCTGATTCTCAGCCTAGTTTGAATAAATGACTTTTGATATTGATTTTTTTATTCACATATATGACATTTACCGATACGACACAAGCACAGTCTACTTGAAGGCCAAGTTATTTACAAAACCCGGATGTAAGGACCAAAATTTTACAACACTGCCTAATTATTTCTTATTACGCGTACCAACACAGTTTTAAATAAAACAGGTTCAATAAAACATACAATGAATAATCATAGACACAAAAATCTTGAAAAAAAAGTGCGGTTCTTAGACAAAAAATACCACGCAGGTAACGCGTGGTATACAAAGTCCTCGCTAGCTAGAGCTACCAAAACTGTGGGTCATTGACTTTTTCCTCTACCTACTGTATATAAATGCCTTTTTAAAATTCATTATGTGATAGCATGCTATCACATAATGAATTTAAAATTATTTTTAGTTTTTTTTTTTTGGCGTCTATCAGCTAGGCCGGGTTTTTGATGGGTGGGTGACTTATTTGAAGGATTGGGCTGTATTAAGATAAATGATGTAGAAATTCAGAATTTTATGATAGCTCGGTCAGTCTTAAAGGATTTCATTTAGAATTAGATTAATCGTAAAAAAAAATTGAACGGAAAATTTAAATTAACCATAAGTTATTAACGATGAGAGTTGAAATAGGTAGAGTAGAGAAAATGACAGATGAACAATTTTTAGGAACATAAAATACTGTTAGTATCAGCATGTATCACTACAGCTAAGCGTGATTTTCAGATAGGTATAAATAGTCCATGAAAGTCAATGAAAATAGTAAAACTTTTGCGTAATAAATAAATTTATTTTAGTAGGTATACATATAGATATTTGCAAAATGTAAATGGCGACGGGGTAATGACGTGCTATGAACTCAGTTCACCTCCGCAGTAATTAATACAAAATTACATAATAGGTTTGTGACGTTAAGTTCTGACGGCTAGGTTTGGTTATCAGAATGTTGGCTAATTGTTTTCATGAAATTATGTGTTAGCAATTGTTTTTTAACTTAATGCAATGCAGTGTTTGTAAGTAGTAGTGTTTGGCCATTTACCTACATGTCTACTTCTCTTAACTTAGGCATACCTAAATGATATCCTACATTTAAAAAAAACCTTTACCTATCTAGCCTTTTTTTCAACTATGTTATCGGCTTCCAGTCTAACCAGAGGCCCTAGAGAAAGTGACATTCTATCAGCGTTAACGATGATGGAAAAGGCAAAAATGTAGGACTGACTTATGCTATCGAAAAGCTTATGTCAATCCTGTTGAAAGTCGTTGTAGAAATACGAAACGCTTTGGAAGCGATCGTCACTTGTCTAGGCCACCAAACGTTTCCATTTATGATTTATCATGGCCTAACGGCATCAGCTGTCATTCTGTCTAACTTCCTGAAAACTAATCCCATGTCATTTCGCACTATCGACCTTCATTTTGACAGTAAACGACAGCAACTTGCACATTCCTGAGTTAAGTAGATCACCTTGCTTTATAATTTCCTATTTCCGGTTTTAAAATTATATTCGCCATTTATTACTTTAGTTTCAAGATATTTAAAAGGTAGAAACTTTCAGATTTCTTACTAGGTACCTACTTAGTTTTCTAAACACATACTTACATTATCATACCAAAAAATCTTACACTCTGTATAGACCGTATAAATAAATATGAGGACTGCAGTCATTTCGATTTGATTAGTTCAATTTTAAGAGTAGGTACACTTGCTCTTCCCTGATCTTTGAACCTAAGTAGTCTGAAGTATAAATTGTGGCAAAATCTAAAGGCAAGTGCACATTTCAGCCGCTTCTGAAGTCCGTACGACCTCCTGCATAATTTGATTTCTCCTGCAGCTGCTATCTAGCATGATCGATGGGGCTCTAATATTCAAGATGGATTGCAACGGTGTTGCATTTCAACCTTCTTGCATCAGGTCATACTAGCATGTTGAAACCGTGCTGCAGGCGTAGCATGGCGCATTCTATCTCTACGAAGAATAGACATAGCTTTTTCTATACAAAGTGACAGTTCGTTTCTTCATTTTTGACATCCACCGTAGAAATCTTTCTACAATCTGTCATTTTGTCTTTCATGTCTAACGATCTTTGTCTAGGTCTTATTGTAGGTAGACAATTTCGGAAGAAAGTTTTCTATCCTTACTGTCAAAATCACACTGACAACCGATAAATCCTATGATAAAACAAAGAATTCTGAGTCGAATTATGTAAAAGAGTGAATTTCGTAAAAAGTGCAGTTGACTCTTTCTATTTTGCTGCCGTCTCGTATTGTCTACTGTCTACAGGAAACGTCATTTTTGTCTACTCTTCCGTCGACAAAACGGTGCCCATGCTACGCCTGCTGTAGGTGATTAAACTTACGAAAATACGAACACTGTGAAAACTAATATATCTTTTAAGAATAGAAGGCCTGGTAAGCAGTGCCAAGTATTTATTTTCTTTCATAACTGTAGTGTCCATGTGCGGTTACCTCTAAGTGACATAACAAAGTCTATATATAGAAAGATATGTCTGTCCGAATGATTGGTCATGCCGAGAATCAGCGTGGGTGTTATAACAAGCAAATTAGATCAAATTAGTTCAATTTGCAAGACCGGTGTGAGACTATGTATATGAAGCATGTATGCTTTTAAGATTGTTACATATTGTATATGAAGCGAGGCAGAATTTGAGATAACAGAAGATGTAGAGTAATAAGATTTAAGTATAGATACTGAATTCATTTCTTGGAGGAGCTCGTGGTTAAGTACCTAATAACAGCCGCTACGCTTGTCGGGGTGGTCAATCTTTACATACCGAGACTCCTCCAAAAGCACGTTAATCCGTTGGTCTCTGCTGTCATTCGTGGATCTTTGACAGTCGTTACGGGTCGTCTGAAGCCCGAAAGTCTGACAACCTGTCTTACCAACGGGTATCGCAGTCGCTCGGTATGTATAAGATGGTCACCCATCTACGGACCAACCCCTTACTTAGCCACGAGCTCCTCACATATGGACCACTCTATTTGTCCAAATGATGGTCCAACTTTTTGCACGCAGTTTTGCATCTGCCGTTAAGGGAATACAATTGTTACCGGTAAAATCTAGAAATAACTAGTTCCGTCGCCGTGTGAAGAATGTGAAGATCAAGGTATTATTCGTATGTACTTAGTTAATTCTCGAGTATGAGTTACATCCTTTGTGACTGGCGGTTTTACCAACTGCTTTACGTCATAGGTATTCCGTTACTATGCTTTATAGTTTCATTTCTTCGATTTCAATCATATATTGTACTCGAAAGTTCGAAATATGTCAAAAAGCATTGTAAACCAGTAGTCTTCGGTTTGAGGTCTTCCACATACATAAACACGCGTCTTCACGCTTTCTTCCCATGTGGTTAGGCAGAAACTACTGAATGCCACCTGCTACGATCCATTCATACCTATTTGCCAACACGATTAATCGCAAAATACTTCCTGTTTCGAAGTATTCCCGTTAGAGCACCTATGCATTGAGTACCAAAGGTATTTCTAATAGGGAATACTCAATGCATCGGTGCGCAAACGGGAATACTTAAAGGCGCAACTTACCTCAAGTGGCTTAGCATGATCCTCAGTTATGCCGAAAATACTGCAGCATTAATTTTGAAATAAGGACTGATACTAGGTCCTATGTTTGGCGAAAACACGATTAAGTACATAAAATTTTCTCTATAGAAAAAAAATCCAAAGTTACCTCTAAACAGAACTATAAACCGCTGGTATTCAAAAAATACTTCAAATTAGATCATGAAACTTTGCACAATAACTGAACTATCTATAAAGCAGGTCTTCTGTTTTTTTACACATACATAATCAGCCTATAATGTTCCCACTGCTGGGACACAGGCCTCCTCTCTATGAGAGGGAGCGGGCCGTAATCCACCACGCGGTCCCAGTGCGGGTTGGTAGATGTCACATGTCTTCGAATTTTTGGTTCTAAGACATGCCGGTTTCCTCACGATGTTTTCCTTCACCGTTTTGAGAGCAGTGGTGATGAAATTATTTACACAAAGTAAAGCGCCTGTCGGGATTCGAACCTACGACCTACAACTCGTAAGTCGCGGCCGTTACCACTGGGCCACCACTGCTCTCAAAACTGTTTTGTTTTTTTAAAATTACCATTATTTTCACCGTAAAAAGCAATTACATAAACTTTTCGACGCTTTAGAGCCGCTAGCGCCCCACTCCGTCTCGTTCTCACTGAGGTCGCGAGTAGTATGGTGCGAGCGGGATAAAATCTGAGGTAGGGTGCGCCCTTAATGTTGACAGTTTTACAACACTCATTGCATAACGCAATATACGTTGTTCAGCAGACAAATTTTTCGGAAATATAAAGCAATGGATTAGAAATATCCTTCCACATGATTCAGATTATGATTGATCGTGTGTTACGCAATTAGAGGGTCGTATACTCACACCGGTTTGGTCTACCAATATTAGAGGGTCGTATACTCACACCGGTTTGGTCTACCAATATTAGAGGGTCGTATACTCACACCGGTTTGGTCTACCAATATTTCCCAAATCACTCATTATGTAAATGTAAAGCAATAAGTAGGTATATGCTTAATCTATTATCTTAGAGAAGTTAAATGGTGCTTACAAGGTCAGTATAAAGCGATGACCCCACTACGATATCATGATTTACATCACTTAACCTTTTAATTGCAAATAATTGATTGCAAATTAAATTAGTCGTGTCAATATGGTCAGATAAACATATCACTACATGCGAAAATGAAAATCCCTGGTCCAGCTATCTGATAGGACCAATTTTAAAGAAATTGTTTGAGAGCTAAATGATCCACCTTGCCTGTAGATTGTGTAGATGTGCCATATTGTCATAACCTTTGTCCAGCAGTGGAATCATATCATACATCAAAATAAAGATTAAAGCAACCATTTGCTAGAGTCCAAGAAGAAGAAGATACATTCCTCTAACTGAACAGCTGTGCTGCTGGGGAGTTTTTTGCGGAGTTTTTTCTTCTTCCTAGCTAAAGCACTAGGAAGTGGTGAAGGGCAGTAAATACTAAAAGTATATTTTTCTCGAAATTGCCGGGTCAGATTTTGATGCCCCTTTTCACAAGGGTATAGCTGAAGTATCCAAACACAAATAAAAACCGTATCGCTATTGGCTCTTAGACAACTTCCCATACAAATATGATTAATCTCCTTTGATGCTGCTTTGTCATGTACTTCTTACAAGCCTATTAGGAAGTGGTGAAGGGCGGGCGTTTTGGAGGACTGTCTTATGTTATTTTACGTTAAAAAAGTGCTGATTCTCCGCCTATTTTGAATTAATGACTTTTGATTTTGAAAGAACCTGTCTTCCATTCCGTATCCAAAACCAGGAAGATAGATACAGAATAATTAATTCTACTGCGATACCCAAGCCAATAAGCTATGCCTATATTATTATAATAAATAAAATTTGACATTGAGATTGGCTAGTGCGAACTGGTAACCGAATTAATTATAATATTAATGCTGGAAGTACCTATAGCAAATACATTGACGTGGGTTTCACATAATATAATGTTGTTTTTAGCAGAAGGATTATATATACATTGGAGGTCTTATATAATCCAAAATCCATCGTCTTTGTCTAAAATTACTAGTAACAGCAATTAATTTTCCTACTATTAACAACAATTAATTACCCATAGTTTTTTTATGTAACACATACAATCATGACAAGTCGATTTTATAATTTCTTCAAAAAAAATATCGAAACTTGGTCTTTTCGCCCAAAACATGTCCTATTTTTTGGTTTGTCTTGAAGGACCAAACAATTTTCATGTCATGTTGCAAATCTGCAACGAGCCCACGAAGGACTAATGGCCTATACAGTCATCTATATACCAAGAAATCACGTTCTAAAATGATGATTCTGGAAATCAAAGTAATGAGCACCTAGTGCAGTTTACGTAACTCGCAATGGGGCAACACGTGTATATCAGCTGACAGAACTAGGTACATGCATGATAAGCAGCTGATGAATGAAATTACGTCATCATGGAAACAATTAGTCAGTATTCTTTTAATTTTGTTCTTCATTTGTTTCATTTAGACTTGGATTTTTTAATACTTTGAGGAGCCCGTGGCTAAGTAATAACAGCCGCAAGGGTCGATCCATCAGGTTAAGCTACGTTTGCCGAGGTTGGTCTGTGGATGGGTGACCATCTTTACATACCAAGACTGTCATTCGTGGATCTTTGACAGTCGTTTCGGGTCGTCAGAAGCCCGAAAGTGATAACCAGTCTTACCAAGGGTATTGCCCAGTTACTGGGTTGTGGAGGTCGCTCCATGTAAAATACTGGTATTCAGCTGCATCCGGTTAGACTGGAAGCCGACCCTAACGTAGTTGGGAAAAGGCTAGGCAGATTGATTGGATTTTTAATACTTTGTCACTTTCTGATTGGACTGGAAGTCTACATCAATATAGCTTAGAACAGGATTACGTGATGATTGCGTGTAAACATCGGTATTGGGCAGTGAACTCAAAGTGTAAAGACAAGAAATGAAAGTAGCTTTTCGCACAAAATTACAAACATATTAGTCTAATAAATGAAAAGACATAAATCGTACTTGAACGTTTTAACAACTTACATAGCCAGAATGAGTCTATTATGAATTTGGTTGGAATTACACATGCCCTACATGTGATGCCAAGGTAGAACGCTGAATCACGCATCAGAGTAGCTATAGTATATATCTAAGTATATATAAAACAATCCCGTAGTGAACAGTCGACAAAGTCAGGCCGTTTTGTATGGACAATACATTGCATTGATGTTGATATCTAGAGAAATATAATAAGATTGGAATTAATAAGGTTACAAAGGCAAGATTTGGAACAACGAGAGACACACAAGAGGAGGACACAGGCAAGAGAGATGGAGTGGGTAGCTCTGGCATTTGAAGAAAGTCATGCTAAGATAAAGTCTTTAAAGCAGATCTTGATTATAACTACGCTGTATACTACTCTCAAAATCATAATATGATCTTTTTTAGCATATGACTACAACCAGGATCCCTTATAAACCACAAACAACTCCGTGTGAGGGAAAATTTATAACAGTTACAATTTTCTGCACTCATTCGCCATTACACACGATGGCCTGAACAAAGCGTATGATAACGAAGGTCATCTTAAGTCCACAGTAATTAATTATAGCAATCAATCACCCGACGAGTCCTTCCATCCATTACAGATTTAACAGTTGATAAGATCAATTATTCCATGCCAAGATCAAAGAAAATTACTTGAAAGACACGTTCAATCATCAGCTACCTAGCCTTTCCCAACTTTGTTGGGGTCGGGTTCCAGTCTAACCGGCTCCAGATGAATAGCAGTACCTAACAAGGAGCGACTGCATAGCTGATCTCCACAACCCAGTTACTGGGTAACATGAATCTCCTTAGTAAGGCAACAGACACATTCGTTATGGAATAATATCCATAAATTGAAATCCGCGACACATAGTCACTATAGTTTCCTAGTGATAAGGTGGGCGGTGAACGGACATATACAATCAGCGAGTGCGTCACTTACACGTGGTACTATTATGGCTAAGCATTAGTGCAGGCATTTAAATAGCTTATTTTCAGTATTATTGCAGGGATATTAAATTATTTCTGTTTTTATTGGCCTGATAGGTATAAGAAGTAGTGTCACCAAAGACATGTTCGAGTGAATTACACTCCTACAAAATAAGCTGCCCAAAACAAACGCAGTGTCCCAATTTCCAGCCATCTTTTCAAATTCGTGAATTATTTTCCGAAATGACCAAGATGAGAACGAACATAAATCATATTTTTATTTACAACTATATAGCAAATTGCTGCGAATGATAGTAAGTACTAGTTCCCGTACCCCAGAGACAGGAGAAGTAGAATCTATTTTGCTTATATATTTCGCTCAGATAAATGCATTTCCGCATGTGACTGCAATTCTTAGTCTTATTTGAAAACGCAAGGAACTCGGCTGATTCTACTACAAAACTGAAGCTACTACTTATATTGGGGCACTCAAAACTAAGTAAGCGGTTCTCAGTATTATATTTTTATCTGGACATTTTCCTTCCTTTAATTAAAGTAATCAAGACCTCTTAAAAACACTTTACTTACACGAATAGTTGATTTCGCGACCGTTGACATTTAGAAGTCAAGGTGATCAGCAATAGCAGTGGCAATTCAATCAGCAAGCAATGACAGAAAGACCTTTGGTGTTAATTGATAGACCATGTTCTATGTCACTCTGGGCCGGGTCTTGATAGACCATGTTCTATGTCACTCTGGGCCGGGTCCAACTCATCTTTATCCTAAATATTTTACTTGGTTCTGTCTTTAGGACCTGCTAGACTAGTAAATGGGACTGAATCAATCAAATACTAGATTTTTCAATACGTTAGTTTAGGGCAGCCATGTTTGGTCGACTAGTGTCACGAAATTAATTAGAAGATGAAATTGGACAAAAGCCAGGGCAAAACTTTAGAATTTAAAGGCTTATGAAAGTCATAACTAAGTACCTACATGTTGTAAAATATCCCAGTAATCATAATAGTTGCGACCTCTACATAGTTCTCAAGCTTGTAAAATGCCTGACATGGAGATAATTAATTTGCTACATCATGTCTTGTTGCGTATAGGTACCAGGTGTCGCTCAAATCCACGTGGATACGAAATACCAGTTTTATACCTCTTACTGAAAAAAGACTGGTCATCGTCTGCCTAGCCTTTTCCCAACAATGTTGGGGTCGGCTAACCAGATGCAGCTGAATACCAGTATTTTACATGGAGCGACTGCCTATCTGACCTCCACAACCCAGTAACTGGGTAATACGATACCCCTTGGTAAGACTGGTTGTCAGACTTTCGGGCTTCTGACGACCCGTAACGACTGTCAAAGATCCACGAATGACAGCCGGGACCAACGGCTTAACGTGCTTTCCGAGGCACGGAGGAGTCTCGGTATGTAAAGATGGTCACCCATCCACGGACCAACCCCGGCAAGCGTAGCTTAACCTGATGGATCTACCCGTGCGGCTGTTATTACTTAGCCACGAGCTCCTCCTGAAAAAAGACTAGTCTGACAACAAAAAAAGAAGCCGGAACATAATTATTATAAGGTTAGCAACGCGCCAGCGCATTCACATGCATGTATTGTATGAAACTCATCAAAATGATGAATTGTGGGCTAAATGTTTCGTCAAGTTTAGCTTGTAGTTTCATTCAGGTACAACATTATTACAAACGCTGTTTCACTGCAATTTAGGATGGAAAACTTAATAATGCAACTCTTCATAACACAATCTGTCTCTCTCTTAAATGTTCATAATGCAATTTTAAGTACATAATATGATATAATTTACATTAAACGTGTAAAGCTAATAAAAACTATGACAGACAATGCATTACTGCATTTACCTACTAACATTCAGTATATTTTGCAATAAATTCAATTATCTTATGACATTGGATGGACAGTCTATTGTCTCATGTACACACGGCTACACATCAAGCTATACATTTCCAGTATAAGCTGACCTCGCATTTTACGGAAATTCTATACAGTGCAAGATTAGCATAAACTGGAAATGTATAGCTTGATGTGAAGCCGTGTGTACGATGATCATGTTAGCGACGCCGACGGCTAGTCAGGTAGTGAACGCATACTATTACAGATGACTTGAGCTAATGAGACACATTATGAGGCAGCCTGTCACTAAAAAGGAACCACACTTAAAGAAGATAAGTAGTTGATAAAGTACGTAAAGCCAACATTTAAGATCATCTACAAAATAAGTCTATCTACTGAAGTTTCTGCTATTGTGCAATGTTGACCTATCCTGCGCATCTTCTCATCAGTTGCACTCATAGTAAGCATTGCACTCAGCTGGTAAGATAAATATTATGTTAGTCATGAAAGGACTTCGTGAAGACAAATAACACTTAAGTACTACTGGAGTAACTGACGAGACAACTGATCATGACCTTGCCCAGTTAACTCAGTTAACCTGTCAAGGTTGTCTGTAAGACTACCAGTTCAAATTAGATAGAAGACAATACACAATACATGAGAGTAATCATAATATTTTAAATTACACGTGGGAAATTTGATTGAATGCAAAGGTAATCAAATTAAGATTTAACTGAACGCACGAGTAGGATGTAGGTATGACTATAGTTTTTGAAATAAATGACGAATTTAAATAAGGACCACATAACATAATATCACGCCTGCAGTCCCCGAAGGGTTGGGCAGAAGTGTACCTTTAGTAAACCCAAATTTCGCCAGATATGTAATAAGCGGTTAGCCTATTGCCATCAAGGACTAATGGAATAGAATAAAGGATAATCACAGTAAAGTGTAAAAATAAAGTGGAAGAAGAAAGAGACGAAGGACCTTTATCAGTAACTGATAATATAAAACATGCAGTAGATCGTACGTAAACAATAGTAATTTATAAGTATAATGATATGACTACTTATGACAGAGCCAGTACAGTTCATTTGCACAGTGCAAAATGAGTGTGAAATTAAACAATCGTAGCACTACCATAACCTTGTTTCTTTATGTAAGTACAAGAAGGTACCTACTTACTCGAAAATGAAACGTTAATTTCGTAAAAAAACAGCTCTGCTGGCTAGATTACTAAACGACGTAACTAGTACCTATTCCATTTTATTTTCATTCTTTTCACGGGATTTGATAAGGGGTCTTAGAATTCCTGGCCTTCGCAGAATCAGGAACCAGAAATATGCCACGTTAAAGGACCACTCTTAACTATAAACATAATTACCTGACTGACAAGCAACACAATGCCCTGTTAACACTCACTGACATACAACAAGCGCAGCGTAACAACCGACTGAAACAATCCACTATTTCAGACATTATATGACTGTAATTTGCAAATAAGCGCCAATAACAGTCTCTTTAAGCAGACCAGGGGGCCTAGACAAAATCCCTTTTCTGTAAGCGTTAACGCCAACGGAAAGATCAAATTGTATGGAGTTGACATCAGCAGTCACGTGACATCTCTAAAACTAATGTCAACTCCATACATTTTGATCTTTCCGTAGGCGTTAACGCTTACAGAAAAGGGATTTTGTCTATAGCCTCAGGTATGTCTCAAACCACGAAACCATGTCTTGGGAAGATATTCGAGACAGACGGAAACTTGACGGAATGCATTGACTTAACTAACCTTGAAAGCCAAGAAAAATTGCCAAGGCTCAGTTCTTGCGATGCAGAAAATACCACGACCAAGTATCATAAAAGGCAGTAAAGATATGTAGCAGTGCAATTTTATTAACACAATTAACATAAATATATCGACACAGACCGTCGACAAATATTTAAATAATATAGATAAAGCGATAATCAACAAGTGATACATCGACATTTCACAGAAAATACTTCAGCAGTATGTGTACATTCTTGAAAATAAAGGTTGACAATCAAACGTAATTCATTAGTTAAAATCCAAGCTAATAACATTTCACAAAAAGGGATAAAAAAAACTGCAAATTCGTTCAGTATCACGTCAAGGCACAGTAGTCAAGGGTAAAAACGGCGTGGTGTGCCAAAACTGTTATTTTTGGACTACGGAGTATGAACCATCAAGATCACGGTTATACAACCAGTACAAATTAAACGTTCAACTTACCGAAGAAACTTGATCGAATAGTCACAACACAACACAGTCCACTGTATTATAATCAAGACGACAACTTCGCGAGAATTAAAATTCCTAGAAATCGAGACGTCCGCACCGTGTGACGGTCAGATATGAACTGAATGACTCTTTCGCATTGTGTAGTGTAGCGACTAGCGACCATACTTACACACATATACAAGTTGGATGAAAGTGAGGTGTGTATATGTACATTATATGCCTTTTTTGTGTGTAAATCAGACAACACGATATACCTTGAATGACGCATTGGTGATTGCGTTTGCATTACAGTGTATACAGTTTCTGAAGACTGGCATTTTGTAGCTTAAAAGAAGGAAAATGACGATATTGTAGACAATCGTTATGTAATGGAGCGTAGCAACAAGAATATGAGTGAAGGAAATATAAAAAAATGGACAGTGTCGCGCCAAGAAATGTTCAGTTTCTTCTCTACTGAATAGCATAACATAGCATAATCAGCCTATAATGTTCCCACTGCTGGGACACAGGCCTCCTCTCTGTGAGAGGGAATGGGCCGTAATCAACCACGCGGGCCCAGTGCGGGTTGGTAGATGTCACATGTCTTCGAAATTTTGGTTTTAGGACATGCCGGTTTCCTCACGATGTTTTCCTTCACCGTTTTTGAGAGCAGTGGCGATGAAATAATTTACACAAAGTAAAGCGCCTCTCAGGGTTCGAACCTACGACCTACAACTCGTAAGTCGTGGCCGTTACCACTGGGCCACCACTGCTCTACTGAATAACCGAGTGAAAATTATTCAGTATACTGGTATCTTTACTCGGTAATGTAATGAGACACAATAGCTAAAATTGATGAAAGAGATCACAGTCTCGTAAGAGGTTCAGGTCCAAACCAGAGCAATTTAGAGCGACTGCTCAAAAGAAGTATCCCATCTTTCCGAGCGGTGTTTTCCGTAATTGATGAAGACTTTAAGTAAAGGAATCGTTTTTACGCTGTGCTGTGACGGTGATTGCTGTGACCGTGAAACCACGTGTAGGATGAACGTGGAGTGTTCGTTATTGTACGCATATTGAGCCAGTAGTTGACTGCAATTCATTGCCATTTGTACTATAGGTACATATTCTGATCTGTTTTTCCCAGTTTTATTGGGTCAACAAAAAGGTACTGGCCTGCCATGTTATCTCTCGGATCTCTCCAATATTTGTTATATGTTGTTATATTACAAATTAATACATTAGGGCCCAAAGACTTCAGGATTCAAGTTCTGAATCTTGTTCAACCTTCTTGATTGAATGTTAGGAGACGGATGTTGGATGTTGATTATGGAGTTAGTTAATGGCATTCGAAAGATAAACTTTTCGATTTTGGTAGGTACTTTAAGCGATATTTACTCATAAATTCAAAATTAACTGAATCAAAGACCCTGTTTAACGTATTAGGAGGCATAACATTGGTCTTAGACAAGTAAATTAATGCTAAACAATTTAAATAAATTAAAGCAAAAGGAATATCTACAATAACCAGACTTACCGCTAAGTAGATCTAAATACAATAACCAACAGAAAGCCAAACACGCTAGCAACACTAAGTATCTTATCCTAATATTGATATCATTGGTAACAGATATATCTAAATATCTATGAAGTTCGGAATCATCCCGGAAACCCCGCCCATATTTTTAATATAATTTGCAAATTGATAAGTAATAAACAACATGCTATCGGCCAAGGCTATATACTGTGACTCGAGTAGGTAGGTACCTACATTTATCATGACTAATTATTTTAAATTCACGTATTTAAATTGATACTTGCTAATTTAAATTCAAGGACTTTAAGGAAGCTGTGAATGCGTCAATTTTGTTAAATGTATTTTTGTTAAGAAAACACTTATTTTATAAGCCGTCTATTACAAGTTTATATGATAGCGAGGGACTGTTTTTAATTTTTTATTTTCTGGTAAAAAAAACAAAAATCTGGAAAAACGGCACGCTACCTCAGTTGCAAGATGAGGTAACAATCATTGGTTGGTGTGTCGCCCGTTCCGCTCTCTGATTGGTCAGCCAATGTCTTACGATCGTTCGACGCGTGTCCGTGCGCAAGATTTTAACATAATGTTCCATTTATAGACTTCTGTAATTGTTATGTTTCTAATGGTACACTAGAAATAATAGAGTAGCCTATGCTTTTAATAGGCACTGCTAGTCTCAAAAATCCATCAAAATCAAAAGTCCAATCCAGTTCCAATTATACTGAGAATTAGCACTTTTTGAACGACAAAGTTACATAATTATGACAGTTCCCCAAAACGCTCGCCCTTCACCACTTCCTAGTTACCTTGGAAGAAATACGTAACAAACTCTAAAATTAAACTTTATCAGCAACATCAAATTTTAAAGCATAAGTAGTTATTTTCCAAAAATATTGTAATAATTATCTTACTAAGGATTGCTTTTTAACACGCAAGCACTCACACACTCACACAAGTGATGATTCTATAGCATCTATCCTTGTATGAATACTTGTCTATAGTAGCAATATACCTACAGCACTTAGCCAATGAATTGATACTATGGCGGCATCTACATCGCCACATGCGAACTATGGACTTGACGTCACACAAATCCTGCATCGCGCTAACATAGTTTACCGCGCGATCGATATTTATAATACTTCCCGATATCAATCGTAGGGCAGTTGCCCGCCAGACACAACACCCGTCTGGTCGGAGGATCCTCCCTTTTCTATACAGGATGAGTGAACTTAACACGCTGTTGTGTTGTGAACGTCATTGTAGTCAATGCACTCATGAATTACGTGGGAGGACAGAATATGGATAATCTGATATTCTCAGGGCCTGGAGTCTGGACTGGACATAGATATCGGTCGATATACGACCGAATTCTGTTGCAGTCCTAATTGGGTCCCTAGACGGTCTAAATTCGACGGACAAGCACGAAAAAATCACATGCGTAAAGCGATCGCTACTTATCTAGGTCGAGACTGCAGCCCCAGGTATCATTTTGCTGCAGAACATAACATAAAATCACGCCTGTATTCAGCAAAGGGTTGGGCAGAGGCAGACCTATAATACATCCACATTTCCCCAGTTATGTTCGAATTCCATCCCATATAATAGGAGGCGAGCTTACATTGCCATCAACCGGGCATAAATCCAGCCTCCGGACAGCTACTGAGAGAATTAAATTAGTAAACAGATTTTATTTTTGCTCATTCCATGTAATCGCTTCGATAAAATGGCAATGTAATTAACTTCGATGCACCAGCATTATTCAGGCTGTGCAATGCTTTTCAAAGTAGTAAATATCCTCGTGTTTATCCCAGTATTCTCCAATGCTTTCAAATGTTAAACTAATCTGGATGGTATTTTAATATTCAGTGCCAAGCATTGCAAAATAATACACGAGTCGGATACAGACAAGAGCATTTGAGTTAGGTATGCCAAAAGACGAAAGCACATACACCTGTTAATTCTGTTCAACCAACATTAGGTACTATTCTAATCTTATAAGGGAATCAAGAACATGCACGAAAGCGCAAGAAAGAGGCGTCACTGCTGCAGGCGTAGCATAAGCACCGTTTTGTCGACGGAAGAGTAGACACATTTGACGTTTCCTGTAGACAGTAGACAGTACGAGACGGCAGCAAAATAGAAAGAGTCAACTGCACTTTTTACGAAATTCACTCTTTTACATAATTCGACTCAGAATTCTTTGTTTTATCATAGGATTTATCGTTTGTCAGTGTGACTTTGACAGTAAGGATAGAAAACTTTCTTCCGAAATAGTCTAAATATAAAAACACCAAGACAAAGAACGTGAGAAATGAAAGACAAAATGACACGATTGTAGAAAGATTTCTACGGTGGATGTCAAAAATGAAGAAACGAACTGTCACTTTGTATAGAAAAAGCTATGTCTATTCTTCGTAGAGATAGAAAGCGCCATGCTACGCCTGCTGCACAGAGTGCGTGTGATTACTAGCAACAGCATTTTTAGTGTGATAGCGGACAGGTATGACTGTCCGTTCTTCAAACATTGTATGTTACTCCCACATTTTTTTTCACCCTTTTCTAATTATCCGGGTTTTCGCAATATCTCTAGGCGTGTATACTTACGTGTAACTCCTGATTTTTAATTTGTCTGTCGTAGTTGGGTTTCAGTTTTATTGAATGTGTAGAAATAGTAGATAGTGTGTTACCCAATGTAACACACTAGGCTCTATTTATTTTAGAATATTTTGTCAATAACAAAATCATGAAGTAAAATGATCTAATTATCAGCCTAATTTACAAACCACGAGTTTTCCAAATGGCTCTCTCTACCTCACAAACCAATCTAACCTTTGCTGTTCGTGTTTTAAGGTTACAATTCGGAATGCAGTTAAGCAGTAGGAAAAAAAATGTATATTGTTCACATCTTCTGGAGGAATAGTTTGCATTTTAGCATCCACATCACGACCTAAGCGTTTCCATTTTTTCTCACAATAGGAAGATATTTGTCTCAAAACTTATGAAGAACGATTGCAAAATGAGGAGACTAATTGAGAGATCTGTGTGCAATGGAAAACAAAATCAGCATTTAGCGACTTTAAACGTGCGTAACGAACATCAAACACTGTTCGTCAAAAATGTTCGTGGCGAACTGTGTTCGTATGGGGTTCGTGTTCAATTTGCTAGTTGCAAGCAAAAAAAAATACTTTTTTTTTTAAATGACAAACGTTATTTTATTTTTCAGGTGCACTTGCAAAATGCAAAAACATCTCCCAATGTTTTTGTCCATAAACCATAATGGAAATGACAACACATGAAACTTGAGGTAAAGAACAAACCCCACCACGAGAGCAGTGGTGGCCCAGTAGTAACGGCCGCTTACGAGTTTTAGGTCGTAGGTTCGAACCCAGCCAGGCGTTTTACTTTGTGTAAATTATTTCATCACCACTGCTCTCAAAAGAACTCTGGAGAAACGGTTGCATTAATCACACTGGAGAAAACGTTGCATTAATACGTCATAATACCGCCCCTGAAAGCCTTCATCTATTTACTAGATAGTTTCTACACGTGTTTCTGTAAACTTAACCGACTATTATAGACTGGAGCTCACGTACGTAATAAACAGGGAATGTGCGTCACTATCAGTACATACAGGCTGTTGGCTGTTCTGGTATAGTAATCGCGTTTTAGCATAGCGATAACGGTCATTGCCCTTTCCCTAATATCTCTTCGTAGGAACCCAAATAATAAACTATGTGTGGTTTTTCGTTATTGCAACATGTCGAAGATCACGATAGATATTGATTCAGGACGTTAACGGATTTTATTTTAGTTTTTGAATGAAAAAATGCTAGAAAATGTAGCGGGGTCAATGACCGCTATTACCATGCTAAAACGCGATAACTACATACATAGAGTAACTAGCACTTTTGTATTTAAATAGTAGGTAAGTGTAGACACAGATGCTACTGTAGTAAGTAATATTTAAATGACTTGCTTCAGATGCCATGACTTGGGAGGGAGGAATTGCATACCTAGCAATATTTCTATAAGTTTATTAGTGTCAAAACAAATGATATCAATATCAAGTGCAATTGTTTAGCTTATTTGACTAATTATTTGGATAAGGTTAAAATTACTGTTGGATACTGACTAAACGTAAATATAATACTGTGCTAAAAATATAGCTATTATAAAGATTAGATATGCCTGTTAATAGTAATCATAAAGCAAACAAGAGCCAACAAAAGCGGCGTCAAAAGTGTCATGGTAGAATTTTATAAAAACATCGTCGAATTTAAATAGGCAAATTCGAAAGATATTCTGATGATTTATACTTTCACTATGAAATCGCAAAAAATCTGCTGTTCCCAAAATTTTGACGAGCTATGCGAACATAAATGTAGGGAAGAGCAAATTTATTTTTTTCGCGTTTTAGAGGTGAAAATTTGTTCATAACGACGAGTAAAATGGCCTCTAGAAATTTCGTGTATGAATAGATACACCATATAAATAGATATATGTGCATGTGATGCCGAGGAACGAGGAATGAACTTGATTGTGTCCAGTGTTGCCACCTTGCCGAAAACTTTTTCACTAGTTTTGGTCTGAAATTTCAGCAGATTTAGCGATATTGTCAAACGAAAAAATCCCCAGAATTCACTAAATAATTTAAAATTAAATCACAAGGTAAGTCAAAAAATAATATTTTAATTGTGAATACAATGAATAAAAATAAACATGACAAAACTAAAAATCAACTTTAAATACTTTTGTTGGTAACTCTTCTTCATCTTGATCGATTGTTATTGCAGATGTAGACGGCTGAGATCACTTTTGTCAGATTTTTTTGATTTTAAAGAGTATTTAGAATTGCTTCAAATAGCAGTAATTACCTACATCAGCCGGGAGCTCGTAACTGTAACAGTTCTTCTTCAATCACTAAAGTGGCAACACTGATTTGAGTCATAGAGCTTGAAGCAGTTAAATGTAAACTCAATATACCTAATCAGTAACATCGATACTCGTAGCTAATGGACTAACAAAGTACCAAGTCATCTAGCTAGGAAAATTGCGTGTTGCTATCTGTAAAACTAATATTTATTTTTCTTATCAAACTGTAATCAATATTGCATGTGTATATCGCTTAAAACCGATACTGAACTATGAGACAATAAATGATTTTATTCAACTTCGCAAATGATTTTTACTTGATTTGAATGGAACAAAATCAAAAGTCATTTATTTAAATTAGGCTGAGAATTACCACTTTTCGAACGTCAAAATTACATAAGACAGTCCCCAGGCAGAAGGTGACGATGTTACAAAACTTGGACTTCTTGGTGATGTTAAACTCGTTTTTAAGGCTTAAATTAAATTATGGAGATGTAAATTACAATAATAACGAAGTGCTGTAAATCTTCCCGAATAATAAGAATTAAATAATGTAGTTAACTAAGAAAAACAGGAATAGACTGGCCATGATTTTTATTACCTAATCTGTTTGTCGTAAGTAAGTAATGAACCAATTTTCCATAAAACAGATTGTAAAAGTTTCCACAGTAATGAAACAAAAACACACTGTATGTGCTTATGTTTGTTAAAAGATTGATTGAAGGAAATGAGTTCCTGAGTTCTGTATGCACTGACAACCTGTAACCACTTAGGCACGAGGATAGCCCTGACATGGCGCTTTCCGACACGTGTCCACGTGTCGGAAAACGTATAGGTCAAGGCTATTCTAGAAACTGCAGAAAATTTATTCAGGGTCGATAATGATTTTAATGTTGGTTTCGAGTTCGAACCCAAGCCACGCACCTCCGACTTTTCGGATTCATGTGCGTATTGTATAAGATCACTAGCTTGAAAAACAGTGAAGGAAAACATCGTGATGAAACCAGCATGCCTGAGAGATATTTCTCGACCGCATGTGAAGCCAAGTCAGAGGCCCATGGGCGGCTTTAAAACTCTGACACTAGGTTAATCACTAACCACACGAAAAGGAGGATTTTAATAAATATTTGTTTGAAATATCCTGGTTCTTGATGATATGGGAGTCTGGAAATAGTAAAGGGTATACAGGGAGTAGTATAAATACAAACAGATTGATTGGGAAAGGAAAAATGAAATCACTTGACGTAACGCTGCTTCTATGTACGAGTATGACAAAGTAACTTCAAAAAGGGCGGCTTTCTTGGAATCGTCTAGATACGATATATTATCATTATCACACAAAGTATGCATGCTACAACATGCTTCTGTACACCAGGCTCTTTACAATCACACAGATAGAGGTTAACCACCTTCTCCATAAGAGACCTTCACCTTGAACTCGCACAAAGACATAAGATAAGATTACGAACAATCTTCACAACAGAGAGAGCAACTCTTAACGTGAAACAATAAATTCAACTCATTATCGACACAGCAGGCCCATAGCTGTGCATTCACAAACACACACAGAAACACACGGCGGCCATGACAGTTCGGCAAGCCTCCGAAACGGCTGCCGCTGATTTGCTGACCGGATCGCGCCTCCATGACGTCAGCGAGCGGCCCCGGCGGCGGCGCACGCATTTTATCGAAAAACTATAGCCACAGTGAAGGCGATAGCGATTTATGAATAGTTTATTGAGTGTTATCTTGGCAAGTTGAGATCATTACAGTTTTATTTGAACTTGAAGGGCAAAGAGAACAGTAACAATGCGATTTCTCTTTAATGTTTGATGTAGACCACCACGAATTAGCACAGCAGTTGTAAAAGTTTAGTATCTAATTGCTCGTGTATAATAATTGCAGTACCTAACGCTCGATTGGTAATAATAATAATCCCTCATTAGCTAATATTATAAATCTATGGCAGCTCAATCTTATATTGGTCAATGACAAAGCCGAAAATTTGAATAGTAGTAGTGAACTTGTGGTGACTAAATGCCGAATCATTATCATCATGAGTAAGGTTTTTTTACCTGAAGACTGCGTGTGGTAGGTGTAGACTCATCATAATAAAAACTACACGCACGTAATTTTTTTAATAATTAATTAATGATATTCATTTTTAATTCCTTTTACAGGCATCACTAACATTGATTTGATGTCAATCAACTGGAGTTAATCTTTCTATCGGTGACGGGTAGGCTTTTGGGGGACTGTCTTTGTCTTATGTAATTTTGACGATTCTCAGCCTGAATAAATTATTTTTTATTTTTATTTCACTGATTGATTCAGTGGCTTCTTACAAGTGGCCAATAGGTCTCGGACATCCTCTTCCTGGTCATTAATCCTAGCTTCCTCCTGCAAGTCGTTGGTCCACCTGGCTGCATCTATGTAATCATATTCCACGACCGGTTCTTACAAAGCTACTCCAGGCCCATACCTCATACAGAGAACGGGATTACAATACTATAGGGTTCAACAACATTTTCATTGCGTCAGGTCGTTTTAACCGGTTAAGTTTCTACGTCATCCTCCAACCAACCTGTCATTATGGTATATGTTCATCTCATCATTTGATTACATACACACCTTGTTTGTGGTAATTTGGTCAACAGTAATCGCGAAAAAGTTTCTGCTGCTCCATACGTCATGTTCGCACAACTCGACAAAATGTAGGATATAGCAATAGAAATATAAAAAGCAACTTCTTTCCTTTATCTATGGATGTACACACGGCTACACATCAAGCTATACATTTCCAGTTTATGCTGAGCTCGCATTAAATAGGATTTCCGTACAATGCGAGGTCAGCTTATACTGGAAATGTATAGCTTGATGTGTAGCCGTGTGTACCTAGCTAATTTTTTTCCCGTTCTCAAGTTTGGTCACCTAGTAAAATATGTTCATAATGTCATCATTGTACTCATGTAAGTATAACGATAATGACCCCCATTTCAGGTTGTCAGTACATTCTATTACATCTTGTAAAGAAGACAGCCTAAACTGTAACCACAACAGCTAACAAATTGTGTTTATTTTCCATAAAGAACTCACTAACAACTAACAATGAATTTGCCTAGGTTCCGAAGTAAATACTCTGCGTTTATAAACTCGCTGTTTCATGCTTGATAGAATGACAAACCATTAATGACTAGCTCTTTGAAGAGGATTAAATGTTTAAAGGCTTTTTTGCAACGTAATAGATTATTCATGTGGAGATTGTAGTTATTAATAAGAATATTAGCTTCTTAGGTGACATCACCCAGCAACCACTCAAAATGGCACACTCAAGGTCTGTCGAACACGTGTTTCTTTCATTTTATCACAAACCAGAGATTTATTTCTATTTTATCGTTTTTCATCATCATGTTGGGGTCGGCTTCCAGTCTAACCGGATGCAACTGAATACCAGTATTTTACATGAAGCGGTTGCCTATCTGACCTCCACAACCCAGTAACTGGGTAATATGATGCACCTTGGTAAGACTTAGATGTCAGATTTGGGCTTCTGACGACCCGTAACGACTGTCAAAGATCCATGATTGACAGCCGGGACCAAAAGCTTAACGTGCTTTCCGAGGCACGGAGAAGTCTTCGTATGTCAAGATGGTCACCCATCCACGGACCAACTCCGGCAAGCGTAGCCTTACCTCATGGATCGCCACGTGCAGCTGTTCAGTTATTACTTAGGCACGAGCTCCTCAAACACCCCCAATAAAGATGTCAATGTAGTAGATCAACCAGTTCAATTTCTCCCAACATAGCTATAGTGCTAATACGCCGCTCCTGCATCCACCATGGTCTGTATTCTTTAGAAAGTGAGTGACCTCGTGCGCTAGACTGCAAACTAGTTGCAATAGACTGTTACGACTTACGGGCAAATAGGACGTACTTGGTAGTTTACTTCGAAAGGTCTTACATGTATGTATATGTTTAAAAATTTGTTTGTTGTATTACAAGGAAACAGATGTCTTTCAGTAGTGGAGCAGTTCCGAAGTTGTTATTATTGAGAAAACCTTTTCTTCTGAATCTTACACCTCAGCCAATTGATGAATTTTTCTGGAACATATCATATATACCTCTCCGACGAAGGCTCCTTGAGCATGGATCTTCAAAGATCTGTTAGTGTCGCCAATTTATTTTCATCTGCCTAGCCTTTCCTTTCATTGGTTTGGGGTCAGCTTCCAGTCTATCCGGATGCAGCTGAACACCAATATTATACATGGAGATACTGCTGATATAACCTCCACAATTGAGTTACTGGAAAAGACGATACTCCAACTGTGACGCCAACTATACAACTTAGTTTTTGGTGATTCTATAGAATTTCACAATTTCTCATCTTCATTTTAGCAACTGCATGTACACGTGATTGCGTCCATTCTTATCTAGATCTACACGTAGGTTTCAACAAGAACTTTCTAATCACATTAAGATCTATTTTGATAACTAGGTACCCACTAGATCCTAATGATATTAAAAATTTCAACTATCATGTCCTTATCTGAGCAGCCTCGGTATTATTCCGCGTCACACGCGCAACCGATAAATTGAACGTGAAATATTTTAAAACAAACTCTGATTGTTCTGATAAACCTATTATTTAGCCATGCGGTACCGGTACGCGAAACTAAATAGCGATTTATGCACAATGAATTTAATTTCCAGTTATTATGATTATGGGGCAGAATTCTGAGAATAGAATTTGGGAAAATAAAGGATCTCGCGCACTAGACGGCAACGACTCCGCACCCTAATTGCGTAATACACGATCAATCAGAATTGTAATCGGTTCGAAACAAATGTCTAATCCATAAGTAATTCATAAGTTCGTAACGTTGTTGAGCAGATTTTTTTTCGAATTTATGAAGCAATGGATTAGACATTTGTTTGCCTCGTTGAGAGGTAAAACGCGTCGATTTCTTACAGGGTTTTTTTATGAATCTTGAGGAATAGTTAAGCGGAATAGGTTACTAACTATAGTAACTATATCTACGTCTATTGTGTTTTCTAAAACGACTCTTCAACGAACAACGTGTGTTCAGCACCAGATTTTCAGGACCATCATACTTCTACAATTAATATGTATGTCCAAAATACTCCATAAAAAAACCCTGAATAAAGATAAACTTTATGTATTTACAAATTTTAAGAAATATTGCAAAAAGCAACAGGTGTCATTCTAACTATTGTGAATAATTTGAAACAGTGTTTTCACAAACGAAAACAAATGACGCAAGTGGTGTTTGAGAAGGTTAAAGTTAGACCGTATCATCAGCAAAATAATTAGCACGTAATGACGTAATACATACCATGTTAATGTGGACCAAAATGTCTTTCAACGTTACAAAAACTATTGTTCGTAAACTCGGATATTTGTACATTATGCTCCTGATGGCAAATGGTGCAATATGGTTGGGAAAAGGCGCAGATAATAATGCCATATGATTCAATTTCAGACTTCCTGATAAGCAACAATTTTACTATTGTTTTATCCGCACATCAATGCAGAATCTTGTAGTTCTATCCCGTTAAAACCTTGACATGCACATATGATGTTATCAAACGGTAACATAAGTAATCTTAAAACAAACTCAGATGCCAATACCTTGAGATTGCAATGAATATGTAATTCTAGATATCATTACATCACGAGCATTTTATCGTAATTGCACACAGCGCACCCACAAATGTCTATATTTAAGTACTTACTACTGTTATATCGCAGTTTTGGGTATTTCAATTTTAGCACAAACGTTATCATCATAATCATTTCGGATAACATGACGAATCACCCGTCGTTATTTTCTAACGAAATTCCGAAAAGTAACATAGTATTCTTGTATTTATGTAATCACACGTAGATAACTTATCAGCGCCATACCTCAGATTTTATCCCGCTCGCACCATACTACTCGCGACCTGAGTGAGAACGAGACGGAGTGGGGCGCTAGCGGCTCTAAAGCGTCGAAAAGTTTAGGTAATTGCTTTTTACGGTGAAAATAAGAATAAGAATAATTTATTGTTTAAAAAAAAAATACATTCGAATGCGTTGATTCCTGGAACTCACACTAGGATTCCCTGTGTCGTGAGATCCAGGCTCCTTCGTTCTGTTTACATTTTTATTGCTATACATGTAGACGTTACTTACATATTATACATAAAATAATGGTAATAAAAAAAATACACACATAAGACCTGCTTTATAGTTAGTTCAGTTATCATGCAAAGTTTCTTGATCTAATTTGAAGTATTTTTTTAATACCAGCGGTTTATAATTCTGTGCAGAGGTAACTTTGGAATTTTTTTCTATAGAGAAAACTTTATGTAATCGTGTTTTCGCCTCACATAAGACCTCAATCCTCAACTTTAACATATATTTATTTCAAAATTAATGCTGCAGTATTTTCGGCATAACAGAGGATCATGCTAAGCAATTTGTGATTGGGTGCGCCCTTAAGTAAGTTCAGAATATTCTGAGAACATGGTCCCAATTACAGCGCCGAGCACAGAGCTTCATGTTACTAAGCAAGCAGGGATCTAATCTAATCCTAACAACATCTGGACCAAAGACTTCCTCCTTTTCCGCAAACAATCAAGGCAAGGATACACTGTTTACATGGACACATGAAGTCCTTATCATCTTGCTGTAAATATCATAAACTGCACATGTCAGAGATCGATTGCTGTAGTGTATACACCGGTACTTTCCGCGAAGGAAGGTGTCTTGTCATAAACAATTTGATGAATGAGCTGAGAGAGTTCCACACATAAGGACGACAAGTGCGGAGAACAGTTTATTATTTAATGGAATGTTACGGGTTATTTGAAGGTTGATCCTGAGGAGATATGTGAAAGCAAGGGTAATGCTTGTCCAACCCAGAAATCACCTTTTAAGAGTATGCTCTACATAATTAGGTTTTGTAAATTAAAATAGCTTTTCTGTCTTTGTGACCGCGTTGTTCTTTTAAACTACGCAATGGATTTTATGCATCATAGAAAATTTATTCCGGAAATACATAATATAGGTAATTATTTTTATCAAGTTGTAAAAACGTAGTATAATATGATAAAAGAGCGTTATGTGTAAGCTGGCACGTAACATGCAACCTCTGATAAAAGCCATGTCCTAGAACCCAATAGGACTAATTAATAAACACAAAAATCCAATAGCGAACGATCACTACCTTCACTTTAAACTACATCAATCACAATTAAGCCAAAATAGGTTTTGATCTATCAAAGACTGTGATTAACGACCTTGGGGCAATCAAAGACAATGGCGTCAAAAATACTGAATCAGTAGTATACAAACATGAAAGTAATTGACTCCAATGTGATCTCAGGAAACATGGGCGTGGAACAGTAATTGATGATGTATTTGAAATACGTCAGGAAGAAACTGCGTCGTATGAGAGCAGTGCAAATAATACAAATTAAGACTTCTGGGAACTGGGGGTTGCGCGCAGATCAGTCATGTTACGCGCAAAAATATCGAAAGTGGTTATGAAAAGAGCACTAACTGTCGTATCGTATCATTCGTATCCTAGTAGATAAGTTCTTCGAAGACCGTTGTTGATCAAATGATTTTTGAAATGTAGAAATGCCTTTTCGAGTCTTAGAATTACCTACTCGAGCGAAACAACAAAAAAGTTTACTCATTAAGAGGAAATAGGGTCGGTCTTTTTCTCCATACAAAAATACATAATTCGAGGTTCGGCTCTCGTCTATTTCCTCCTCCAATATTGGACCAATTTGAAAGATATTTTATAAATTGAATAAGAAGGATATTAACTATACCCCTATGTTTTTCTTTTTTAATTTATAGTTATAAAATTTGTACATTAGGCCTCTGATGAGAGCGGTCTAAACAGGCAATTTTGAGCATTTTCTGAGGGTTCTTCTACAGATAATGTATCATCAAAACGGAAAACATACTAAAGCACAGTAAATATCCTTCTTATTCAATTTATAAAATATCTTTCAAATTTGTCCAATATCGGAAGAGGAAATAGACGAGAGTCAAACCTTGAATTATGAATTTTTGTATGGAGAAAAAGACCGACCCCATTTCCTCTTAGAGACGAATTCGGCAAGGATGGTGATGGTGAGGAAATGCCTAGTAGGAACATTATGCCTTGGAGTATCTGTAAGAACATATTCCTTGAAGCATCTATTATAGTTTATAAAAAGCTTTAAAATTTTACAACCCTATCTTACAATTTTACAACCATAGTATCTTTTTTTAGACCAAAATCATCACCAGAAACACCCAATTAAAATATGTAGCTCTATTTAATAGTTTCAATACACATGATGCGTAATAAGATCACATTACCTACATATTCAGAAATTGAAATGAATGTCCAACCTGTCTAGCCTGAAACAAGATGGATGATGATAAACAAATTAATTCAGACCGACGTAAGTGCTAGCCTTGGTACAATAAAACAATTTCTGATGGGAATACCAATAATACCCATGGAAACGAATTAGCGTCTTACGGTACTGCAATAGAGGCGAAAATCGCAGTCGAAGTAAGTGATTTTAGTAGACATGTTGACGTAAACAAGTATAGAACCAGAATTTGCGTCAAGTGTGACGCGAAAATAATCGATGGACTCATAAACAATTTGCCTATACTTACGTACAACTATGTTGTAATTACTTCCAATTTGGCATATAGACAATTTATTTTTTATCTAAGCTAGGGTGTTCAACAATAACATTTCTAGCAAAGCAAAATATTACTTATTTGTTGTTACAAGCCTTGCTAAGTAAGTAAAAGAAATCAATGGACTGTAATTATTTGTTTTACGCACAGGTGTAATTGAAACTACACAGTATGCTGAATCAATACTCAGACATTACTAAATAGAAATATACTGCATGTAACAAAAACCCTGTCCGATACGTTACTAAGAGTTTATTTACGTGGAATTTTTTCTGAATAAAAAAAGAAAAAAACTGCCACATTTTTTTTCAATGGGGAATTATACCAGGTTTATTACATGGGGCGCGGGCGACAGTCGTCGTTTAATGGGTGTCTACGTCATAACTTATGACCTCTGTAGTTAGCTAATTTTGAAATTGGGGTAATTTTGCTACAAAAAACGTGAATTTCAAATTGCTATAACTTTTTTATTTTCAATAATAATATTTTATTTTTTTCTGGTAAGTAATGTTATTGCAGTACATACTTAGGTGCCCCTTTCGGATCGGACAGGGTTTTTTTTTACAGCGTTAACAAAAATCGATGAGTCGATGCGCTAACAAATTGATCATCATCATCATCAGCCCATAGCAGTCCACTGCTGGACATAGGCCTCTCCAATTGCACGCCATTCAGCTCGATTCTCAGCAGCTCTCATCCAGTTGCTACCAGCCACCCTGCGAAGATCGTCGCTCCACCTAGCCTGAGGGCGTCCTACCTTACGTTTTCCGATTCGCGGTCTCCACTCAAGAACACGTCTACCCCAGCGGTCATCGGTTCTACGGCTAATATGGCCGGCCCATTGCCACTTAAGCTTGCTTATTCTGTGAGCTATGTCGACAACTTTGGTTCTCTGCCGGATTACCTCATTCCGGATTCTATCTCTCAGAGATACTCCAAGCATAGCACGTTCCATAGCTCGCTGAGCGACCTTGAATTTATGGACCAGCCGTACCGTGAGTGTCCACGTTTCGGCTCCATAGGTCATCACAGGCAGGACGCACTGATTGAAGACTTTAGTCTTTAGGCTCTGCGGGATACGCGACGAGAAGACTCGACGGAGCTACCCAAAAGCTGCCCAGCCCAGCTGAATTCTTCTGTTAGCCTCCTTCTCAAAGTTGTTCGTACCAAACTGCAGAGTTTGACCGAGGTAAACGTATTCACGAACAACTTCGAGAGCATCGCCATTAACAGCAATCGGTCCCGGACTAACGTGGTCGTTGACCATAACTTGGGTTTTGTCCAAGTTCATCCGGAGACCAATGCGTACAGAAGAATCAACCAGGCCGTCCAGCATCTGCTGTAAGTCATGCAGCGACTCAGCCATTATGACGATGTCATCTGCAAATCTCAAGTGTGAGATGTACTCGCCGTTGATGTTAATGCCGCGTCCTTCCCAGTTCAGCGTCTTAAACACATCCTCTAAAGCGTTAGAGAACAATTTCGGGGAAATAACGTCCCCTTGCCTCACACCTCGACGCAGGGGGATATGTTCAGTTTGCTGGTTCTGAGTTTGGACGGTCATTGTTGCGTTTTCATAAAGACATCTCAGCACTTGGATGTATCGCCAGTCAACTTGGCATCGCTGCATAGACTCCAAAACAGACCAGGTCTCGATAGAGTCAAAAGCCTTCTTATAGTCCACAAAAGCAAGACATAGGGGCCGATTATACTCTTCGGACTTCTGTATAATTTGCCGCACTGTGTGGATGTGGTCTATGGTGCTGTAACCTCCTCGAAACCCGGCCTGCTCCGGCGGCTGAAACTCGTCGAGTCTTCGCGCTAGACGATTCGTGACGACTCTTGAAAACAACTTATATACGTGGCTTAGGAGCGAAATGGGTCTGTAATTCTTTAAAAGGGTCTTATCACCCTTCTTAAAGAAGAGAACGACCACGCTCTTTCGCCACGCTTCTGGAGTTCTCCCAGAGAACAGGACAGAGTTGAAGAGCTCCCGAAGCTCTTTCAGTACAGGACTTCCTCCCGCTTTCAGGAGCTCAGTCGTAATGCCGTCCTCACCAGGGGCTTTTCCATTTTTAAGCTGTTTAAGAGCCGCCTCGATTTCATCTTGGCTGACTTCTGGCAGGTCTTCCGTGAAATGGCGGGTTAAGGTGGCTCTGGAATCCTCATTTTCGGGATCAGCTCGTGATGCATGCGATGCGTACAATTGGCCGTAGAAGTTTTCGACTTCCGAAAGGATCTCCGGCTTCGAAACGACGGTATCCCCACTAGATTTGGTCAACTTCGTCAGGTGGCTCCTCCCGAGTGATTGGACGAACACTTTCGACCCCCGATTTTGCTCAATCGCCTTCTCTATTGAGCGTGTATTGGAGCGTCGGAGGTCACGTCGTACCAATGTTCTAATATTTTTGTTGAGTGCCCGTTGTTCTGACGAAGTGATAGGTGGGTTTTCACGTCGTTCCGTCATAAGCTTCAGAGTCTCATCCGAAAGTTTCGACTTCTTGCCTTTACGCCGCATTTTGCAAAATCGCGTACCTTCCTCCCTGAGGACTTCCACCATTTGGTCGAGCGCCTGGTTGACGTCATCTGTGGATTCCACGGCAGCAAATCGGTTCTCCAGGTCTGACTGGAACGCTTCAGATCCCAACATAGTTTGGAGCATATTTGGACGGAGCCCAGACTTCATCAAACGATTTCGCTCGAGCTTGAAGTTGATATTCAGAGAGCCTCGAACAAGTCTGTGATCACTGCCGGTATTGAACCTGTTGATCACCGAGACATCCCTGAATATATGCTTTTTATCCGTTATGATGAAGTCTATCTCATTTTTAGTCATAGTGTCGGGACTTCGCCACGTCCACTTTCTTTGGGGCTGTTTCTTAAAGAAGGAATTCATTAAGAAAAGCCCCTCCTTCTCAAGGAAGTTGACAAGCATTTGCCCCCTATGATTCCTATTGCCAAGCCCGTAGGCTCCTACTACCGATTCGCTGCAATTCTGTACTCCCACTTTAGCGTTAAAATCCCCCATGAGAACGTTGTAGTGGGCCTTAGTGGTGGAATGCAAGGCCTTGGAAATATCCTCAAACATTTCCTCAACTTTGTCATCCGAGTGTGCCGAGGTCGGTGCGTAAGCTTGAATAACCTTGAGGCTATACCTCTCGGTTAGCTTCACTACGAGATATGCTACCCTGTTCGAGACACTGGAGACTTCCACAACGTTGTCACAAAGGGATTTGTTTACCAGGAACCCGACTCCGCCTTGGGATAGCTGGTCTCCCTCTCGATAATACAAAAGGTGGCCCGATTCAAGGGTTATTGTGTCCTCCCCCTGTCTTCGGACTTCACTCAGCCCAAGAATGTGCCACCTTATTTTTCCGAGCTCTTCTTCTAGCTGCACTAAGTGTTCGTCAAGCCGTAACGTGCGACCATTATACGTCGCCAAGGTCAGTTGGGTTTGGCGGCCATTCGTAACCCGGAGATTCTTCGCACCCCCTACCTTGCCGTTACCGTGACCGCCGCCAAAATCAGGAATAGCAAAGCGGCCGGGAACTGGGGGCCGTGGTTGATTTTGGCTTGCCATTGGAGGATATGCCCATAATCGCCACGCTGGGCATGCGGGTTGGCGATCGCAGATCACAACTTCTCGCACTAGTGACGCTGCTGCCCGTCACTAGCCTGCGCCATTTAGTTGCGAAGTTTTATTTAGAAATGGTTATACCGCCATTTGTCGGTTGTCAGAGCCTCGTTTGTTATTCAGCAGGGTGCACCACGAGCAGGTGAGGTTGACTTGGGGCACTGAGATGGTAAGTGTGCCCCCTTACCCCCCTTACCCCCCTAACAAATTGATATTTGGGCAATTCACAACACAACGACGTGCACAATTAACACCAAAAGTTTATAAATAACTTCAGACGACGTGAGCAACGTTTGGTATCTAGCAGTACTATAAAGTGAGCAAAATTAAGGAGTTGTCATTACAAGTGCATCAGAATCACGATTGCTCAGAATTAAACGTATCTAAAGCGTTTCAGAGAACTCCCGTTAAAGAATAATTTATATTTAGACTACTAGTCAGTGGATGCAGTGCGTACCAAAAGTCACGTAGGCATTACCAGTTCACTTGGACTAAACAAATAATGCTGTAAGTGCACGTAGCAGTAGCACGTGGTACGCCGCACGGGTCACGGCTTGCCGAGGTTGGTCCGTGGATGAGTGACCATCTTTACATACCGAGACTCCTCCGTGTCTCGGAAAGCACGTAAAGCCGTTGGTCATTTTTTTACTGACTAAAACCCACCCGTGTTCCTTCAGTTGCCCCTTTCGGACTAACCCGCAACCCTGACAGGCAAGCCGTTGGTCCCGGCTGTCGATTCGTGGATCTTTGACAGTCATTACGGGTCGCCAGAATCCTGAAAGTCTGACAACCAGTCTTACCAAGGGGTGTTACCCAGTTACTGGGTTGTGGAGGTCAGTTATGCAGTCGGTCTATGTAAAGTACTGATACACAGCTGCATCCGGTTAGACTGGAAGCCGACCCCAACATAGTTGGGAAAAAGCTAGGCAGGCACGATTTTACAGCATGATTACAGCCCACTGGTCCAAGTAATGTGAACATTTTTATAATATTAGTTTTGTAACCTGTACGCTGATTATGTAAACGGTACTTACGAAGTTTTAATGTATTAAATTGATATTTCATGCAAGTACTTTGGTTATTTAAAAAAAAATCGTTCCTTAATGTCAAATGGCATGATTAATTCATTGAATCAACAACAAGTTATGTTAAGATGAATAAGAACAAAAATAGGTATGACATTTTATCAGATCCGGGTTAGCAAAATTAGCATTATTGTCTACAAAGTCATCAGATCAGAAAATTATTTGCTATGAATGTAGCTCAGACCAACAAAAAAGGAAAGACAGATCACGCAGTACATCAAAAGTGAAGCCACAAAACCAAGCTCCTGCAAGTAAACACACAGGCTCACGCACACACCTACACTAAAACCAAGCTCATCGCTCCTAGTACGTCACGAGTCGTCGTCTAGCTAACATCACCAAAACAAATATAATTATGCCTTCCTGTGTAGTGAAAACGTGTAAAAACAATACTAAATCACAGAAAAAGTCTCACGGAATCACTTTTCACTTGTAAGTACTTAAAATAACATCGTTTTTTAATTTAGATAACTATGAATTTTAGGTTATTTGGAACAAAAAACCTGAACGAATGAACGAACGAAAACAGTGACATTTAAAGAGCGAGGGTTGCCATAATATGATTTCAAATTTCCCCATTCGATATTTTTTACTTCGAGTAATTATATGTCTGTTTTTTATGCATTTAATATTTTAGATTTCCATGTAATACTGAAAATAAAAATAAATGGATAGTAGCTAATTTACTAACCTATTTATACACATATACAACGTGCCGCTACAATGGCGACATTAATTTAACACACGGGTAGGGCTAGTGGCCAGTAACCATAAAAATTATAATAAAATAAAATAATTCGTAAATTGAAAAAAAATAATTTTCAAACAAACTAAATAATAAAAACATAACCAAAATTGAGATCACTCTTTGTAAAAGATTCATTCATGTAGGTACCTACCAGCTGGCTTACGTTCCATCGGTCAAGATCCTTTGTCGGCATAATTTCTAGGCAATTGCGCGGCTTTCCTTTTATTCGCCTACATATGATCCGTGACCCCGGCAAATGAACTCTTCGCTACAGTTCTTAAGTACAGGTTGCTCCAGGATGGTAATTTAGAAAATTGTAAATAAATCAATAAATAATAACATTTAATGAAATTAAAATATTTTCCTAAAACGAATACGCGAAATCGGATACGTGTGTTAAATTAATGTCGTCATGGTAGCGGCACGTTGTATATATATATTTTTTTTTAACACTCAATTGAAAATTAATGGATAATTCTAAGTGAAAGAGCGGAGTCTCCTAACACAAGCAATTCTTGCATAAAAGGTGATCTCATAAATTCACTTTGTACTTAATTGTTTTTTTATTTTATTTTGCGATGTAAAAAAAAATGTTTTTGTTTCGGAATTCTTCCTAAAAATTGAGGTACAATACCATACTCAACAATATCTTACTCGTACAATATTAGCCTACCCAAAATATTATTCCCCAAGTTATAGGGAAAAACTTTAACAACTGACAACCCTTTTTACACACACATAGATAAAAAGGTGGCTTCACTTTTGATGTACGGCGTGATCTGTCTTTCCTTTTTTGTTGGTCTGAGGAATGTAGGTACAGGCATAAGATGTTGTACTAACATAAATTAATGAGATCGGCTACAGTCTACCTTACGGCGTGCATTTTATTACATAAATTAAAATATTAATACAAACAAAATAATGTCAACAAAACAAAACAGAAATTAAAGTGAAATAAATGGGTAAAAGTTCAACTGTCAATTTTCCATGTTTTTTTTCAAGTGGTTTAGAGTAGCATCTGAGTATCCTGTAGAGGAGCCTCGAAGCTAGGAAGGTAGGTGGAATGCAGGGTCGGTGGACCGATGCAGTCTTCGCAGGGTGGCTGGTAGAAGCTGGATACCAGTTACCGAGGATCGAGTTGCATGGCGTCTAATTGGTCAAAGTCAAAGTCAAATAATTTATTTGAAAAGGCACTTTTGAACGTCAAAAAAAAACAAAGAAATAGAACTGATTCTAGTTGTTGGAGAGGCCTATGTCCAGCAGTAGACTGCTACAGGGCTACAGTCGATGAAGATTAAAACGATTTTCGCAAAATGATCTACTAGCCTAAATGGTTTTTCATTTCCTCACGTACGTGGGTGTACAATGTGGGGGGTACACTTCTGCCCAACCCTTCAGGGTTTACAGGCATGATATTATGTTATGCAAGATATAGTTCGATTAAAACTTAATGACGGTTCGGAAATTAGCTACTCGCTGCGCAGTACCCCACCCCTCACCCCCGTTGACACATGAAATTGTTAATGCGCAGCGACTCGCGTCACGTTCCGAGCCGCCATAGTGTAGCTATAGTTTGAATCGAACTGTACCTACCTATATACACGATAAAGTATCTCTATTATTTAGGAAACTATTATCTTTGTTTATACTTTCATGTCACGATAAGCACGTGAGAAGTATCTCATATCTACGCGAATCGATAGTAAGAAAAAGTTGATAATTTTAGTTTAAATCTTGATTGCAACACTGCTGAACAATCATGAATAAACGAGATAAAGCAAGTTTCTGTAATTAATTATCCACGTATTTCTTTAATTCTGTAATTAATGAGTAAGTACTTGGATTGGCAGTTTTAATACCTAACCTATACCATGATTTAGAATATTAGGTACACACGACTACACATCAAGCTATACATGTCCAGTATAAGTTGACCTCGCATTGTATGGAAATCCTATACAATGCGAGATTAGTATAAACTGGAAAGTTATAGCTTGATGTGTCGGCTACAACGGTTGAGCTGAATGGTGCTGATCCATGCGTCATGTTCGTGAACGGGCGCCGTCAGTTGTGACTGGTCATCTCTTACCTGCCATGGCTTATTTTAATTTTTGATTTGTTTTTATGTTATAATTGCAGACGCTTTTAACGCGCTTTCTACATTGTTCTCACATGTATAATTGCAACATGAATGATGTAACCAATATTTTGTAACAATATTTTGATTTAAAAGAGTGTCCGTGGAGTTCTTGCCCGTTCTTCTCCATAGGTACAGATCGATTCAAACTTAATGGCGGCTCGGAAGTTAGCTTTTAGCTGCGCAGTACCCTACCCCTCACCCCCGTTGTCACATGAAATTGTTACTGCGCAGCGACTCGCCTCATGTTCCAAGCCGCCATTAAGTTTGAATCGAACTGTACCTACTACGCTTTGGAATGGGCAACTAGCTGCATATTTCTGACTGACCGACTCCTTGACAATTCAAAAGTGCCTGTAAATGGTTTAATTGAAATAAATGCTTTGAGTTTGAGTTTGACACATCAAGCTATATACATTTCCAGTAGTAGTGTACCTAGTGGACGCTTCTTCTAAGCGCACAAGACTCAGACATGCCCATACAAAAGCCACTTAGTTACCCAGTCGCCAGCATATCAAGCTACTACAATCTGTCAAATTTCTTTAGTAGATTTTAAACTTTATCACTAAAACATTAGGTTCAAGGTTGATTGGGAAAGTTTGACAGTTTCGGGTAGCTTGATGTGCTGGCGTCTGTAGTTCTGTACCTACACAAAGTATAGTTAAATTACTTATGTTTCTGACTGGACCCAATTTGCCCAAGAAGCTCATCAATGAGAAGCTCATCCATTGATGAGCTTCTGAGTTAGGGACTCAAAGTCAAAGTCAAAGTCAAATAATTTATTTAAAGTAGGCACATTAAAGGCACTTTTGAACGTCAAAAACTAACTCAGAAGCTAATTTCCTATCTCTCTTACATTATTAGGTATCTTTACCTTATCTTTAGTACAGCTAACTACTTACCTAATCAAACTTTTATTTTCATTATTTATGAGTACGAATTTCAACGCAGCATTAGGAATAGTGACCGCTATGTAGGCACGCCTTCGTAATTATCATTTGTGCTAATCCTTTAGTTAGGTATTAAGATTGTAATAAGTATGTTTATGCAGTAGGTATATGATGTGGCTGCCCTTTTTTAAATTAAATTAAAACGAAAGGTTTTTAAACGATCAATCCATTGCAAAATTCAAACTGTTTTTTTTGTATTGCGCACCTCTGGTTATTTTGAAAGCTACAAGTTCCATAAAATTTAAGTCAGTAACAGTGTCATAAACCGTTGAAGGGCTTGTCAGCTTCACGTTTCATTTCGTTCACTTGCATTCCGGTTGCGCGGGCGCATACGTGATGGAGCTCGTGTGCGCCGACCAATGAGAGCACGTCGCGAAGGGGCACGGCAATGACGCATGCCTTACGCAACACTACACAATATTTACATCAGTTAGTACTAATATTGAATGAGGAAAACGCAAAACTTATGGCATTGCTGGAAATTACAAAGATTCCCATGCAAATAATGTAGATTAGTCACCTAAAAGAATATTCATGAGTATAGTATGAATATTTATACTATGGATCTTGGTCTGAAAGATTTTATTAGTATTATCCTTTATTTCATTTTTCATACATATAAATTATATTTTTTACCGACTTCAAAAAAGGAGGAGGTACTACGTTCGGATGATTGTTTATTTTTTTTTTTTTTATTTTATGTATGTTCACCGATTACTCCGCCGTTTGTGAACCGATTTTGAAAATTCTTTTTTAGTTCGAAAGGGTATACTCCCGAGATGGTCCCATATAAATTTTATTAAGTTTGCTTGCGTAGTTTTTGAGCTAGCTTCAATATTACGTATTTTTCCCACAGTTTATGTAGACGATATAATTATTAGACTCCTTCACTGTTATTTACATAGCAGGTAGTAACTTGTGTGGGGTAGGTACCACCACTAAACAGTGAAAAATTAAAACTTTTTACAAAAAAAAACAACCGACTTCAAAAAAAACCCTAAAAAAGTGAAAAATAACTTTAATTTCGGAAGTCGGTGGCAAAAAACGAAAATTAAAAAGCAAAGACACCGACTTCCGAAATTAAAGTTATTTTTCACTTTTTTAGGGTTTTTTTTGAAGTCGGTTGTTTTTTTTTGTAAAAAGTTTTAATTAATATTAGAATAAAAAAATATATAAAACGTTTAAAAAACATTTTAGTATTATTATTTTTATATGTTTACATATCTCGGGACCATGGGGTTCCAGTCTTTTAGAAGGCGTACGAGGGGCCGAAGCCAACTCGCTGAGGCCCCTTAGACAATTTTAAATGGGATGAGGCACCAACCGACGATTGTCCCTGTAGGCACTAGTGAAATGAAATGAAATGAAATTGTTTATTCTGTAAATAGGATATTGGAATCACTTTTACACGTCATATTAAAAAGTTGTAAAAATAAGCTAGATGAGGTCGGCGTTTCCTATCTGACTACTCTGAGAAGAAAGGCCGAAACAAACTCAGAGGTCACCGTCTCCTTTAAAGTCCAGACATAATCTTGGTCAGGCCATATGAGGACCATGTAGATAAGAGTCTGAAATGGTCTTTTGAGGAAAGAACCACACAGATTTGAGTTGACCTGTCCAGTCAGTGCAAGCATTTGTCAGTAATAGTGGAGCTCAACTCAGAACTAAAGGAGCTCAACGACTCGACGAACAATACCAAAGAAAGGACGTTTGGGTAGGTCGCATAAAGTTCTCAAATTGCCAGACCTTCGCTAAAACTAACAGAACGAAAAATAAATATCTACATAGTCCTCACATTCACAATAAAACAATACTTATAAGTAATCATCATGTCATTTTGTATATAATATTCAATAATGTCAATTTGTATATAAAACTGGTAGGTATATTTTTATGGCTTTCCATAATATTCAAAATGTCACAATGCTTAGCAGAGCGAGCAGCTCAATCCCATGCATTTTTGTCTTCTAAATAATCTGTGATTTTATAGTACCCTTTTTTACAAAGTTTGGTTTTAATACAGCTTTTAAATCGTTTAATGGGTAAGTTTCGAATGTCAATGGGAAGTTTGTTATAAAAGAGTATACATTGACCCATGAACGAGTTGCCTACTCTGTGGAGACGAGTGCGATGTACAGCAAGATTGTGTTTATTCCTGGTATTTAAACTATGAATATCGGACATTTTCTTAAACTTTGATATGTTTTTGTGTACATACAATAGGTTTTCAAATATATATTGTGAGGCTACAGTCAGAATATCTATTTCTTTGAATTTTTCTAGAAGGGAATCTCTTGGACCTAGGTTGTAAATGGCTCGAACAGCCCTTTTCTGTAAAACAAAGATAGCATTAATGTCCGCACAGGCTCCCCAGAGAAGAATCCCATAAGACAGAAGACTATGAAAATAACTAAAATAAACAATTCTGGCTGTATCTACGTCAGTTATCTGTCTAATTTTTTTAACGGCATAGGCGGCCGAACTAAGCCTACCTGACAATTTTTCTATGTGTGGGCCCCATTGTAATTTACCGTCAATGGTTATTCCAAGAAAAACTGTCGATTCAACAGGGTCCAACTCTATTCCATTAACTTTAACATTGGTAGATAGCTGCCTGACATTTGGCGTTGAAAATTTAATGAGTTTAGTCTTTTTTTCATTCAAGAGGAGATTATTTACATTAAACCAATGCACAACTTTAGAGAGTGCATCGTTAACTTGTTCAAAATTGACTAATTGGCGTTTGATTTAAAAAATGAGGGATGTGTCATCTGCGAATAATACGATCTTATGATTATCCCTTATGTGGTAAGTATGCAAGTGCACCCAAGGACAACCCCCGATTTGTGTAGGACTATTGCAGAACATGGAAACAAAACATATTGGGCTATGGGTTTGGGTGATTTAGTGGATTCGTTACCTATAACTATTGAAGAACTATGTCCCCTGCCTGCAATGTTATGGTATACACGGATTAAATGGCAGGGGGTGACTTGCACACTCAATAATGAGCCCCCGAACACGGTCGCTAGCACAAAGTGACGAAGCGACAAGGGGGCATTATTATTATTATATTTATTTATTTATATTTAATTAACAAGTAACAGGACTCAAAAAGTTAGTAACAATCTATCTTATCAACTATATTAGTACACTAACCTACACATTTAACCTAACACTGCCTTAAAGGTATGAGAACTGCTACAAGCTTAAAACCGATGTAGAAAGCTTGCAGCAGCGATTCACACACAAACAGTCCAGTCTGCTTGCAACACACTGCAGTATAATGTTGGGGCTGGCCCGCACCCGGCGCACCAGGGAAGCGCATCTTTTCCGCATCGTACTGTAGAAGCAATCGACACGCGCATCAGCAAACATCCCTAATGCGCTACAGAAGCGGAACAGCCCCATCAATACCCGGAACGCATTATTATATTGCACTCGAAGGGCGCTGTACGATTTTTGAGTGTAATCTACCCACAGGCTGCACGTGTTAAATGAGGTGCAATATGCACGAAACAAGGTTCTAAACCTATAAACCTGTATTATTATAAACCTAACATAATTAAAACCTGACTGACATAGTGATAGATAAAAGAAAGACTAAAGCAAAAAAAAAAAGACCAAAGACTTAAGATGGACAGGATTTTTTTTTTTTTTTTTAACTTATCTCCTGAAGATATTTTAGAATAAACCTGCAGTAGGTAGGTTCTTCAAGGTCTTACAAAATCTACCAAGTGCAATAATTGCATTGCACACCAGTAATGCAATATTGCAGACATGCAATGTAATTATTGCACTTGGTAGATTTCGGCTCTTGGTAGGTCTATGGTGTAAAAGACACCATTAATGTTCCTAAGTGATAGAGCTTCTAAGTGAAATCCATAAAAATCAGAGGTAGAGTTAGCCAAAGGTCAAAAAACAAACCATCTGTAAAAAAAATGCCACCCTGTATACTATTTCTGAAAACAACAAAAAAACACTGTGAAGAACTTTTAATGAGGTAAATTCATAGGAAATGAATGAACTTATAACAGGTATAAGTAAGTAATTGTCAAATTCTGTTGTTGTACCCAATTACTGAACACAATTTTAAATTCACAAGTTGAATTTTCCTAGTTTATACTGACTAATTAAAAAAAAGAGATTTTTACCAAAATATTAAAACCAATATGTACCTATGTTTTACCTATGATTATTTTTAAATAACATAAAATCACCTGCCAACAACAACATCATCACCTGGAATCCAAGGGTAAAGCAGAGGCCGAAGCAGTAATGCTCGCGAAGGAGGAGGCGGAACGCGTGAGGGACAGGCAAAGTTTGCGCCCTCACGCCACTAACCGCCGCCGTTGGAGACGCCCTGGGCGTCGGGAATCCCAGGCGGATTCCCGGCCACCATAGGCGCGGGCTTGCGGACGGCGAGCAATGGGTTGCTCGCCGTCCGATTAGGACCAGGCCCGCGTCGATGGCACGTCGTGTTCCACGCGCGCCTCAAAGAGATGTCAGCACAATTGGCGGGGTCCGCTAGGACCGATGCCTGCCAGGTTTGCGGGTTAGTCCGAAAGGGATACCGGGACCTTGGCAACAGGCAACTGAAGGAACACGGGTGGGTTTTAGTCAGTAAAAGTCTGACACGCCCTTCCGCTCCGCCCAGAGCGGGAGAAGTCATTGGATGATTTCCCACCGTAAAAAAAAAAGGGTAAAGCAGAGGTGTACTGTTAATGACACCCACATTTTGCTACATAATAGGAGGCAAGCCAATCAACCGGACAATAATCCAGACTCAAGGCTTTTACTGAGAAATTACTGATGAAAAACCCAATAACACTTTGCCGTTTATGCCGCTGAGCATGAGGTTCCCAGGTTGGGAACACAACCCAGGACCTCATGATCTGCAGTAGTGTTTGTGCCCACTAGACCAAAGAGACAACAAGGTGAAGATTATTTTTAAATATTTTATTTTATGTTTATGTAAATACTTCTTTTAATCTTACATGTAAGTACTTGGTTACTTACTTTCAATTTTAGATTTATAAAAATCTTGATGTTTTCTATAATAACTTGACATAACTTTTTATCCAATCTAAGAGAGCCGGGTGATCTGTAATCAGGACCCTGCTATCTCAGACACCATTCCCTATTTAATTGTGATTTATATTAACAGAGCCTGTACTATGATGTCAAGATAAATAAAGATATAAGATTATGATATTTATGATAAAATAAATAAAATATTAAGTTTTCCTGACTGTCTCAAAGAGTCAAGGGGTACGGCCTGAGTCACATTAAATAATTAGTATAATGCCTGATTATCTATGACTGTGCTAAAGAGTAATAAGTATAAATGGCCTGGTTAATTTTTGGAGTGATTTAAGGTACAGCATTTTAGTTCTGGTGGTAGGATGGAAAAAGAAGCTAAGACAACTCACTGACCAATTTATTTTACTACAAGTTGGCTAGGTTCACACAATAATTTTATGGTGTGAGGTTCACAAACTAATAGGTTTTACATTAGGTCTAGCCTTGTCTTAGGGCAAGCCTCTTACCGACAGTCAGAAACCACAAGTCCATAACAATAGTTAGTGTGACAGGTTAAATCTTTTTTTTTTACTATACTCACCTGTTTTTGATTGTGTAAATAAAATGATAAGCTTTCTATATAACTACATGTTCACAAAATATTTTCACGTCTTATGGTTTTGACATTAAAATAATTTTATTTGCGTAAGTGTAAAGTATTATTACTTACTTACACTGATTAGTAAAATAATAAATTAAATTACAATGGCAATTACACTGGCTACTTACAATAATTTTCAAGCGGCAGGAAGCAGTTCCAAAAAAACAAAACACAATCAGGCTTGGGTAACAATCTTTTGTAAATTGTTTCTTGTTCACTTCACTAGTAAAAGGTCCTAATTGAAATTGAAAATAATACTGAAACACATTAAATTATATAGCAAAATATTGGATTATGTACACGAAAATTCTAACCACGAAAAATTTTATCCGTGACATTGACAATCACAAACACAGCTGTGAAATTATGACTTGACTGTGAATTTCAATTTATTTACATCGGACTAGACTTGATGGCGCTGCTCATTTATGTCTTCTTTTTGTTGGTCGCCGAAGTCCCAGGTAATTTTATGATTTATTTCTATATCACTGTAGTCTACAAATTCAATCTCTCTTTTTACAAGAATTGGATGTTTTGAATTCGGTTATTTTGGAGTAAGTTTCAAAACTTCTTGAAACTATGTAAAATTACGATTTTATTAAAATCCTAGGTTTTGACAATTCTAAAAATAAATAGTGTTTCCGATATTCACACTATTTTCGTTTTGTTGTGTTTGTACATATATAATAGTAATCTATGTGTTTGTATGTTTTGGTTTACTAGTTTAACGAACTTGCTTACAACGCTTACTGCCATCTGTTAGAAAAATTATGAACTAAGTGGAAAACAATGTGTTTCTTGTAATCAGAAGATGGCGCGAGTAGTTAATAAAAATAAAGGAGTTTTGATTTTACATTTTATTATTCAATTAACTTAGAAATACATAGTATTTTAATATTTTTTTTTAGGTTTTTATTATTTGCTCGTTACAATCTATTCTACTGCAATAATAATACAAAAATAGAGTCATTACTTATATACAGATATGTACATAAAAATAAATATTGTATAAATACAGTAATAAATACATAGTTCTACAATAAATTTCGAATACATAAATATTATACTGCCAAAAACGTTTTATGAACACATAGTTAATAACAATATCAAATTAAATATTATTCGTAGTCCAAGTTCATGCCAGGATTTTCTAATAGTAGGTAAGTAAATTAAATTATTGATTAAGTGGTAGGGTTCTTATGCCTTGCACGATGTGGGTACTCTATACTGTTCTACTTTAGGAACACCAGAAACCTGAGGGTTCTGTCCTTGTTGAATCTGGTTTCTGTAAGTTCTGAACTGCTGGTCTACCTTTGAATGGCAGATAACCTGAGCAGCTTGGACCTTGTAGCCTTCTCCGTGGCAGTGGGACTGACAGGAGGGTAAGGGAATGGTGGTAATGCAGATCTCCCCATGGTTCTCATGGTACTGCACTTGCTGCTGCAACTGACACTGCCCACGCTTCTTCAGGTAACTCCTAGTCCTGTATACATTCTGGGAGTCCCATTCCTGGTCTCTCTGCTGGATGGCTCTGTTCCATTCGTCATCTGAACGGAGGATCGCGGTGTATTTGGAGGTTGACTGGTACGCCTTTTGCTGAGCTTCCACCTTCAGGCTTTGGGTTTTAGGGTCGCTGTTTTCGACATCAAGGGCGTAGGAGGCACCATAAAGTTCAGGCTGGTCAACCAAACCATGAGGAGTCTGGTAATCGTTGCGTGGCTCACCGCTGTTCTGTCCGCAAATTCCCCTGGTGGTCGTACGGTAGTCTTGGGTGGTAAGCACCAGGCGCTGTCCATCGTACATGGCACGGAGACGTCCATCGCGGATGTTGAACATCAGAACACCTTCGGCCTGGGTGTAGTACTGCAGAAGCGGAGATTCATCAACATCATCCCAGTAGATGGTCAGATCACCTTCAGAGATCTTCTTGCTGTTGGTCTTCACCTGCACGTTAGCCTTGTTGGACTGCGTAGGCAGAATCTCAATTTCCAGGTCCTTGCCAGTTTCCGTTCTGGGAAAAAATAGAAACATTACTTACATCGAAATATCTTTAAATATACAACTGTTCCATGTAGCTTGGTAGGATTTATTTTCAAAACAGCAGGTTTGGTTTTTTTACTTCAAATGAAAAAACAATTAACTACACTCACTTGTAAGAGATGTAGATCTCCTGCTGCTGCTGGCTGGGTCTTCTGGCGAGGATGACCAGCTCGTCCCACTTGCCGCGGACCTTGTTATACTCCTCCTGCATCACCACGTGCCAAGACCGGGACAGTGTGTAGTCGTAGGAGCGGTTACTGAAGGTTCTCACTTTGCTACCGTCGATGGTACAGAAAGCTGTAGGGAAAAAGAGGTCACTTGTATAAAAATTTTTGGAATGAGAATTACTTACTTACGATGAAAAATGTTTACTATCATCGATGATCTTTATCGATCAATGAAAGCACGATTCAAAGTAATATGGTACTTTCAATCTTTGGTTGTAAGTTGATTGTTCTGTCAGTCTATTCGAGTATAAATAATATCACTTGGAACTATTGGAAGGAATCTAGGTATTGCAATCTATTGCAATTTGATGTTATGGTAAACCAAGGTTATTAATTAACAATAAGCTTACTCAAATGTCAAGTTATTAAATTGGTTTGACTTACGCTGGTACTGGTAGCTTGATCCATAGTTGAGGATACGCTCAATCGGGCTGAAAGGCGAGTAGACAGACACCATGTAGGGAGTGAACTCGGGGATCTGCACGTTGTCGATGCGAACCAGGCCGGAAGGCGAGGTCATCTCGAAACGAAGGGTGTTGTCGACGTAGGATGTCTCAACCTCTAACTGCAGTTTGCCATCAGCAACCCTCTTCATTGGGTTCACCTCAGTATTCCAGCTCAGTTGTTTCAGAATATTGTAAGCTTGAGAAGTCCAGTTCATGTACATGGGGCTCACGTTCTTGTAGGTCACTGAAGCCTTGAAGCTATCAGGAGCATGGGCCTTGATCAGCATCTTGTGGGAAGCGGCTTGGTATTGGTTGCCGTTCACGATCTCCTGCTGTACCAGCTTAGCCAGAGGATGGTTCTTCAGCTGTTCGGTGTATCTCTTGGTACGTTCAGTATTTCCCTGGATGTGAATGTTTCCATTCTGGCCGTACTTGATGTCGGCTTCGTAAGTCATCTTCATGTCCTTGTTCAGAGCTTCCAAGAAGTTCAGAGGCGAAATTTCGGGCTTGGTTACCTTAACAACAGCGTTGATTTGTTCATTACCCAGCTTGACTGAGTTTTTTCCAGCGAACAGAGCAACTTGGATTTTCTGGTCGACTGGGCTGTTGGCGATAGCGGCGGTTAGCACGTACTCCTGTTTCAGGGGACCCTCGAATGTAGCGCTGACGTCTACCACTTGTGCCCTAGCGTTGTTGATTCCAGATGAAACACGCTTGACCATCTCCTCGCGACGGACTCCGCTGTTGGGCGTAACGTCGTTCCTGTTGTCAGCCTGTCCAAGTTCACCATTTTGCTTCTGGTTGAAGAATTGGTCTGTAAAGATATTTTAAATTTATTAATTAGAAAATATAAATATATAAAAACTGACTATTTTACACATTTAAATTACTACGTACCATAAGCAGCAGTTAAAGTGACAACCTTGTTCTGCGACTGTTTTCCAAGGTACCTCAAGTTGTAATGGGTTAAAGCGATATCCCTGCTAGCCAATAAGTCATCCATGTTGTACAGGGCCTGAAGCAGATTACCGGCGTTCCTGAAATCTGCAGAGTAGGAGTATCCTTGCAGTTGGAAAACTGTGCCAGTTTGCTGGCCAAATTTGACATCAGTAGATTGTACTTTCCTTGTGCGTTCCACTATTATGGTTGTAGGATCCTGAGAGTAGGGCACTAAAGTATCCTTCTTCTGGTAAGCAGTGTATGGCCAAACGCTGTAATGAGCGATGGTGTAGTCTTGGTCAGGGCGCAGTGGTTCCACCTTCATTTTAGCCTCTCCAGATTTTATCTGGATGCTCAGCTTGACAGGTACGTTAACTTGGTATTTCTTGACGACGCCAGCACTAGCAATCTGGTTACTAAGGGTGTCCATGAAACCAACGTTTCCATCAATGTTTCTAGCAGCCGTAAGTTGGAGTTCCTTATCCATGGATGAGGATGAGTCTTTGCGATTCTTGGGGTCACGATCGATTTTGCCCTTAGCCTTGCTCTGAACGTGAATAACGACAGGCTCTTTGTATTTGTAGATGAACGGCATACCTGAGGCGATGGGGAACATAACAGACACCTGGTTTGAGTTGAATACTTTAGTGTAATGCTTCTCAACACCTTGCTCTAATTCCATCATGTACTCCATGATGTCTTGTACCAGCCTTATAATGTCACCTTCGTCGAAACTGAAGAATCTCTCCTGGTTCAAAATGTCGTAGAAGAAGGAACCCTGGACTGGGCTTTGAGGCTCACGCTTAATGTTCAGCATTTCCGAAATCCTTTGGGCGGTGTATTTATGGTTAGCGTCAGACTTGAGGGGCTGGAACATCATTGCTTTGATGAAATCAACAAACTCCTGAGCATCGGAGAATGAAGCACCAATCTGGAAATGATTTTTTTTTCAATTAATGCTGGTTGATCACAACTTCAGACGCATAAAAAATGTCAGATGACAAAAAAAAAGTAAAAGCGTAATTTAAATGTGTCATTTTAATTATGTATAGGTCATTATGGTCAAGCACTACACTATCCTATTTTGTCCATGGACAAGTTTATGACGTCAAATAGTTTTTTTTTTAAAGCTTTAAAATAACAATAAGCACAGTATGTATAAAAAGGGGGAGAAATAATCATTGTCAAACATATAAAAATAAATAAGTAGGTATTAGTTATCAACTTACCGTGTTTTCTAGGGCCCATCCGCCGATTTTATTTCTCCACGAATGTCTCTGGTACTTAGGCATAGCATTGCTTTCGCCACCGATGTAAGATGATACTTGGAAGTATTCCTGTTCATCGTCATTTACATAGCTGTCTTCGTAGTTCTTGTTGGAATAGCGCATACCAAGATTTTCAGGTGTTACGATATCTTTAACAGCTTGGGCTGTTCTTGACCTGAAATAAATAATAAAACATCAATATTTCTGCTTTTTACTCTTTAGCTAAAATAAATTAATAAAATATATATTACTTACAGGTGCATAAAACGAGGATCCTTCAAGCTGGCAGCCGTTTCGATGCCATTCTTGAGAGCAGCACGAACCTGGATACTGGGGTCATCATTGGTCATCTGGGCCATCACTTGCATCATCTCGGCGGTCGGGTGAGCCGTGAATATGTTAAGGATAGCAGCCACTCTCACTTCATAGGGCTCAGCAGTGTTTCTCAAAATGCTGTAGAGTACAGCACGTACATATTTATCCTTCTGGTCCACGAGAGAGCGAAGCTGTACAACCATTTGAACTCGGATGTATGTAGGCACTTGAGTGCGGCCCTCCAGGTACGGAGTAAATACATGTAAGATCTCACGGTGTCCTAAATTGCCGATGGCCTTAATGTAAACCTGGGCCCTGCTCCATTCTTTAGCCTCAATAGCTTGGTTCAGCATTTCAGAGAGACGAGGGAGAATGTTTTCCAGCACAAATCGGTCATGTTTGCGGGTGAGACGACCATACATATGAGTCGGGTAGTAGGAGTGAGCAGTTTCGTTGTTTACTTGACCCATGCGAATGAATTGCGTTGCAGCGATTAAAGCACTAGCGTTAAGACGTTCCTGTTGTTGAACCTCTGGGCTCATAGCGAGCTCGAAGAACTGTGCCATAATTTCCTTGGTAGGGTAACGAAGTGTTCTAGCTAAAGTAGAGATTACCTGAGCTGCTTCCTCGCCTTGGAGTTTGTTGCTCTTAATCCAAATCTTAATTTGTAAGAAGGCCGGTGGTGTGCCAGCTTGCACGACAGCATCACGGAAGATCATCCACATATCAGCCTTAACGTTGTTGTTTGAAGACCTGCCGACTTCAATGCCACGGCTAGTTTGGGCGAGCTGATCGCTACTCATGGAAGCAATAATGCGGACAAGAATGTTAAACTTGGAGAGGAAGTCAGCTTTAGGCATGTTGTTGGGATTCTGCAATTGCTGAGCGATGTCCTGGAGCAGTTTCTGGACGTTCATCGTGTTGTGTTTCTTATCCCCGCGCGATTGAGCACTCATGTACAGAGCAGCATACGCTGGTTCATTCATCCTGGGAACGTCATCGTTGATGTAAGCCGATGAAGAGTCACTGGAACTTGAAGACCTCCAATCCTTGTTGAACTGTGTCTCCTGGTGATTATCCGAACGGCGCACTCTGCTTTTCAGTTCTTCCTGCACATTTATGTGCTCATGGGATTGAGAAGACTCATTTGACTCAGAAGACTGGTCATGGATAGCCATTTGTCTGGTGCTCATTGAGTACAGAAGAGTTTTGATTTGGCGGCTGCCCTCAGGTTTTTGCCATTCGGCACCACTGTCTTGTTCAACAGACACTAAGTTCAAGCTTACGTAGCTGTAAACCTGCGCTTTCTGCTTACCATATAAATGGGGGTGTACGTTAACCGAGCTGGTTGTTTCAGCCTTGTAGATGGGACCCTGCTTGCCAGCAAGGATGCGGGAGACGGCAGAGTGCGAGATGAACTGTTTCTCTTCATTGCTGTGAGCAGTTCCTGTCCATTCGGCACTTTCAGGTACTCCAAAGTGGTAAGCGACACGGTGGTGGCAGTGCCCGTAGTTCTTGCTCTTGGTGATCTCCATAGGGTCCTCTTCTGAAACAAACAGCGGCAGCTCTCGTCGCCATTCTGCGGCCACTGGGGAGACAGTGTACAAAGTTTCGCAGTCACCAGTAACGTCAACCTCCATCTTCTTGAAGAGACCCTGCTGGCGTTCCCTGTCGTAGCTGTCCTGGTGGTTATGCACATGGTGGTGAGCTGATAAGTCCACTTGGAGCGTGCTGATCAGACCCTTCAACAAGTTCTCGTGAGAAAGCAAGAACGCAGAGGGCAGATTAAGGCCGAGCACGCGGCCACCTTCAACGGAGATTTCGAAAGGTTTGTCCAGGTTCTGTACGGTGTCGTACTTAAGGTCCGAAGGTATGGCCATATTATTGGGCAACTGCTGGTGGAACTGAGCATGTTGGGGATTTTCCAGCTTAGCCTGGAGGAGGCCTGGGGACTTCACGCGGACGATGAACTGGGCCTTGAATGCGTTGCCGGAGCTGGCTCCCTCCTGAAGATGAGCCAGGGTGTGCGTGTTGACGTCATAGCGGTAAACTCTGCCAGTTTGCCACGGCCATTGGTTATCCAACTGCTGCTCGCTCAGTCTCCCTGAGGAGACGACGGCTGCAAGGAAATAATATGGACTTAGGATTTGACACTTATTTCGTTTATTGCGAAGACTACAAAACATCCGAGATTTTAAAGAGACCTTAGAAGAGATTTTATAATGATAACAATAATAGTGTATATAAATAGATATAGTAGTCTTTATTACACACCAAAAACTAAAGGATGAATTATTAATACTTGGGTGGTCTGTAATCCAATAAATAAATATTTTATAGAAAAAACTAGTAATTTTGAGAACACATCATAAATATTTTTAGATATATTTTTTTAAATCACTTTAGAACAAAAAAAAACTTTAAAAACTCACCGATAAACGCCGCCAATACTAACAACTTCATATCTTAGTCCTGATGAGTGCCGGTACTAGTGATGGCTACTGGAGAAGTGTACTTCTGATGTTTCAACCAGATTCCAGACCTTATATACTAGGTTTATACACGTGGAGGAGGTTCAGGACCGACCCCTGATCTTTTAGATCGATAGTTACAATGTTGATCTATTTGTTGAAAATTGATTGACTTGATAATTATTGTGGTTATCTGCTTAGACTCTAGACTAGGCCTTACATTAGGTTTCGGCTGTTAAAAGATGTCAAGTTTCAAATCGACGAAGTTCTTACCGAGCGTTTGCACTGGCGAAACATTCACAACAAATCATGTTGAAATCTCTAGTTCCTGTCAAAAAATTTATGGACTATTGACAGAAAATAGATATTTGGTGGTGTGGTTCAGTCCCACCCTACCCCAGGGGTATGGCCAGGAGTATGGTGGGTCCATAGTGTAGCGTATCGAGGGCAAAAAGTTCAAATATGATTGGCCCAAAACTCTGCTACGCGAACTCTGCTCACTGACGGGTTTTCACTAGAGGGGGAAATCCTACCCAACATCATTAAGAAACAGGATCCTGAGACAGGTTAAAAATGGTAATCCTCAACAGTATAAAAAAGCACTAGTGTAGAATTTAATAAAATGCAGTTCCTCCTCTTTAGCAAATGAAACTGTAATCCATGCGTATATAATTTAATAAATAAAATAGAAATGCCCTCCACTAATTACAATTTAAACTTTAAAAATAAAGAAAACTTCAACTCTTCACAACAATATATAACTCCTATCCTCCTATTTTTTTTCTTCTTATTTCCTATATTTTCTGTCCCTATTCTGACATTATTTGAAAATCTCCATTACAGGAAGACTATTGAAACGATAACCTGATTAAAAATGATTGCAGCATGTTTCCGAAAGAATAACAACGTCGTCTACATCTTCTGAAATTCAAGTATGTTCAAGTAAATTCTATTAAATTAGGATCTCTTATTGTGCAGCCAGCCACAAAAGTCGATTCACACTTCAGTTTTCAAAACCTTAATTACTGAGCGAACTATTTTATTAAAATCGAAAATGAAGAGAAATTGAAAGAATATTAACTCATAGCCATTATGAAATGCTGAAAAGCAGATTATCAAATCGTTTTGTGTCAATTTAGACGATGCTTAAAATTAGCAGTGTTTATCGACTATTTTCGCTGACTGTACCACATGATTGTGCATCTCATAATAGGCAATAACTTATTTTGGCCTATCAAACAGGTTGGGGCCACCTGACATCTTCGGAAGGAGGTATTATAAAAAAAGTATGTAAAAGCCCTAGCTTGCAGGGTAAGCACACTGAAGTGGCAGTGGGCTGACCATGTTTGTCGAAGGACCGATGGCCGGTGGACCAGACGAGTCCTAGAGTGGAGACCGCGTATCGGCAAGCGTAGTGTGCGACGCCTCCCAGCTAAAAGGACCGACGACCTTAAAAAGTTGGCTGGGACAGACTGGATGCGGAAGGCGGAGGACAGGGTGTTGTGGCGCAGCCTGGGAGGGGCATATGTCCAGCAGTGGACTGCGATAGGCTGAGTTGATTTATATATAAATATAACTAAATTCATTATAATAGGAATTTATTTCCGTTTATTTCGAAGATTGGAATTTCCTTCTGTCTTTCTGAAGTGTTACACAAACGCCGTTGATTGCATTTTAAATTACAAAGGCGCGGTAATTTGATTTGACCAATGAGCGCGCGTGTTGCTAATAGTTGGATGTGACAAAGACGAGGCTTGCTGTGTCTCATCGGGGTCGTGAGTTCGATTCCTAGATAAATTAACGCAACACTGGATTTCGATACTAGCGTACCATTCAAAAAGTTTTTCGGATTAGCGTGTTCGCGATAACGATTTTCGTTCCGTGAAATAGCGTGCTTCGAAACAACGTCATTTGAATCTTCATATCACTCCCGGGTAATACGATACCCCCTGGTAATACTCGTTGTTAGACTTTCGGGCTGCTGACGACCCGTGACGACTGTCAAAAATCCACGAATGTTAGCCGGGACCAACGGGTTATCGTACTTTCCGATACACGGAGGACTCTCGGTATGTAAATATGATCCCCCATCGACAGAACAACCCCGGAAAGCGTAGCTAAACCTAAATAAAACTCTTTAAAAGTGGTATTAGGTATAACAAACATACGTTATCTCAATTTTCAATATAAATGATAATATAAGGTTAGGAAAGTTTATTAAGAAAGTAGTTGGTGAAACAATGTTGCAAGTTACATCAACAGGGTAACGAACTGAAACACGGGTAGTACTGAATGAAGTCATCTGCTCATCTACACAACATACCTACATGAAAATATGTTTGTCTAGTTGCGATCAACATGTAATTTTCTCTATCTTGGCAGATTTTTTGAATGAGCCTGTCTAAAGTTATAGCAAAGAAGTTTTGTGGGTACTTGAAGTACTTACTCGTATCTCATCGATTATACAAAGAGGATCATGCTTTAACCACAACTATTTCATAAGATTCATCATCATTATTCAGCCTAACGACGACGTCTACTGCTGGACATAAGCCTATCTACTCTCTCTTAGGTATGCACTTGCGCTTCGAAGGTTCTCGCATCGCAGTATCAGTTTTGCCGGTTTTCAGCAAGGTGTTTGAAAAAGTAATGTTAAATCAAATGCTCAATCATTTTAATCGTAATAACATCCTACACGATCAACAGTATGGTTTCACCAAAGGACGTTGCACAACTGACGCCGGTGTCACCTTGTTGAAACACATCTTTAAGGCATGGGAAGAGGCACAAGATGCAATAGGCATCTTTTGCGACCTATCTAAGGCTTTTGATTGCGTGAATCACGAAACGCTGCTCTTGAAACTTGAGCATTACGGACTGGGTAAACTTGCGCTTAGCTTAGTAAAATCATATTTGAATGATAGAATGCAGCAAGTTCAAATAAACTCTCTGTTTTCCTGGGGATCACGCTTGATTCAAAACTACAGTGGGGTCCTCACATAACATCACTTGCAGGGCGACTAAGTTCAGCCGCTTACGCTGTTTGGAAAATCCGCCAACTAACAGACGTGGATACCGCGAGACTGGTATATTTTAGTTACTTTCATAGCATCACGTCTTACGGTATTTTGCTGTGGGGACGGGCTGCAGATATTGATTCTACCTTTATTTTGCAAAAGAGGGCTGTCCGAGCCATATACAACCTCCACAAACGCGAATCTCTAAGGGAACTGTTTAAAAAAATTAACATCATGACGGTTCCTTGTCAGTACATATATGAAAACATTATGTATGTTCGGAAAAATCTACATCTTTTTAGTAAGATAAGTGACAGGCATAACTTTAACACTAGAAATAGGAACAAATTAGATCAACCACGTTTCAGATTGTCTAAAGTACATACTTCTTTTATGGGGTACTGTGTAAAATGTTATAATAAAATACCACTCATTATTCTTCAACTAAATGAGAAGAAATTTAAAACATGCATTAAACGCACACTATGTAGACAGGCATATTATAAGTTGGATGATTATATCGTAGATAAAAATGCTTGGCTTAATGCTGGTCCTGCTCCACAGGCACTAGGGCTCACTAGTTAAATTTTTTAATATATGGAAGAGTTGCTTCCCCCTTTTTTTTCTGACTTTACAAACTTAAGTTTATTTTTTTCTTTAAATTCTATTATTTTAATCTTTCACGTACATTGCAATTTATAGTTTTGTATAAATTAGAAGCATTTTTTCAATTTTTTAAATGTGAGTACCATGGAGCCGTTTAATATGGTATCATGTTTTATATTGACTTGAAAGAGCATGGCTGATGAGAGTATGTCATACTCACTTAAATGTCTCGCTGATGGTGGCGCGTGTGTTGGATCATTCGGTTCCCTACAAAATGGTTGAGCTGGATGGTGCTGATCCACGTGTCATGTTCGTGAACGGGCGCTGTCAGTTGAGACTGGTCATCTTTCATCTGCCAGGGCTTATTTTTAATCTTATATTTTGAATTGTTTTCGATTATTTTTCATTTGACATTGTTCTCACATATAGAAGCACCAAGAATACTGTACCCAGGATTTTGTAATATCTATATCCATTTTTAAAAGAGTGTCCTTGGAGTTTCTTGCCCGTTCCTCTCCATAGGGATCTACGATTTGGAATGGGCAACTAGCTTCAACTTTTTGACTAACTGACCGATTCTTTGACAATTCAAAAGTGCCTGTAAATGGTTTAATTCAAATAAATGCTTTGAGTTTGAGTTTGAGTTTTGCAGCAGCAAAACTTTTTAAACATTAGATTTTTTTTTTAAATCTGGACGTCCTCTTAACGAACTTTTATTCACGTGACAGACGCTTTTAAATCGGACGTGGGTTCAAGGTGGGTTTAGACCAACCGAATATAGCAACAGAAAATAACAAAAAAATCAAGTAATAAAAACTAAAACCCAACTACGACTTAAAAGGTATAAACAAGACACCACAGACAGACAAATTAAAAATCCGGAGTCACACGTGTTAGGGCATAAATCGAACAGATTACGTGTGACTCCGGATTTTTAATTTGTCTGTCTGTGGTGTCTTGTTTATACCTTTTAAGTCGTAGTTGGGTTTTAGTTTTTATTACTTGATTTTTTTTAAATTCTTTTGGGGTTATAATATATATATTTTTGAAATGTGCGCATTAAGCCCTTTCATTTGATACCCAACATGGTACGATTAAACCATTTTTTTTTTAAGTTCCTCACTTTATGTCCTCTAGAGGGCGCCATTTTTAATTTAATGTGACTTCTCATAGCCTATAACCAGCGGACAATCACGACGCTTCTAACGATACCTCATTTGTCAAATTGTGATAAGTGGTTTGGAAGATAGGAGGGAACAGATGAACATACATACATACATACATACCGGTCAAAATCATAACCCTCCTTTTTTCTTCGCCGTAGTCGGGTAAAAACAGTACGAATCAACCAACGAAAGAATGCTCAGTCCTTGTTAACATAAACTAATTTGGTAGAGTGGTAGACCTCAAGAGTGTCAAAACTGCACCCTAATTGATGATACACGATCAATCTAATCTTGAATCATTTTGAAGAATATTGTTAATGCTTTGCTTCTTAAGTTCGAAAACTGTATCTACTCAACAACGTACCTAAATAACGCAATGAATGTTGATGTAACTGTCAAAATGAAACAAATTGTGGTTGATCCTGTGTTACGCAGGGTGCAGGTCGATTTTAAAACAATAAATCAACCATGATGCATTTTTTGGCGTTAAACTTTTCAGTTTAAATTTAAGAAAATGGCAGGCAGAACCAGAGGATTTTCATTGCAATGTAGTTTCCACGTGTCCATATGGTTAGACATCTAGAGCTTATCTCAAACGCTTGGATAGCGTCATTTTAGTAATATTGTTGTAATCTATACCATCGTCACTTCGACACGTGTCATTGTGAAGCCTAACTTCGTATTTGCCAGTTTATTGATTGCTATTCGTTGCACATGTTGTGGTAAAGTCCAGTTTTATCAGCATTTATAAGTCATTGATCTTAACATGCGTAGATATCTACTACGATTGGTGTCTGCTAAGTTAAGTTTAGTACTTGAAGTTGAACCTTCAGTTACTGTTTGCTCTTGAGAGTATTGTCGTTCTTCCATTGTGTTTGGTAAATAGGAAAGAAGTGTCACCTATTAACAAAAATATCAGTGATAATATTAATGTCATGCGCAGAAAATTAAATAATAAGTACTAAGTTTTGACTTGCGCAGATTTCAATTAATTCAATTCATAGGAGTGTATATAATTTCTTCAGTGATCATAGAAATGATCCAGTATTTATCTAATGTTGCGATAGCAAACAGATTCGATGCAATTATTGAATCAAAAGTATTAATCAATCAAGGCATACCTTTTTTTTTTGTTGGGACATCATCCACTGACTTCTCCCGCTTTGGGTGGAGCGCAAGGGTGTGTCAGATTTTTTCTGACTAAAACCCACCCGAGTTCCTTTAGTTGCCTGTTGCCAAGGTCCCGGTATCCCTTTCAGACTAACCCGCATCCCTGGCAGGCATTGGTCCTAGCAGACCCCGCCAATTGTGCTGACATTTTGCTGACTTTGAAGCGCGCGTGGAACACGACGCGCCATCGACCCGGGCCTGGTCCTTGTCGGACGGCGAGCTACCCATTGCTCGCCGTCCGCAAGCCCGCGCCTATGGTGGCTGGGAATCCGCCTGGGATTCCCTAATCAAGGCATACCTGAAGGGACCCTGGGGAGAACGGTAGCATAATGCATTGCGTAGCGTGTCACTGTACGGTCATTAGAGGCAAGTCAAGAATAATCAAGGAAATTAAAATCTTTTTCGTGAACTTCCCATTACGTAGCACACCAATTCCAACCTGGAATATTCCATTGGATATTACGGAGCACCTGCGCTGTGGACGGCCACTATGTGGTTTGCCACTATGTAGTTGGTAGAAATCCGTACAGTATGGAAGTAAGGGACATGTTGCGCCGACCACAAATAAATTGGGATAAGGGCAGGAGAATGATGATCTTTCAACTTTAGAACCTCCCATAATTTTTATTGTTGCTTTTGCATCGCTTAGTAGAACATGAAGGTAAGGGGGACCCACGGAGAAGCAGCATCCACAAAGTTGCCGTTTATTGAAATCACAATGATTTTCTATTCTTTTGATGATACCTATATCAACTAGTCATAATATTAAATAAGTGCGACAACTGGTAATTAGAAACATGAGAAATAATACCTATCGTGCTATCGCAATTACACAGGCGAATGTGACTACCTACTAGTTAAGGATCACTCGTTATCTAAAGGTCAATTGAGGTACCTAACGTTTACTAAATATTAGCTGAAAAAACAAAAAAAATCGCGTTGACTTCAGAACTTTTTTTTCAATTAAAAATGGCAGGTACCAGGTATGATCCGCAACAAAATTCTACTACTTACTTCCAAACGTATTACCTAACCATCTTTGTTCTCAGGTACCTATAGGTATCTATCCTATCCTACCCGTTGATTCTGTTCTACGTTTTTGAAGATCAAGTATAAGTTAAATAAAAATCAGAAAGTAAAATTATAAAGTTGCATATTTATTGCTGATCCAGTTTTTACTATCAATATGTTATACTGTAATATACAATATGATTCTTCATTTAATAAAATAACTACAATATTTATATACACCTAATTCTACATGGCACATCACTTATACATCATAAATATAATAGTATTGATTGCTGCCCGAATTTCTTGCTAAGGATGTCTCGGGAGTTCATATACATAAGTTAAAATGACTTTAATGGCTAACTGGATGATTTACAGTCCTCTGACGAACTCATTCTCGGCTCTACTCCACTCAGCATCAGACCTTAACGGACTCATTCTCAGCCTTGCTCCACTCAGCATCAGACCGGAGGATGTTGGTGTACTTGGTGATAGGCTGGTACGCCTTCAGTTTAGCTTCCTTCTTCAGCTCTACGGTCTTAGGGTCGCTGAATTCACCGTCCAATGAGAAGGACGCTCCGTAAAGCTCTGGGAGGTCGACCAGACCATAAGGAGTCTTGTAATCGTCGCTAGTCTGGGATGAGCTCTGTCCACAGATACCTCTGGTGGTGCTGCGGTGGTCAGCGGTGAAGATGACTAGTCTCTGGCTGTCGTACACTACACGAATGGCTTCGTTGTTGATAAGGAAGACTTGAACGCCGTCGGCGAGGGTGTAGTACTCCAAAACAGCAGTTTCCGTATTGGCGTCCCAGTAAATAGTGTGCTCACCCTCGGACGTTTTTTGGGCGTTACTCTTGACCTCAACACCTGTTGGCTTGATGTCAATTTCCACGTAACTAGCCGATGCTGGTAAACCTTCAATAGTTCTAAAATAACACAAAATAAGTTATATTAGTTTTAATATCTCGACGTATTTATGTTATAATCATAGACAGACTAATTTGGAAGCATGATATAAATAATATGTAGAAAGTCGAGTTTAATAAAGCTTGACATTGTTCTGTATCCACCTAAATTATTTTGTTAGTGTTAGTGTATGAGTGGAATAAACATGGTAAGAATGAAAAATACTCACTTGTAGGAAATATAAACCTCCTCCTGATTGTCACTGGGCCTCCTCGCGAGGATGGCCAGGTCAGTCCACTTGCCGGAGTCGTTGGACTCGTCCACCATCACGGTGTGCCAGGAGCTGGTGAGGCTGTAGTCGTAGCTGCGGCCGCTGAACGTCCAGATCTTGCTGCTGTCTACAGCGCAGTAAGCTATTGGAGGCAAAACGAGGAATATTAAAAAATGTGATAATACTTACATAACTCATGATTAAAAAATGAAATAACTAAATTATACTTACGCATATATTGGTAGTTAGTGAAAAAGTTGTAGGAACGCTCCCAGTTAGTAATAGGCGCGTAGATAGCCATGGTATAGGGGTAGTGAGAGAGTCCCTCCGCGTTGTTCATACGGAACACTCCGTATTTTGAGCTAAATTTGTAATTGATAACGTTGTCGTAGTAGAACGCTTGAGCCTCAATTTCTACTATTCCGTCTTTGATTGTCTTTGAAAGGTCCTCTTGTTCTTCCCAAGTGGTGAAGTGTTTGTATAGCTCATAAATGTTGTAAGATGCGTTCAAGTAGGCAGGGTTGAGGTCTTTGTATGTAACCCTAGCCTTGAAGAGGTCGGGGGCGTGCGCCTTGATGATCATCTTGTAGCAGTCCTTCTGGTAGTAGTTATTCTGACTAATTTCCTGCAAGCATTGCTTTGCCAAGGGGTCATTTTTCAACTGTTCAGTGTATTTCTCGCTGCGCTCGCCGATGCCTTTGAAGAGGATGTTTTCAGAGTTTCCAAACTTGAAATTGGCTTCATATGATACCTTGATTTGGTTCTTAAGAGCCTCCTCGAAGTTCAATGGAGCAATTTTAGGCTTGATCATCTTGAATAAGGCGCTCATTTGATAACTTCCTTGGACAAACACGGCAGCTTTAACCTGGTTGTCTACTACACTGTTGGCTAAAGCGGCGGTGAGCGCAAACTCTTTCTTCTGCTGTCCATCGAATACGGTGCTAATGTCAACCACCAGAACTTTTGCGGATTTGATGCCTGATGCAACGAGTTTGACCAAGTCTTTACTGCGAGCTTCACTGTTGGCTGTGACGTCACTGGTAAAAGTCGGGTCCAATTCACCGCTTTCATTCTGGTTGTACAGTGTATCTATAATAAGAAATTTAATTGTATGAATGAAAGATAATGTTCTGAACGATGTAAAAAAATTGTTCTAAGAATGGAAAGCCTTTTTAAGTAAAAATTACCAAGATAGAGTTTATAATAATAGATGGAGAGTGAATAATATCTTATATAGGTAAACTTAAAAACTTACCAATGAAGGTTGAGATAGTAACATCCTTGTTTTTGGTATCTTTGGCTACATATTTCAAGTCAAATCGGGTGCAAGCAACGTCTTTCTGGTACAATATGTTACGAATGTTTGTCAAAAGATCAGCACCAAATACATTTGTCTTGAAATCAGAAGAGAATGAGTGTCCATTCAGATATAGGCCAACACCGGCAAGTTCACCTAAATTAATGTCAGTTGACAGAACTGGGACAGAGCGTTCAACACGTTTAGTAGCTGGGTCTGCAGCAACGGTAAGCGGGGAATGCAACTTCTGCACAGTGGTGTAGGGCCACACGCTCAAGTGAATAAGGTTAGTGTCTTGTTCGGGAAGCACAAAAGTGAATTTGAGGTCTCCACCCTTCCCTTTCGTGTTAAGCTTGGCGGGGATGTGGATTTGGAGTTTGTTAACAATACCACTGCTAGCGTAGTTTCCACTAAAAGTATCCAAGAAACCAACACTGCCATCCAAGTTTCTGGCATAAGTGAAACTAATCTCGGTATTGAATGATCCAACTCTGTCCATAGTGAGTTTTGCCTTAGCATTTCCTTGTACGATGAAAACAATCGGTTCTGTGTATGCAAACACAAAAGGCATACCCGCAGCCAGAGGGAAAGTAACTATCACTTGCTTGTCAACTAACACCTTGGTGAACTGATTCTCCAGACCAGAGAACAAGTGTTCAAAGTTCTTCATGACTTCCGAAATAAAAGCTCCAAGTTCCTTTTCGCTAAAAGTGAACAGTCTCTGATTGTTCAAATTGTCAATGAAGAAGGCGCCTTCAAGAGGGTTGCGGGGTTCACGTTTGATATTTAGCTCTTCAACGATCTTCTTAGCTGAGAATTTGAAGTTAGTATCCGATTTGGGAGAGCGTTCTAAGACGGTCTGCTTGATGTAGTCGAACAGAAGTTGTACGTCAGAGACGGATAGTGTGAACTGGAAATTAAAAAAAGTCATGTTATGGGTTGGTTAAGTATGGGTTCCAGTTATAATCATATTTTTGTCCACTTTGACAGAAATCGGTAATAATTATGTGTTTGCTTAAGTATTTTGGAAAAGTGTCATAAAAGTAATTACCCAGTCTTCCTCGGTAATTCCAGTGCCTCTTAATCTCAAAGCTTGCCTCTGGTAGTTGGGTAGGATATTGTTTTCACTGCCGATATACGACAATTCCCTGAAGTGCGCGAGATCATCGCTGCTCGTGTACTCTTCAATTAAGCTATCAACTGAGTTGCGGTATCCATATTTTTCTTTGGTTACGAAGCTTGAAACAGACTGGGCAGTCTTAGCGCTAAAACAAAGAAAATGTTAACAATTTAATGACAGTTTCATAGTTTGCAGTTGAAAATACCCCAAAATGAATATAACTTTTATTTTAACCAATTTATCTTTGATTGAAACTTCATTTGATAAGCGAGATATAAAATGGATTAAGCTTCAAGCATTTCTATGGTTGGTGTAAAAATATTATAATTAGTAAGGAAGTACTTACAGCTCTGCGAAACGTGGGTCCTTCAGGTTGGCGGCGAAACCAATGCTGGTTGCCAACACTCCACGTACTTGCGTGCTGGGATCATCATTCGTCATGTGTGCCATTACTTGCATCATCTCAGCAGTAGGGAAAGCCAAGAAAATGTTAAGGGCAGCAGCTACCCTGACTTCGTAAGGCTCAGCGGTGTTCCTCAAGATACTGAAAAGTACAGCACGGACATTTTCGTTCTTCAGGTTAGCCAAGGTTTTCAGACTAATAACGATTTGGGTACGGAGATACTTGGAAACTGCGATGCGACCCTCGAAGTAAGGAGCAAAGACCTTCAGGATTTCGGGACGAGCTAAGTTGCCAAGGGTTCTTACATAAACCTGGGCTTTGCAGCTGTCACCTTCTTCGACGGCTTTCTTCAGTTCCTGGGAGAGACGTGGAATGACTGTGTCAACCACGAATAACTCTTGTTTGCCGGAGCGGATGAATTTGGTGACAGCCAATAAGGCGGAAGTGTTCAGGAACTTCTGTTCCACAACTACGGGGCTGAAAGTGAGTTCAAAGAAATCATTCGTAACTTCCTTAGTATAGAAGCTAAGACTACCGGCCACAGAACCGATAATTTCAGCGGCTTCTTCGCCTTGAACTTTCTTTGTTAAAATCCACGCCTTGATTTCTTCAAAAGCTGCAATGCTGCCTGCTTGGGCAACTGCATCACGGTAGATTATCCACATCTTATTCTTAGAGACATTCGTTGAAGCCTTAGCGACCTCAATGCTGCTAGTCATTTGAGTTAGTTGTTCCGCGTCCATCAACATGATGAAACGAACAAGGATATTGAACTTCGAAAGGAAGTCGCTCTTAGGCAGGTTGCTGGGGTCCTCCAGTAAAGGAGTGATTTCTTGAAGCAGTTTTTGGGCATTGACAACGTTTTCTGCATTAACTTGAAAGAATGATGCCTCGCTATTCGTGAGCAAAAGCGAATCGATCTCACGAAGTAAACCAGATTCTAATTTCTTCCATTCAGCTTTACTTTCCGGTTTGACTTCTGTCAGGGTGAACCCGACATAACTGTAGACCTCAGCCTTTTGTTTTCCAAACACAAGAGGATTTACAAAGACAGAGCTCAAGGTCTCCGATTTGTAGATTGTTCCTTGCTTACCAGCAAGAATACGTGATTCAGAAGTGTGCTTGATGAACTGCTTTTCTTCGTTTTCGTAGGCGATTCCATTCCACACAGCACCCTCTGGCACCCCAAAAGAGAAACCAACACGTTTCTTGCAGGAACCGTAATTCCTGCTCTTAGTGATTTCGATTGGGTCCTCAGCAAACGCAGGTAACTCACGACGCACTTCCGCGGAAACTGGCGAAATGGAATATAAAGTTTCACAGTCACCGGTGACATCAGCTTCCGTCTTCTTGAAGAGACCTTGGAAGGTTTCCTTATCGAAGCTGTTTGGGAAGTTTTGGACGTGGCCATACGCAGATAGATCTACTTGGAGAGCACTGATCAAACCCTTTAGTAAGTTCTCATTAGCGACAGAAAAGGAAGCGGGTACTTTCACGGAGACGACACGGCCTCCATCGACTAAAATCTCAAAAGTATCGTCGAGTTTCTGAACTGGTTGGTATTTCAAGTCAGAAGGAACATTGTTAATGTCCATCTGACCTTGGATTTGGGCGTACAATGGGTTTTCAAGTTTAGCTACAAGTTGGCCTGGTTTCTGGACGCGGATGACGAACTGGGTCTTAAAGGCATTGCCATTGCTGTTGCTGTTTTCGAATTTGGTCCATGTATAGGAATCCACGTCATAGACGTATTCTTTTCCTACTTGCCAGGGCCATTTCGGGTTTTCGGTGAGCGGACTCGACGCGACGGCGGCTGAAAGAGAATATAACACACGGTGTATTTCAAAGGCATGAACGCGTGGGATACCTATGATTTTTTAAATTGGAACTACGATAATTGCAATTAAACAAAAATGCTGTTTTATGAATAAAGAATAGATATTATGAACAATTCCGACAAGAAAGACCAATTCGAATTATCGAAGTTTTCATACGCCCTTCGAGAAATCAAGAAAACAACAGACCTCAAAACAGCACTAGTGACATATTACCGTAACTTCATTAAAGGCAGTTGAACCACGCAAATATTTACATTTGTGGAACATGGAATCGGGTGCTGATGAGATACGTAACTACCTGCAGCAGCTATGTCCAGCAAATACAGGTGCATGTACGGTTGAAATGTTAACGTCGAAGGGTGACTACAAATCTTACAAGGTAGGAGTACCCGTTGCTAGCTATGAAATGTTTCACTCAGCTGATGTCTGGCCGGTCAATGCAAAGATAAGGCCCTGGGTGAATTATAAAAGATCAGCCAGTTTACATAAGCAGAACGGAAAACCACTCCAGCCCAGCTCTCCGGCCAACAATTTGCCCTTTCGTAGCACATAAACTCTCTAACTTACATTGTTTTTACCAGAACGTGAGAGGTATAAAAACCAAACTATGTATGTGGCGAAACAATTTACTGTTGATGGAACATAATGTCGTTGCGATAACAGAAACATTTCTTGATGAGTCTGTTGAAGACGCGGAAGTATCACCAGGTGACTGGAATATTCTACGTCGTGACCGAGCCACGCCGTGCGGCGGTGTTCTACTCGCCGCGCGGTCGCCTGTTGTGTTGCGACGGCTCCGCGAATTTGAAACGGACTGTGGTGAAGATCTGTGGGCAAGTTTTACATGGTGTGGTCGTACTTTTTACGTGTGTACGGTATACATTAAACCAAGTGCTAAAGACGCGGACTACATGCGCTGGTTTTGTAAAGTCGAAAGTTTTGTACCTAACTTAAAAGGAACTGTTTTAATTCTAGGAGATCTAAATTTGAACAGTGCTTCTTTGTCTATTGTTAACTATTATTCTTACTTTTTATCTTTTTGTTGCCTGAATGAGAAGAATGTGGTGAATAATTCGAATGGAGGTATGCTAGATGTGGTGTTGGTCCAAGAGAACGCTGACACGATTGATACCTTTGTCGCTGTCACGGATGGAATAGTTAAACCTGACAATTATCACCCGCCATTAGATATTGATATTAAAATTAAATCTACACATATTTCTGATGTCATGGAACCAAGTAACATTGATGCCAGCAAAGACTGGAATTTCAAAAAATGTAACCGAGATAAGCTTTTTGATTTACTTTCGGAAAATTCATGGGAGAAGGTTGTACAGGCTGACGATGTATGTTTAGCTACAAAATACTTTTATGAGTCGATTTATTCCATCTTCGATGCTTGTGTACCGAAGAAACGTCGATGTAAAGCTACAAGTAGGCGTTATCCAGTGTGGTTCACTAAAGACATCATTCAGGACACTAGATTTAAGCTCAAGTGGCATGCTGCCTGGAAGCGCACTAAATGTACAGTAGCCCATAAAAAATTTTCAGATTTGAGAGCTAGCCTTAAAACACGGGTGGCACTTGCTTATGCATCGTATACCAAAATGATCGAAAATAATTTAAGAATCAATCCGCGTAATTTCTGGCAACATATTACCAGCTTACGCTCAAAAGGTGGTTGTGAGCCGAGTGTTACATACAACGATGAAAAATTTTCAGGTGTTCGCGCGGCTGACGCCTTCGCTGATTTCTTTGTTAGCGTTTATCTTCCCGATGTTCCGCAACTTGATGTTGAAAAGGCTTCCCTTTGTGATACTTATGTTAGCAGTAATTATATAAATATATTTAAATTCACTCCTCAAGATGTCATGTCAGGAATAAGTAAACTTAAACTTAGTAGTTCGGTAGGGCCTGACAACATTCCTCCAGAAATTTTGAAGAGTTTTAAAAAACATTTTTGCTTACCATTATTACATATATTTAATCAATCCTTAAAAACCGGATTATACCCACCACAATGGAAGATTTCAAGGGTCACTCCTATTCCCAAGAGTTTGAATAAAACATTAGTAGAAGAATTCCGTCCTATTGCTGTTTTGTCATCGCCGGCTAAAGTTTTTGAAAACATACTACATAATTATATTTATTCCCAAGTTGAAAAGTATCTATGTGACGAACAACATGGTTTCAGAGCAAAACGATCAGTAAATACTAACCTTCTTACCCTAGTAGACTATATATCAAAACGATTGGACTGTGGAAGTCAGGTCGATGTCTTGTACTTCGACTTCCGGAAGGCGTTTGATAGGGTCAATAATGATATTCTGCTGGCAAAACTATGTGCCATCGGATTTCCGCCAGGTCTGTTACGACTCCTCGCTGACTACCTCCGCGATCGTCAGCAGTTTGTCAGACTGGGTCTTTATGAATCCCAGCACTATCATACGCGTTCTGGAGTCAGTCAAGGATCCATCCTGGGACCGCTTCTTTTCTTGATAATGATCAACGACCTTCCTTTAGTTATTCATCACGCTAGAAGTCTATTGTATGCAGATGATTTGAAACTCTTTTCTGAAATTCACTCTGAATCCGATGGTCTCGCGCTGCAACGTGATATTGAGGCGATAGTGGAGTGGAGTGTTCAGAACAAAATGGAATTCAACTATTCCAAATGCTTTGTCATGAGTTTTACCCGAGCAAGAAACCCGATGAGTTTTACTTATAGAATTAATGGTAGCGCCATTACTAGAACAACTGGAATGAAAGATCTGGGTGTCATATTTGACAACAAGCTTACGTTTCATGATCACATAGCTTCGGTAGCAAAAGACTCATTTAAACGATTAGGTTTTATCCTGCGCAATGCTAAAGATTTTAGCAACATCAGCGCTATCAAATCTATTTTTAATGTACTTGTTCGGAGTAAGTTGGAGTCCAGTGCATGCGTCTGGAACCCGCACGAAAACAAGTACACTTTACTCTTAGAAAAAGTACAAAAAGCTTATCTTAGGTATCTTTACAAACGTTTGAATGGATATTATCCGTTTTTGTACCCTTCGAACTTTCTTTTAGGCTGTTTAGGATACAATTCTCTCGAGGTTAGAAGAAAAAATGACCAAATTATTAATATGTGCAAGATCCTTCGCGGAAAAACAGATGCTCCTGAACTGCATGGCGAACTATCCCATCTTTTTGCTCCGTTAAGGTACAACCGTGGCAGGAGGCATAGATTGTTCGCCGTGCCTCGGAGTAGAACCGTGGCTCGAGCCCAGTCTCCTATCCCTCGCACACTCTCTGCGCTCAACGCTCTCTTGGACGCTAAGCCTGACTGTGATGTGTTCGCGGATGAATGGAAGAAGATCTTGTCAGTATGCCTGGAGTATTGTGAGATGAGCGTATGACTGTCGCGAATGACTGTCGAGTAGCTGTATACTTAAGTTACTGTACTCTGGAATGTGTTTTTGTGTTTGTCTTTAACTAATGTAATTGGCCCTGGCCGTTTTATGTTAAAGTAAAAAATAATAAATAAATAAAAAAATTACGCGTACGTATTCACATGGCTTAAATATGGAGTTATGTTATGGGGAAATAGTACAGACGCTTCTCAATCTACATTATTCACTCTACAGAAAAAAAATATTAGATGTTTAATAAATATCAAAGATACAAACTCCTGTAAACCCCACTTTAAAGACCTAAAAATATTAACCATGCCCTGCCTCTATATACTTGAAATTTGTAAATTTGTACGAAAATATCCGCAATTCTTTACTAAAAGTGGAGATATCCAAACTAAAATTGCACTCAGAAATGAAAACAGGTTAAACATACCCACTTCATGATTAAAAATGCACTCTTCTGGTGCATTTGTAATGTCCATTAAAGTCTACATTAAGTTACCAGATTACATCAAAGACATAAATAAAAATAATATCTTTATTAATAAATTGAAACAATTTATATTATTCAAAAGCTACTACACTATTGATTACTTACTACACTATTGAATACTTTAGCGATTTTCAAAAACAATAAAAATCATTGTTACCTAATACCTACATTTCACTATGAATTATAAAAAGCGCCTTCATCCTCTCTCCTGTTAAAAATTAACTTTTGCTGTGCCCGACAGGGTCCATAATTGATTCGATGTCTTAACATACCAACTTATTATATACACATTATGGATTGCAATAAAGTATTGTGTATTCCAATTTCATAAATAATCTTGTTCATTTAGCCTACAAATAACAACATCTAAAATATCGATCAGGTTAAGGTACGCTTGTCGCGGTCGGTCAGTGGATACCCGTCCACTACCATCCTTACATATCGTGATCCCTCTGTGTCTCGGAAAGCATTTAAAGCCGTTGGTCTTGGCTGTCATTTGTGGATCTTTGACAGTCGTTACGGGTCGTCAGATGCCCAAAAGTCTGACAACCATACAGTCTTAGCAAGAAGCCGACCCCAACATACATAGTTGGAAAACGGGTATAGGCAGATTGATTGACCTTCAGCGGTTAACAAACATTTTGACAGACAAAAGCAAAATAAATAACATACAGACAAACAAAGTGTTCCCAATAAGTTCTTTCAGTGCCATTTTATTACTACAGAACTTAAAGTGAACAAAACGAAAATAAAAAATATGATGTGACTCACCGATTATCGCCGTCAATACAAGCAATTTCATTATCCCAAGTCCTTGTAGTGTTGTGTTCAGTGTGGCACGGTTGAGCACACTTCTGATACCCGACTCTGCTATGCGACAGTTTTTATACTCATCCCCGGTCTTCAGTGTACGGTTTAAGCTGTTTTAGGCTGACCCCTAACCTCAAAAATTTGATAACGTACGTTCGAATTTGCAAAGATTGTACCATGGCAAATGAAATAAACGGAAACCTTGATCACGGAACGAGTGATTCTATTACTCGTGTGTCTTTCTATCTGTCTCTACGTCTGTCACAGCCAAATTGCTATGAATCGAGTTTGCTACTTACACATAATTATCAATTTCTATGACACAGACCCGGACGTGTTACGTTAATAAGTGAATTTAGAATTCCACACAAATAAGAAAATTTAAAAAGAACATTTTGCACACTTTACCGTGTGACATATCAAATGAAAGGGTGAGGGTCTCAACTCTTTAAATGATTTTAATGTAAATAGTTTTAAATTAAATTTTAAATTAATTAAGTTTTAATATAAATTTCTATACCTGTAATTTTATTTTTATTCTTTAATTGGAATAGTTTTAAAGTTATTTAAGAAAATAGTTGAAAATTGAACCCCCTTATCTCCGTAACTACTAGTATTCAGCTGCATCCGGATAGACTGGAAGCTGACGCCAACATAGTTGGGAAAAGGCTCCGAAATGCCCGAGCCAAAAATTTTGAAAAAAATACAGGTAATAGTTCAATACTTATAGATTACAGGAAAAACTATTCTAAGTATATGGTCCATACAAAGAGTATTAAACCACTTGAGAGCTGATAGACCGGTTTCGTCTAGGCACACGACTCACCACTGCGGGCCGGGGGACGAAGACATTACAGCGGTTGTGATTGGCCGATGCAACAATGTCAGGACGAAAGTCCCAAACATAGTGAGGAACAAGTCAGTTTTGCAACAATAATATCGATATCGATAAAATCGACGTCGATTCGACGATTTCCTAATTGAACTACTCCAACTGAATGGAACAAAATTTAAATCTTGTATAAAACGCACACTATGCCGCCAAGCATATTATAAATTGGGGGATTACATCACTGACAAAAATGCTTGGCTCAGCGCTGGTCCAGCTCCACAGGGCGCAACAACTAATTGATTAGCATACGAAAATATTGTTGGAGCTGCTGAAGATTGTAAAAACTATCTTTACATTGTATAAATTCAATCTCCTAGTATTGTATAACTGCATAGCACGTGTGTGTGAGCACTATGTACTTACCTAAGTACTTTAAAGCTACCGTTTACTAGGTACGTCTTTCATTGACTTGAATGTGCCCTGGCGGCTGAAAGCATGTAATGCTCACTTTAATGTATCGCTGGTGGTGGCGTGTGTGTTGGATCATTAAGTTCCCTTCAAAATGGTTGAGCTGAATGGTGCTGATCCATGCGTCATGTTCGTGAACGGGCGCCATCAGTAGGGACTGGTCATCTCTTAGCTGCCACGGCTTATTTTGATTTATTTTAATTTTTGAATTGTTTTGTATCGTTTTATCTTTTATTTACGGACTCTTTTAACCTGCACGTTTTTCTACATTGTACTCACATGTATGATTCCAACATGAATGATGTAAACAACATATTGTAACAATATTCTGATTTAAAAGAGTGTCCGTGGAGTTTCTTGCCCTTTCTTCTCCATAGGAACCTACTACGCTTTGGAATGGGCAACTAGCTTCATATTTTCTGACTGACCGACCCTTTGACAATTCAAAAGTGCCTGTAATTGGTTTATTTGAAATAAATGCTTTAAGTTTGAGTTTTGAACAACAATAGTTGAATTCAATTTCACTTATGAAAATTTATTGTTCTATCCGAAAGGAAATGACATTGCTACTACTTATTTTTAATCTGCTGAGAAATGCCTTGAACAAACAACGCTATATTTATTTGGAATAAAATTTTCTCTGTGAACTGCATTAAACCACTTTTCTTAAGGTTACGGTACATTTTGAAATCTAAAATGTAAACATTAAGTACTTAATGTTACTTTTTTACCATAACATAGTAATTTTTATCGTCAATAAGCAACTATATTGCTTTATTATGAAGTTATCACAACACTCTCCAGTATAAGTGCAGATAGAAAGGGACAGACGTATTGCAATACCCTAGTGAAAGAAAGCTTTTCCAGGGTTGAAGCAAAAATAATAACTATGCAATAGCCGTAAGACCGATAAGAGCTGTTATATTTCATAATATAAACTAACTTACCTAGTGATTTGTTTAATGTTTGTCTTCCAAAATATTGTCTCTGTTTAGGTATAGCGCTAATCGAGCATTTTGATAAAAAATATGTTTATCGGCGAGTTATTTGTGTTCCAAGTGTCTTTTAAACGGAAAAGAATAGAGTAAAGAATGCCACCTGCTACGATCCTTACAAACTCCTTTTGCCTCGTTTACGTTCAAACATCGAATACTAATAGAGTCGTCAAGGGTAAAAGAACGCAGTGGGCAAAAGTACGCAGGGCTGTTTTCTCGGAGAGGGTAGAAGGGTAAGGCACTTGTTGTGAAAGAGGCGGCCATATTGTGTCGTAAGCCGGAGAGCGTACGCAAAATACGCGCTTTGTCGTGGAGTTGTGGATACTAGCCCGTATTACCTATCACCTAAGGTACATAAAATTGAAATCACCATCAAATTCCGTAGTTTTTCTATACTAGGGAAAAATTGAGAAATTGGAGCATTCGTACTTTTACAGGTAAGTTGTTTTTTGTTTGTAAATGTACTTACTTGTTTCATGTTTTTCTCAATAATAACGTTTTAACCTAACCTCACTTGAATTTGAGCTATTTAGAATTTTTGTTGTAACAGCCGAATGGGGTAAGGATCTCTATGGGTAAGGGCAATAGCGCCGGTATATGGCCGCTAGTAGCCGCCAGGCTTAAAAGTACACGGTTGATTAAGAAAAAAAGATGGGGCCAACCTACTCACTAAACAATATTTCTTAGTAAATTAGATTTTGATCGTATTTCTCAGTATTCCCGTTAGACGAAGTATAATTATTACTCCCACTGTAATCTAGAGATCCTATGGAACAAATCAAAATGCGTTGTTCATTAATCCTTAAGGTCCACAATTTTTGGTGGGCCTAATCCCCGATCAAAAATACGATCCTTTAAACGCGGACTAGGTACCTTTTCTCAATCAATCAATCTGCCTAGCCTTTTCCCAACTATATTGGAGTTGGCTTCCAGTCTAACCGGATGCAGCTGGGTACCAGTTTTTTGATAGAGCGACTGCCGATCTGACCTCCCCAGCCCAGTAACTGGGTTATACGACACGAATTACCAAGGTCGTATTTTAATAATAATTTTGCCCATGTCACAATGTGGTGTGGTGACATGGGCAAAATTCGGGTGCGGACTCGTGGTCACACCAGGTTGTAACACCAGTGTGACTAACAGCAATGATTTTCCTGGAGTCCGGACTCGTGGTCACACCGCTGATATTGTACACCATGTACTGTGACCTTTTTTTTTTTCCGGGGTGGAAAATCCTCATGGATTTCCTCCGCCCTGGGGCGGGCGGAGGGGTCTGTCAGACTCTTGCTGACTAAAAACCACCCCGGTGTTCCAGCTCACACCTACGCCGGGGGTCACGGGAACGTAAAAATCTTCCGCAACCCCCGACTGGTGCCGGCGACTGCGTTTGGGAGGCGACGGACGTCCCCGAGTCCGTCACCCCTGGACCCATTTAGGGGGGCTGGAAGAGGGCGTTATCCGCCCTCCGCCGACGCCCAGTGCGCCTGCTGCGGGCAGGGTGAGTGGACGAGATCTCCCTCTCCCTTTCTGCAGCCTCCTTCTGCGAAACGACTGTTTCACAGAACGAAACCACCGCGTCCCAGGACTCCTCGCTGCCGACCATCGACTCGACTATGGCCGGCAGCGACAAGTCACTGCTTACTTCTGAGATGAGGGCACGGCGCGGCTCCTCCCAAGCGACACACTCTGCCAGCGTATGCCGCGCGTCCTCCCGGCAGTCGACGCAGTGGTGACACCTGCGTCACCCGAAACAACAGGGAGCCGTGCCTCCTCCCGAGCCAGCGCTCGAGCACTAGCCGGACCGCCTCGATGATGTCGAGGCCGGTGGTAGGGCGTGAAAGCAAGTCCCGCCATTTATACTATTTACTTCCAAACGCATTAGCCCTCTTTGTATTCAGATATCTATCCTATCCCACGAAATAATCCTTAATTCTGTTCTATATTTTTGAAGATCTGGGTTAGTTTAAGTTAAATAAAAATCAGAAAGTAAAATTATAAAGTTGCATATTTATTTCTGATGCAGTTTTTACAATCAATAAGTTATACTGTAATATACAATATGATTCTTCATTTATTAGAATAATTACGATATTTATATACACCTAATTCTACATGGCACATCACATATACATCATAAATATAATAGTATTGATTGCTGTCCGAATTTCTTGCCACAGTAGTTCGCATACCTACTTGAAATAGGTACTATGACTGACTAGATAGTTTTCAGTTCTCTAACGGACTGATTCTCAGCCCTGCTCCACTCAGCATCAGATCGGAGGATGTTGGTGTACTTGGTGACAGGCTGGTACGCCTTCAGTTTAGCTTCATTCTTCAGCTCTACGGTCTTAGGGTCGCTGAATTCACCGTCCAATGAGAAGGACGCTCCGTAAAGCTCTGGGAGGTCGACCAGACCATAAGGAGTCTTGTAGTCGTCGCTAGTCTGGGATGAGCTCTGTCCACAGATACCTCTGGTGGTGCTGCGGTGGTCAGCGGTGAAGATGACTAGTCGCTGGCTGTCGTATACTACACGAATGGCTTCATTGTTGATAAGGAAGACTTGGACGCCGTCGGCGAGGGTGTAGTACTCCAAAACAGCAGTTTCCGTATTGGCGTCCCAGTAAATGGTGTGCTCACCCTCAGAGGTTTTTTCAGTGTTACTCTTGACTTCAACATTTGTTGGCTTGATGTCAATTTCCAAGTATTTACCAGCATCAGTTCTAAAATAACACAAAATAAGTTAATTATAGGTACGGTTACTCATTTGCATATAAATTATTAGTAATAATATCTCGACGTATTTTGAAAGATTTTAGGAATAATGTTTTAATCATATACAGACAGACTTATTTAGAAGCATGATTTCCTGTAGATGGAGAAAGTTGAGTTTAATAAAGCTTGACATTGTTCTGTATAAATTATTTTGTTAGTGTTTTACTGCCAGTGAAATACAACATGGTAAGAATGAAAAATACTCACTTGTAGGAAATATAGACCTCCTCCTGATTGTCACTGGGCCTCCTCGCGAGGATGGCCAGGTCAGTCCACTCGCCGGAGTCGTTGGACTCGTCCACCATCACGGTGTGCCAGGAGCTGGTGAGGCTGTAGTCGTAGCTGCGGCCGCTGAACGTCCAGATCTTGCTGCTGTCTACAGCGCAGTAAGCTATTGGAAGCAAAATATAAGGAATATTAAAAAATATGATGATAGTTACATAACTCAGGTTTAAAAAATTGAATAACTAAATTATACTCACGCATGTATTGGTAGTTAGTGAACCAGTTGTAGGAACGCTCCCAGTTAGTAATAGGCGCGTAGATAGCCATGGTATAGGGGTAGTGAGACTGTCCCTCCGCGTTGTTCATACGGAACACTCCGTATTTTGAGCTAAATTTGTAGTTGATAACGTTGTCGTAGTAGAACGCTTGAGCCTCAATTTCTACTATTTCGTCTTTGATTGTCTTTGAAAGGTCCTCTTGTTCTTCCCAAGTGGTGAAGTGTTTGTATAGCTCATAAATGTTGTTAGATGCGTTCAAGTAGGCAGGGTTGAGGTCTTTGAATGTAACCCTAGCCTTGAAGAGGTCAGGGGCGTGCGCCTTGATGATCATCTTGTAGCAGTCCTTCTGGTAGTAGTTATTCTGACTAATTTCCTGCAAGCATTGCTTTGCCAAGGGGTCATTTTTCAACTGTTCAGTGTATTTCTCGCTGCGCTCGCCGATGCCTTTGAAGAGGATGTTTTCAGAGTTTCCAAACTTGAAATTGGCTTCATATGATACCTTGATTTGGTTCCTAAGAGCCTCGTCGAAGTTCAATGGAGCAATTTTAGGCTTGATCATCTTGAATAAGGCGCTCATTTGATAACTTCCTTGGACAAACACGGCAGCTTTAACCTGATTGTCTACTACACTGTTGGCTAAAGCGGCGGTGAGCACAAACTCTTTCTTCTGCTGTCCATCAAATACGGTGCTAATGTCAACCACCCGAACTTTTGCGGATTTGATGCCTGATGCAACGAGTTTGACCAAGTCTTTACTGCGAGCCTCACTGTTGGCTGTGACGTCACTGGTAAAACTCGGGTACAATTCACCGCTTTCATTCTGGTTGTACAGTGTATCTATAATAAGAAATTTAATTGTATGAATGAAAGATAATGTTCTAAACGATGTAAAAAAATTGTTCTAAGAATGGAAAGCCTTTTTAAGTAAAAAATACCAAGATACAGTGAATAATAATAGATGGAGAGTGAATAATATCTTATATAGGTAAACTTAAAAACTTACCAATGAAGGTTGAGATAGTAACATCCTTGTTTTTGGTATCCTTGGCTACATATTTCAAGTCAAATCGGGTGCAAGCAACGTCTTTCTGGTACAATATGTTACGAATGTTTGTCAAAAGATCAGCACCAAATACATTTGTCTTGAAATCAGAAGAGAATGAGTGTCCATTCAGATATAGGCCAACACCGGCAAGTTCACCTAAATTAATGTCAGTTGACAGAACTGGGACAGAGCGTTCAACGAGTTTAGTAGCTGGGTCTTCAGCAACGGTAAACGGGGAATGCAACTTCTGCACAGTGGTGTAGGGCCACACACTCAAGTGAATAAGGTTAGTGTCTTGTTCAGGAAGCACAAAAGTGAGTTTGAGGTCCCCACCCTTCACTTTCGTACTAAGCTTGGCGGGGATGTGGATTTGGAGTTTGTTAACAATACCACTGCTAGCGTAGTTTCCACTAAAAGTATCCAAGAAACCAACACTGCCATCCAAGTTTCTGGCATAAGTGAAACTAATCTCGGTATTGAATGATCCAACTCTGTCCATAGTGAGTTTTGCCTTAGCATTTCCTTGTACGATGAAAACAATCGGTTCTGTGTATGCAAACACAAAAGGCATACCCGCAGCCAGAGGGAAAGTGACTATCACTTGCTTGTCAATCATCACCTTGGTGAACTGATTCTCCAGACCAGAGAACAAGTTTTCAACGTTCCTAACGGCATCCGAAATAAAAGCTGTAAGTTCCTTTTCGCTAAAAGTGAACAGTCTCTGATTGTTCAAATTGTCAAGGAAGAAGGCGCCTTCAAGAGGGTTGCGGGGTTCACGTTTGATGTTTAGTTCTTCAACAATCTTCTTAGCTGAGAATTTGAAGTTAGTATCCGATTTGGAAGAGCGTTCGTAGATGGTCTGCTTGATGTAGTCGAACAGATTTTGTACGTCGGAGACGGATAGTGTGAACTGGAAATTAAAAAAGTCATGTTATGGATTGGTAAAGCATGGGTTAATGTTCCAGTTATAATCATATTTTTGTCCACTATGACATAAATAGGGTTTGCTTAAGTATTTTGGAAAAGGGTCATAAAAGTAATTACCCAGTCTTCCTCGGTAATTCCAGTGCCTCTTAATCTCAAAGCTTGCCTCTGGTACTTGGGTAGGATATTGTTTTCACTGCCGATATACGACAATTCCCTGAAGTGGGCGAGATCATCGCTGCTCGTGTACTCTTCAATTATGCTATCAGCTGAGTTGCGGTATCCATATTTTCCTTTGGCGACAAAGCTTGAGACAGACTGGGCAGTCTTGGCGCTAAAACAAAGAAAATAAAGTATTGAAACTTAATTTAATAAGCGAGATACAAAATTGATGAACTTCAAGCATTTCTCTAGTTAGTGTAAGAATATTATAATTAGTAAGGAAGTACTTACAGCTCTGCGAAACGTGGGTCCTTCAGGTTGGCGGCGAAACCAATGCTGGTTGCCAGTACTCCACGTACTTGGGTGCTGGGATCATCATTCGTCATGTGTGCCATTATTTGCATCATCTCAGCAGTAGGGAAAGCCAAGAAAATGTTAAGGGCAGCAGCTACTCTGACTTCGTAAGGCTCAGCGGTGTTCTTCAAGATGCTGAAGAGTACAGCACGGACATCTTCGTTCTTCAGGTTAGCCAAGGTTTTCAGACTAATAACGATTTGGGTACGGAGATACTTGGAAACTGCGATGCGACCCTCGAAGTAAGGAGCAAAGACCTTCAGGATTTCGGGACGAGCTAAGTTGCCAAGGGTTCTTACATAAATCTGGGCTTTGCAGCTGTCGCCTTCTTCGACGGCTTTCTTCAGTTCCTGGGAGAGACGTGGAATGACTGTGTCAACCACGAATAATTCTTGTTTGCCGGAGCGGATGAATTTGGTGACAGCCAATAAGGCGGAAGTGTTCAGGAACTTCTGTTCCACAACTACGGGGCTGAAAGCGAGTTCAAAGAAATCATTCGTAACTTCCTTTGTATGGAAGCTAAGACTGCCAGCCACAGAAGCGATAACTTCAGCGGCTTCTTCGCCTTGAACTTTCTTTGTCACAATCCACGCCTTGATTTCTTCAAAAGCTGCAATGCTGCCTGCTTGAGCAACTGCATCACGGTAGATTATCCACATCTTATCCTTAGCGACCTCAATGCTGCTAGTCATTTGAGTTAGTTGTTCCGCGTCCATCAACATGATGAAACGAACAAGGAGATTAAACTTCGAAAGGAAGTCGTTCTTAGGCAGGTTGCTAGGGTCCTCCAGTAAAGGAGTGATTTCTTGGAGCAGTTTCTGGGCAATGACAACGTTTTCTGCATTAGCTTCGAACTTATTCGTGAGCAAAAGCGAATCGATCTCACGAAGTAAACCAGATTCTGATTTCTTCCATTCAGCTTTACTTTCCGGTTTGACTTCTGTCAGGGTGAATCCGACATAACTGTAGACCTCAGCCTTTTGTTTTCCAAACACAAGAGGATTTACAAAGACAGAGCTCAAGGTCTCCGATTTGTAGATTGTTCCTTGCTTACCAGCAAGAATGCGTGATTCAGAAGTGTGCTTGATGAACTGCTTTTCTTCGTTTTCGTAAGCGATTCCGTTCCACACAGCGCCCTCTGGCACCCCAAAAGAGAAACCAACACGTTTCTTGCAAGAACCATAATTCTTGCTCTTAGTGATTTCGATTGGGTCCTCAGCAAACGCAGGTAACTCACGACGCACTTCCGCGGAAAGTGGCGAAACGGAATATAAAGTTTCACAGTCACCGGTGACGTCAGCTTCCGTCTTCTTGAAGAGACCTTGGAAGGTTTCCTTATCGAAACTGTTTGGGAAGTTTTGGACTTGGCCATAAGCAGATAGATCTACTTGGAGAGCACTGATCAGACCCTTTAGTAAGTTCTCGTTAGCGATAGAAAAGGAAGCGGGTACTTTCACGGAGAGGACACGGCCTCCATTGACTAAAATCTCAAAAGTATCATCGAGTTTCTGAACTGGTTGGTATTTTAAGTCAGAAGGAACATTGTTAATGTCCATTTGACTTTGGATTTGGGCGTACAATGGGTTTTCAAGTTTAGCTACAAGTTGTCCTGGTTTCTGGACGCGGATGACGAACTGGGTCTTAAAGGCATTGCCATTACTGTTGCTGTTTTCGAATTTGGTCCATGTATAGGAATCCACGTCATAGATGTATTCTTTTCCTACTTGCCAGGGCCATTTCGGGTTTTCGGTGAGCGGACTCGACGCGACGGCGGCTGAAAGAGAATATAACACACGGTTTAATTCAAAGGTATGAACGCGTGAGATACCTATGATTTTTAAATTGGAACTAAGATAATAGGGAATTGCATGTGATTCAAATAAGAGTCAAGTATTTTTTTTTTTTAATTAAATTACTTCAGAATTATCAATCAATCAATCAAAGTTTATTTCAGAAAACTTCCATATGTGGTGGTAACAATGTATACTTATGAAACTAGTGTTAGTAACAAATTAAAATCTAAGCTGCGTGAGGCACGCCGATCCTGGGGAATGTCTACTTGACTGCGTGCAGTCGTATCCACCGCCCCAAGATCGCAGAGTCCCACCTATCAGCCAACGCTCTAAGAATGATGTTGGGGCTGGCGCGGACACAGCGTAACAAAGATTCGCATCTCTTGCGCATGATATCCGAAAAACTATCAACGTGCGCAACCTCATAAACAAACAAAACGCGGCAGCCCCATAAACACCCGGAACGTGTTATTATATTGTATGCGCAGGCCACTAATATGTCCTCTGCGAAAAGTTCACCCACAGGCTGCACGTGTAAAAGGATTGACAGAAGGCTTTGAAAAGCGTCACCTTAACCTGAGCCGTACAACGTGCAAACCTATTATGCCTCCATCAATATTTTTGAATAAAATTTCTTTTTGAGCGAGAAATTAATTTTTTAATAGTCCCAAAAAACTGTGGGTTATTCAAATGACGATGACGGATGACGTGCCGGATGTGACGTAACAATTCAGGACAACAAACAAAATGTCAATGTCAAGTCAATCAACAAGTGTCAAGTCAAATGTCAAACACTCCTACAAAAAGTAGTGTTTGACATTAACTTGACACTTGCTTGTTTGTTTTCATGGAATGTGACGTCTTAAATAGCCCAGATCGCGTGGATATTTTTAAGTTTTTTTTTAAGTACTTTAAATTGCTTTTTAGCCGTCTATTATTTGACGATGTAAACTATAGAATAAAAAAATTAAAAAATACATGCATATTCCCGCAATTAAACAAAAATACTGTTTTATGAATAAAAAATAGATCATATGAGCAATTTCGACAAGAAAGACCAATTCCAAAAAGTTCATAAATAATCTTGTTCTTATAACCTACCTATAAAAACACCTAAAATATCGAACAGGTTAAGCTACGCTTGCCGCGGTCGGTCAGTGGATACCCATCCACGACCATCTTTACATATCGAGATCCCTCCATTACTCCGAAAGCATTTATAGCCGTTGGTCTCGGCTGTCATATGTGGATCTTCGACAGTCGTTACGGGTCGTCAGTTGCCAGAAAGTCTGACAACCATACAGTCTTACCAAGGGATATCGTATTACCCAGTACAGTTACTGGGTAATACGATATCCCTCGGTAAGACTGTATGGTTGCAACCCAGTGGTTGTGGGGTTCAGATAGGCAGTCCCTCCATGAAACATAAAGATATTCAGCATCGGCTTAGACTGGAAGCCGACCCCAACATACATTGTTGGGAAATGGCTAGGCGGATTGATTGGCCTTCAGCGGTTAACAAACATTTTGACAGACAAAAGCAAAATAAATAACATACAGACAAACAAAGTGTTCCCAATAAGTTGCTTCAGTGCCATTTTATTACTACAGAACTTAAAGCGAACAGAACAAATAAAAAATATGATGTGACTTACCGATTATCGCCGTCAATACAAGCAATTTCATGATCCCAAGTCCTTGTAGTGTTGTGTTCAGTGTGGCACGGTTGAGCACACTTCTGATACCCGACTCTGCTATGCGACAGTTTTTATACTCACACCCGGCCCTCAATATACGGTTTAGGCTGTTTTAGGCTGACCCCTAACCTCAAAAATTATGATAACGTACGTTCTAATGTACAAAGATTGTACCCTGGGCTGGTCTTTTAGGATTCCGTGTGTCCAAATGAAAAAAAACGGAACCCTTGATCCCGGAACGAGTGATCTTATCACTCGTGTCTGTCTGTACGTCTGTCAGAGCCAATTCCGAATCTATTTGAAAGTTTCTTACACTTTACCGTGTGACCTGAATGAAAGGGAAGGGAAATTTTAAAATAAATAGAGTTATTTAAGAAAATTGATGAAAACTGACCCCCTTATCTCCGAAACTACTGGTATTCAGCTGCGTCCGGTTAGACTGGAAGCCGACCCCAACCTAGTTGGGAAAAGGCTAGGTAGATTGATATTGATCTACGAAACTGCTGAGCCTAAATTTTGAAAAAATACAGAAAAAAGTTCTATACTTATAGATTACAGAAAAAGTTATATGAAGTTTATGGTCCTAAAATAACATGTTGAATCTCCCAATATTGTGCGTACAAACTTATTTGCAGTTAGAATGTATGGAAGAAAGCGTTTTTCAACGTTTAAATAAAGTCATCCCAACTTCGGAACCCTTCATTGTGCGTGGTCCGACACGCACTTAGCCGGTTTTGTTTATTTTTTATTACTTTTATCTTAACAGTTAGGAAAGTTCCACCATATATCTGGCGGTGTAGTAGACAAAACTAGGTGTAACTACTACTTAGGTGTACCTATCTATTATTATCTGTTGTTATTCATTTGTTAATAAGTATTACGAAAGGACATGACCAGTTCCTGCATTCGAATTCGGGAACTTGTATAGGATTACAGTAAATACACTATGATTTAAAAATAAAGATCTAATTTACCATGGATAAATTATTCCGAATAAAGCCGAGGTTAAAATTTCTGCATAAACAATATTTTAATTGCTTCCGCTTTTTTTTTAGAGTGCGTTTCATCAAATAGTTCCTATGCCGTAATGTTGGTTCCACTGTTGTAGGACGAACATTTGTACGTTACGGCGCCACCTAATAAGTCCGTTGTTAAAGTGCCAACATTACGGCATAGGAACTATAATGATGAAACGCACTCTTTATGTACTTCCCGATTTTGACGTTCCATTGTATCTATAACCATCCGGTAACCATAATAAGCTACACATAGTATAGGAAAAATAAACTAAGAACGAATTATATTCGATTAAGAGAATAAATGAAATGGAATATAATTATACTGCATGATTTGTTTATACTTAATTTGATTTATTTACACGCCTACAGGTTAGGTTTTTTATGATATTTGTGACTATCGAACACCATAATAGGTAATCTCAGTGTGTTAAGGACTGTTATTTCTTTTACAATGCATCTGACATTAGTGGCGGGACCAAAAGCACTATATATTAAGGTAGCAATCATAGGCGTACCCAGCTTCTGGCCTAGGGGGGGGGGGCAAGTCAGATTTTTTAGGTCGGATCGTCCGCGGTTGTTTTGTCATACACACTACACAAACACACTACATGAAACATTAGGTATATGTAGTGTAGTGTGTAGGGCAAACAGCCTACCGAAGACTCCCTACCGATTACCGAATATTACCAAATACTGCCGAGCGTTCGAACGCTCAGCTGTATTTGGTAGATTCGGTAATCTTCGTCCGCCATTGTCGCGCGCGGTTTTTTGCCAATTGCACCGTGCATTTTGCCAGTGTCTATTGCGCGGTTTATTTAAAAGTTAGAGCATAAGGCCCCGTTTACACTTTGATTAGTAATTAGCCGAGTTCATACATGTTCTGCGAGATTTCCAGAGCCGGAGCTGCAAGCCTATTGCCATCAACCGGGCAAAAATCTGGACTCCACTTGCTACTGATATATTATAGATGGACAAACCCAATCACACTTTGCCTGACCCGGGAATCGCAGCCAGGACCTCATGCTCAGGTCCTGGGTGTGATTCCCGGGTGCAGCGCTACAGCGCTTGTGACCACTAGACCAACGAGGCAGTCAAATGATTTCAATTTTAGTGCTCGGGAAAAAATCGAGTATCATTTATCCCTACTTGCACATCCGATCTTGGCGTCACGTTGTGTTTACAGTTCGTTGTGTACTGTCGATTTTTGTGTTCTATTTCTAGCGACCATTGCTATTCTTTACGAACATCTCATATCTTTACGGATATCTTCAAAGCCTGATTACCATTGCTATATAAAAAGGATTCATCTGTTTTGCTCTACGATTCGATTAAATGGATATTATGCTGAGGTGCATAAACTGTGGCATATTTCGTAAAGCGGGGTCAAAGGCGTATTATTTCAATGCCAACCTTACCCCTGCTAGCGAGACTTGCCCGGTGGTTGAATAATAATAATAATAATAGCCCCACCGCCGTATCTCTACGTTGACGTCGTGGTGGGGCTTGCGCGCTCCGAACTCTAGGTCTGTTCCGGTAGAGTTTACTTTGCCGGAACGGGTCTGGGATGAGGAGCTAGACCAAGAGAGATACAAAAACCCGCAGGGCAGCATGTGGCGAGCTGTTGGGCAGTAGCGACCCCACGGACCCTACCTCCTGGGAGAAGTCTTGTTCCTCACCTCTGGCTAGCCTTTATTGGCCGGCTGGAGTGAACACTGACGAGGAATAGAGCTCCCACCTCATTCTTGCCTTGATTGGCCGGCTTGAGTGGAGATTCGCAAGAGCAAACATGCTCGGAGGAAGGAAGTATTCCAGTAAGATGCTGGTAGGGATCTTGACCGTACTTCCGGGATTGTCCTGATAGCCGTGAAATACCTCTCCACTCCTCTTAAGCACCTCAGGACATGTTGCCTCCTTGTCGCTACGTCACTATGTGCTAGCGACCGTTTTCGGGGGCCCCTTATTGAGTGTGCAAGTCACCCCCTGCTATTTTATCTGTGTATTTTTATAAACATTGGTCAGGCAGGGGCCATAGTCTTTCCATACTCGTAGTTCAAGATAACCAGTTCACTAACCAAATATCAAATATCTTTGTTTCCATATCATGCTACGCTAATCGGGGATTGTCCTTGGGTGCACTTGTATAGTGCGAACAGGGATAATCGTCGGTTGGTGCTTCATTCGATTAAAAGTGTCTAACGAGCCTCTGCGAGTTGGTTTCGGCCCCTCGTACGCCTTCCAAAAGACCGGGACCCCATGGTCCCGACATATGTAAACATATATAAAATAATAATAATAATAACAAACGGCAATACTGATACATCAACAACGAAATTTTCTATATCTCGTATTTACTATATTTAATTATCTCCATAAGCCGCCTATATACAAAAATCACAACAAAACCTCTTTTAATAAATAATTAATAAATTCAGTAACAATAAACATCATTAAAATGAAAAAACCAAAAAATCATATAAAAATCAAAAATGACGGTGTCAAAGGACCCTCCACGCAAATAAATTACAGATAATTATAACACTAGTATGGACTTCAAAACATCATGTTGACGAGATCAGCAGCCCGCCGCGCACGTCTTCCACCTCCGGAATCGTCGCTCAGCCCCGCCTCGCCGCCGCCGGAACCTAGCCCCATCGTGAGTGCTGTAATACCGGCCGTGGCATTTGCTTCGAGCTCGAGCGACGAATATTTTTCCCCGCCGACGTCACAACACCTGTACGTCGGCAGGGGAGAGGCCGGCCACCGAGGAGATTGGGACTTAGGGGCCAACCGGCCCCGAGCCGGGTCCCCGCTGCCCGCGGTTGTGTGCAGCGCATGAGATGGAATCAGTCTATGAACGAGAACGTCATGCGCATATACTACGGGTCTACAGAGGAGGGAACTAACCTCGCTGCATATCGCGATAGGATGCTGTCTCTGTTCCAGGAACTAGAACCAACCGTCAACGTCTCGGCCCAACGACTGTCGGATCAGGTGTGGATCATCCAACGCAACCACAGGTTGAACGATGCTGCACTTGATAGGCTGCGCTCAGAGGTACTGAGCAACCGTATCGTCTCGACTCCGGCACAAACCGCGGCACAACCGTCAATTCCTGACTCAATTCCGCCGCGGTCCAATCATGTTGAAGAGGAGAATGATAGGGTTATCACAGTAAGTAGCCAGTGCAACGCCCGATTGAGGAGCGCTCTGGAGGATGCGTTTCGCGATTATAGGCACACCCCGACCGAACTTAGACCCCGACTACCACGCTTACCTATGCACAAGAAAAATAGGGCGCTGGAGTGTGCCTTGGACTCGCAGCTTAAAAACTTTCGAGAGCAGCGAGAATCTCGTTGATACACACTCGATCGTGTATTGCGCGGCTGTTGCGGCATGTCGTTTAGCTAACGTCAAGTTCCCAAACTGTGACAGAGCTACTCGACTAAAACCAGCCGTACCAGCCTGGCAATGCAGGACCGAGCGCCGTATCGATGGGGCCAGGGTACTCATCGGCAAACTATACAGCTTCAGGGAGGGCAATACACGACCACGAGTGATGCGCTTTGTGAGACGGGCATTCTCGGGGACAGGAATCAGTCCTCCAGAATACATGTCCCGTGTCACAGAGCGCATCGACTTGCTGAAGCAAAAAGTCTGTGCATGGGCGAGCCGAATTCGGCGGTATAAGCGGCGGGTTGACCGATACACGCAGAATTGCATGTTCCAGAGCGATGAGAGGTGGATATATAGAGCTTGGGAGCGACCTGAACAAAATGTGGCAGACGTGTGCCGCCCGGATGATGCCACCACGAGCGCATTCTGGCGCAGCATCTGGTCGATGCCCGTCTGTCACGCTGAGGCTGACTGGATACAGGATGTCGAACGAGTGTGTGAAACTATACCAGAAATGGAAGCTGTATTAATCTATCCACAAGACGTAGCCACAGCAGTCCGTCCGTTACAGAATTGGAAATCACCGGGACCGGACGGACTGCACAACTTCTGGTTAAAATATATTTATTTATTTTATTATTTTCGGAAGGCTTACAGACAAATATCTTTATAATAATATCAATAATATAAAACTAAGTTGCTAATTACAAGCCCCCACAGATGAATACAACATGTACTCCCTCATAGTCTAAGTTACTTTATAAGCAAATAAATTAAATAAATTAATAACCTTAATTTAGCTCCCTCAACTCTATTATATATATATATGTATATATACCGGATGATTTTTTTTACCGTCTCGACAAACATAGGGTGTAGTAGGTGAACGGAGTAGAAGCCAATGGCATAGTCAACTAAATTTTTTTTTTTTTTATACCCTTTAAACAAATTGATTTATCTAAAAATACTACCCATTTGAAGTAAACTTTTAATACAAAAACAATAAAACCAGAAATTATTTTGTTTTTAAATAAATCCATGAAAAAATATCGAAATTCAAATCATACGCACCCTACTAAATGCACGGAATTTATCAATGAATTAGATACGTTCCTTTGCGGCCGATAGGTACTCGCCGCACTTGCCGTCGGCTTCTTTGATATCACCAGGCGCTTGAGCCGCCGCCGCCGCGCCGGAGCTGCTCGCTCGCGCATCCCCCCGCCCGCCCGCGTCCCGAGCTTCAGTCACCTGCGATTAGTCACGGCGGCGTGACGTCGCGCTGTTTGTTTACACGTATGCATCGTGCACCCGGTCATATTTGTCGTATCTAAACATGTACGAATATTCTAACGTAGAGTATCTTGTTTGGTGAAAACAGCCAGTGCAAGGCGAATGTACGCAGAAAAAGAAAATCTTCAGTCGCTACGAAGGAACGGTATCCGTTCTCCTCAAATTCCCCCTGCCCTCGGACCCCGCATGGAGTTTTGTCACTGGGTGCAGAACCGTTCTGTCATTGACACCATGTTGCAAGACGTTCCTGATCCCTATCTGCAAGACATGTACTTCCAGCATGACGGATGTCCAGCTCACTACGAACGATCTGTGCGCGCGTATCTCGATGGTCAATTTGGTGATAAGTGGATAGGTCGCGGTGCACCTGTGAACTGGCGGCCGAGGTCACCAGACCTACATAACACCCCTTGACTTTTATTTGTGGGCCGACCTAAAACGTTTAGTCTGACGTTTAGTGTATACCGAAGAAGCTCAAAGCGTTAGTGATTTAAGACAGCGAATAATTTAAAACGCTTTTAATGTTTTGAAAAGTGATAGAGATACGCCTCGAAGTTTACCGAACAATATGCAAAGACGTGCTAGTTTATGTTTAGAACGAAACATTTTGAACAATAATTACCTACTGCGATATCGCTAAAAAGGTAGGTACAGACCTAAGTTAATTTTTTGTAAAATGCGCGCAATGCGCGTGCGCGTCTGTCGGTCGTGTCGCCCGCGCGCGAGTACCGCTCAGCTGCTCGGCTCTCGTACGTGAACCCCGGTAAGTGAACTCTCACGCACACATCAAGTTTCTATGTACGTGTGTGTGCGTAGGCGCGCCGACGTTACTTAGCAACGGGTCGACCGAACAACATTCTGTCAATGTTCTCGCTCCCGCATGTATGCACGGCCTTTTCATTTTGAATGAAGTACAGTCGAGTATTCTTGCTTATTCAAGTATTTATTGTTTCGAATTATTTAAAAAAGATTACTTAGATTGTTTTAAAAGTTCGTTCTGAGTCTTTGTTACTGTTTTCGTTTTATTTGTAAGGATAGGTTTACTTATTATTTTATCTTTTTAATTGGTAAATTGGTGGGGCATTTGTACTTACGTAAGTATTTGTTGTGTTTTATTATTTTAGGTAGGTTAAGTTTTCTTACTTGTGTTAAGTTATTACCTATTTACTACTTATTCTTTTGGTGTGAGGCTTATTTGGTCAATTGGGTATTTGTATTGTATGTTTGAGAATTTTTGGGTATTGTGTTCATTTTATTTGTAGATCAGGTTTGTCTTAGTTTATTAGTAAGTGGACTATAAATGTTATTGCGTTGATTTTGGAAACGTTTTCAACACGACTGTACCATGCGAGGGGCGGCCGCTTACTAGGTTTCTACGCAAAAGAAATGTGCGTGCGTTTCGCTCGCACACACGCACAACTATCATTCATGCGCCATCGCAGCCTACGCCGTTTACTATCTCCTATTTTGGCTATTATTCGTTTTTACGCACGGGCCGTAGGATGGATAGTTTTCATGATTTTTGAAGGAAATTCCGAACCTGTACAATCTCAATGGTACTAAGCAAATATTCTCGGGTATGGCTTCTGTTCCACTTACACAACACACCTGATTATGCTCGAGACGGTAAAAAATGTCATCCGTATATGTATATATATATATACATATATATACATAATCAATTCTATTCGCCAAAAGCTAATCAGGACAACACACCGTTCAAGTGCAGGCAGATGCCTCTTGTACAAAAAATGGCTTTGCTAAGAGCTTCCTCAGAGTGCTTACATTGGTGCAGAAAAGATCAATGACCTGTTCACAAGAAATTTCGTTAAAGCTGCGACTGGCTCTATGAAAATATGCATTACGTCTATAATTAGTGTTTACGTAAGGTACATGTAGAAGTGGACGCTGTCGCAGCCCCATCTGATTAGTGCGTATCGATAATTTTGAAACAAGTTCAGGACAGTCAATTGAACCATTTGCGATATTAAACAAGTAACATATATCATTAATATGACGTCTACGGTCAAGTGGCAGAAAATTATACCTTCTACATCGGTGATTGTAATCCACAGATACTTGTCTCGCCCTGTAATCCAGGTACTTAAGAAACTTTCTCTGAATACCCTCAATACGAGACTTGTAGATCCCGTACTGAGGGTTCCAGACTTGCGATGCATACTCAAGGTGGCTGCGTACGAACGAACAATACAAGACTTTAATCGGTTTTAGTGATCGGAAACATGCTGAGGTTCTCATTATAAAACCAAGTGCTCTCAACGCTTTATTTACTATGGTATCAATATGCTGATCGAAGACTAGCTTGCTGTCTTGAATAACCCCAAGATCTCTAATACTATTGACTTTGCCTATACTTATATCACAAAGTTTGTATGTGGAATCAATTATCGATTTCTGGCGCGTAAAAATCATGTGAAAACATTTTGTAACATTCAATTCCAACCTGTTACGTCTACAGTATTCTTCAAATCTATTCAAATCAGCTTGTAACAGGTGCGTATCAGATATGTTACGGATATTTTTATGAATCTTCATATCATCAGCATAAAGTAATATGTAACTAGCTTCAAAACAATGTTTCACGGTAGTAATAAAGATAGTAAATAATAGTGAACCTAATATAGAACCCTGAGGAACCCCCGAGGGGACAGAACACCATCCAGATGTGTACCCCTGAAGCACCACAGCCTGCGTTCTGTTGTCAATATAAGACGAGAACCAACGATATAAATCTCCATGTATTCCTGCCTTTAATAGCTTCTCCAAGAGCCGTGCGTTGTCAATACGATCAAAACATTTACTGTAATCAGTATAGATAACGTCAACTTGTGCACGGTGTTCCATAGCCTCAGATATATATTCATGGGATAAGATTAAGTTAGATGTAGTGGAACGCTTTCTGAGAAAGCCGTGCTGCTCATCACCAAAGTTGCATTTTATAGCATCGTATACATCAGTAAACACTATGCGTTCTAGGATTTTGGAGAACAGACATATCTTAGATATTGGTCGATAATTAGAGATACCCGACTTATTACCTTTTTTGAAAACGGGTAACGAACGCGGATTTCCAAATTTTTGGAACTATGCCTTCCGAGAGAGACCGCTTGAATAGAATACACAGTGGCACAGCTAGGCTGTCGGCACAATTTACAATAAATACTGGAGGCATATGATCAGGACCGCCAGATTTGGTAAGGTCCAAGGACTTTAATAACTTTAAAACCTGAGAATGAGACACACTTATTGCTCCGATGCATGCCAGATTATGTTCAATGCTAATGCCACCAGAAGTAGCGGGCACAGGATTGGGTTCCTGGAATGTTGAATGGAAATAGGTTGCGAACAGATTGCTCATCTCCTCACCTGTACTCACGGTCTTATCACCATAATGCATTACTTTTGGTAAAGTACCGGAGTTCCTTTTGCTCTTGAAATACGACCAAAAGGATTTTGGGTTCTCAATGATTGACGATTCAATTCTATCCATGTATGTATTGAAACAAGTTTTCTCCAAGTCGACCGCTCTGCTACGCAAAATAGAAAAAGAGTGAAAGTCTGACATATTCCGTACGTTTTGAATTTGCGGTGGTATTTATATTTTTCTCCTTTAGTACTTTGACCAAAGCCGAATCATACCAAGGCGGATAAGATGATTGTCTAACTGATTTAATCGGTATATACTTATCTCTAAGTTCATACAATTTATTATAAAAGAGTTTCCACAGCACTATCTAACGAATCATGAAGTAAAAATTCATTCCAGTTGACTTGGTCGAGTTCAGATTTAATAGCCGCTAGAAAACAAATACTTCGTAGTCAATTTATCATTCAATTTGTGAATCTCAGCAAAATCGGCAGTAATCGATAATGGTTTATGATGCAAGTCCACAGGTAATGCTAAAGGCAGAATCGTTAGAGAAAACCAAATCCAATAATCTCGCACTGCTATTTCTTTCGCCGTTATATTGTGACAGGTTAGAAGTGAGAACTCCATCAAAAAACTCTCTCAAGTGCTGACATGATACATTTTGCGGGATCAGTTCATTGCCATCAGAATTTGTCCAGTCTACATTATTCCCAAAATTAAAATCACCCATAATAATGAATTTATCTAATGGGTGGGTCAAGATCAAGTGGTTAACATTAGTACTAAAATTATGTAACTGATTATAATATGAATTGCCAAGGTTTTCTTTACAAAGATATAAGGCGCAATTGTGTAAATTATAATTTACCTCAGGTCTAGATCTTTTTAAGATAATTGAGACCCAAATGTCTTCGGCAGAACTTCGCCATTCATGTCGTTCTACAACAGTAAGCCCACTTCTTACCGCTATCAAAACGCCATCGCCCCGCTTCTGCGAGGTTCTAGAGTAATTCCGATCACGCCTCCACACCAAATAGCGACTATCGAACATCTCACCACTAAAGATATCATCCACAAGCCACGTCTCAGTAAACACAATGACATCATATGCACTAAGTGATATTTTATGAAATATATCGTTCGTCTTCGTACGCAGACCACGCACGTTTTGATAGTAAATATTAAGATTAGCCATCACCAGTGAAAAATTTTATGTCACGATAAAATAAACAATTAAAAAGGGCGAACAGAATTAAGTTATGACCTAAGATATGCAAAAGGTATTCATTTCCTCGATAAAATAATATTACGGAGGTAGAAGGCAAAAACTTACAATAATCAATTAAGCACTGCAGAACACAGTGTCCAAACATTAGCAACTTCAAAACGCTTAAAATAAATGAGGTTTGAATACAAACAAAAGGTGACGAACGGTAGCAAGATAAGAATTGCCGGCATCGCGAAATGGTAATAACACACATAACAAAGTATTCCAAATTAAATCTTAATCGAAACGCAATTAGGTCCCGATTACACGGACATAGAAGTATCATATAAGTGGTTTTTCTAAAGAACTTACTCATTAGCACCGTGCAATGACACAGAACAATTAGGAAAACGCAAGTAGCACACAACGGCTTGCGGTTCCCAAACTGTTTATGGGCACAACTGGCAAAACATGTAAACACTGTTACGTTAAGGTTTATAGATATTAGTAGATGATTTTTGAAAGGCCCTTTTCTGATTTCACTATCATAACTGGGGTGGTGTCCATTTTTCTCACATGGATTTTTGAGTGTTTGACCCATACATATTGAAAATCCGTTTCGGACGCGAGTTTTTTAGTTTTAGATAGCAGTATTTTGTTTTTAGTGGTTAGGTGGTCATTTATAAAAATCCTCCGATTTCCTGCTAATCCAATTTGGTTGGTTGTTAAAGGCGAAGTCTTGGTAACATATCTGGCTGCAGCAACAAAATCTTCTTTAACATAGCGATTGCAGAACGATACAATTACTGGTTTTATGTGATCTTTTTCGCGCGTAGGCACTCTAGTAATAAAGTTGATGTGACTTCTGGCTACGGGATAATTAATTTTGGCACCAATACTGGCGATAATTTGAAACAAGTTTTCATTATTAGATGGCGATAAACCTTTCACTTCCACATTGCTCATTCGCGACCATTGATCCTTGTTGTCCGAATCTTCTTCTAGTTTATCCAGACGCACCTGAAGCTGATCCATCTGACCCTGAACTTTCTTTCCTAGCTGAACAACGCGCTGCTCCATGTCATTTATCTTCCATTAAACTCCTTAACAACTTCATTGAACTGCTGGTTTATAGAGGATTTCATGTCGGCGAATTCACTCCTAAGTGCCAGGATTTCGTCCTTCAGACCTTCCAATGGGGCCAACTTTGCAGACAATACCCGGATCTCCATTATCACCGCAGATTCCGGTTCCAACCTCGGTAACACCGGTGAACTGGTTGGATGAAGAGCCGACGTCTGTTTGCATTTCATGCATCGCCAAGAGAGCTTCCTGTCTCCCAGCTTACGGTGGCCAGCCTCAGTGATGCCTGCACATTGGAGATGCAACTCATTTCCGCATACTGAGCAACGTACTCCATCAGTCAGCTGATCATCACATTTACCACACTTCTTTGGGCCATCCATTATTTATTTTTTGGATTTATGATTTTAAAGTCAGTCACTTTGAGGAACACTGGCTAATTATTAAAATCTACAGCGGTTCAGTTAGAACGCGAGCGTAGACAACAGGGCCTACGACGAGACTAAATGGCTGATTAGTTCACACACTCGCCTGGCATCTCAATTCCAGACATCCTTAGAGTCTGGGTCGCTACCGCAGTTTCTAATAACAGGCGTTACCCACCTGCTCCAAAAGTCAGGTAGTCCCGCGGAACCGAAGAATTATACACCGTGGCATTTTAATCGTCTTTCATCCGCAGCCCACTTCATGTATCCAATGACTACTACACATTCATAAAAAAAGATAGGTATTTATGAACATTTGAGAAATTAAAAAAATAAAAAATAATTCAATAGTAAGACGCATGACGTAGTTTGAAACATCCTGTTATGAGCGCGGTCCGAGCATTTCGTTCCAAAGGCGGCACGGACTGAAGCGGCGGCATCTTTAACAGAGTTCATTCCTATTGCAAAAATGTGTGTAACCTTTTTTTCTTTTAATGCCATCCTTATGCCTACGGAATAGAAGTCAAAATCGGTTGAACGGACTGTATAAAGGTTTGTTTCAATATCTAATCTTATTTCAAATGGGGTATATGTACATAGTAAGTGCAGATTAATAAAAAAGAAAGTTACAAACATACGGCCGATTTCAATAACTGATCAATTTGTCTTCGTTCGACCCTATTGAAGATAGAAATTTGACTCATGTCTACTAACCTAGCAAATAACAAACAAAAGATATGTAGTTACTGAAATTGCAGTCCTGGCACTTGCGGGTTGATCACACCTCGGTTGCGTAACATTTTCAGATTATTTGGCGCAGCGTACAATCTCCTTGCTCCCCGTAAATTGTCACCACTCACTGCGTACAGGCGCACCATTTGTAGGTACTCGATATTCGAGTATCGATAGTTCCTCATAATCATTGTGAATACCTACTTCACAATGATTATGAGGAACTATTCACTTCTTGCACTGTAACGATCGCGAACAACGTTTGATATCCGGTAGCGCGCGCGCACTTCCACTTCCGGTATTCGGCCGCAACTGAGACGCTGCGAGATTGACCTTCACTTATTTTTCGAGTGAAAGGGGCGGGGCGTGACACGCGCGGCTCTACTCAAAGGATAGCATTAGAGCTCCTCATTGGATGACAGTCCACGTGGACTATGCTTGATTGGCTTTCGGTATTGGAATGATCTACTCGACCCGTGCGCTGCGTAGGTATGTTCTACCGTTTGATACGTAAACATTAATAACAGGATGTTTCAGAATTCTAATGCAATATTTATTTTTCTTTGTACCTATTATATTAATTAATGGTAAAAAAAAAAAAATCGTGTCTGGAGGTATTTTATGTCGGATACATTGAGTGGACCACCTTTGTAAGACGATTAAAATGTCACGGTGTAGACCGATCACATAATTATTTGTCGACGGTCTATAAACTTCTTACATCCATTTTGAGAGTGAAAATAAACACACACATTGACAATAATTCAATAATGTCCGCCTCTCAAAATGGATGTAGGAACGGGTCCCGCGGTACTAAGGAGCTACTCCTCATCAACATGGCCATAAGCCAACAGGTTCGTCGATCCCCTAAGGACCTGTCGACATGCTGGATAGACTATAAGAAGGCCTACGGCTCGGTGCCACATACATGGCTCATGAGGGTGCTGGAGTTGTACAAGATTGATGCAACTCTACGTACCTTCCTTGAGTCATGTATGGGGCAATGGAGGACAGTTCTTCGCTACCCGGGGTGTCGACAGATCCGAGGGAATGATGAACCTGTACAGATTAAACGGGGAATATTTCAGGGCAACAGTTTGAGTCCGCTTTGGTTCCGCTTGGCCCTGAACCCTCTAAGCACACTGCTAGAGGATTCAGGTCTAGGCTATCGGTTGAGGAGAGGTGGTCAGGTCATATCTCACCTCATCTACATGGATGACCTGAAACTCTTTGCCCCCAACGAATTGCGACTGATGGAGCTGCTGAAGGTAACTGAAACCTTCAGTAACGCTATTAGGATGGAATTCGGTGTGGACAAATGTGCAGTCATGCATGTAAAGCGAGGGGAGATTATGGAATCAGAGGGAATTCAACTCTCGGATTCCATATACCTCAGGTCCCTCTCCTCATCCGAAAGCTATAAGTATTTGGGTATGTCGGAAGTGTTAGGCATCAACGTTGCTGACATGAAGCAATCGTTGAAGGAGCGCTTCTTTGGTCGCCTGAAAAATGTAATAATTAGTCTTCTTCCAGGCGGAAATAAGGTGCGCGCCTTCAACGGTTGGGTCATGCCGGTTCTGATGTACTCTTTCGGCATACTCAAATGGACTCAGACCGAACTCGACGCCCTGGATAGGAGGGTCCGTACACTGTTGACCGCAAACCGGATGCATCACCCACGATCATCGGTGATGAGATTGTACATCCCGCGGAAGTGCGGGGGTCGAGGCTCTTTAAATGCGAAGATCCTCCACAATCGCGAGGTGTGCAATCTCAGAGAATATTTTTTTAAAGCCGAAGTGGGTATGCACCGCGATGTGGTGGCAGTGGACAAAGGACTCACCCCGCTCTCCATGGCTAAAGAGAACTGGCGCAAACCTGTAGTGTTTACTACAGAAGACTGCAAGGAGGTATGGCAAAGCAAGGAGCTTCACGGGCGCTTCTATCGGGCTCTTCATGAGCCCGGTGTAGATTTCTTAGCGTCCGTATCCTGGCTACATTTTGGTGACCTTTTCGCGGAAACTGAAGGTTTCGTCTGTGCAATTATGGACGAACTTATCTCGACGAATAACTACCGGAGACATATTATGAAGGACGGGACGGTTGACGTGTGTCGGACATGCCACCGTCCGGGTGAGTCCATCAGACATATTATCTCTGGTTGTTCTCGTCTAGCTAACGGCGATTACTTGCACAGGCATAATCAAGTGGCCAGGATTATTCACCAGCAACTTGCCTTGAAATATTATATAAACTTGTTGACTCTGAGGTACCGTACTACAACTATGTGCCCGACCCAGTTCTCGAAAATGACCATGTCACTGGGATTTGGATGTCACTGGACATTGTACTGGGATCGGTCTATCATTACTGACAGGACTATTGTTGCCAATAAACCTGATATTGTAGTGATAGACCGATTAGCGCGCCGCGCAATGATAGTCGATGTTACCATCCCACATGACGTGAACCTCGTGAAAGCTGAGAAAGAGAAACAAATAAAATATCTCGACTTAGCACACGAGGTTGTCGACATGTGGAATGTGAGCTCGGCTATCATTGTGCCGATTGTCGTAACGGCCAATGGCCTGATAGCCAAAAGCCTCGACCAACATCTCTCGAGGCTCTCGTTAGGCGGTTGTATCAAGGGCCTGATTCAGAAGGCAGTACTCCTTGATACGGCTCGCATTGTGAGGAGGTTCCTGTCTCTGCAGCCCTAACTACCGGTAGCTTGGACCCTGCTCCCGACACCGGCGGACATCAACTTTTTATATTTTTAAATGTTTTTTTATATTATTATTTTAATTTAAGAAATATTTAAAAATGTAATTAGATAAGAAAATAAATAAATAAACGGAAATAATAATAACGTTTATTTGGACTAAAATGATATTGTAGCCTAATACAAAAATATCTGCTTAAAACTAAGGCACACGTTTATAATATAATAATTAGGCAGCTTAACTATAAGAACTCCTAACTTCCAAACTAGGTAAAACCTGTATCTCAGAAGTCTGTGCTCCTCCACAGTGAATTAAATACAAAAAGCTGAACATTAACAATTTAGGACGTGTACAACACTAATCAAATTGCTACATTAGACCAAAAAGATGTAGGAGAGTGTAAAATATTAATTTTTATACACTTCATATAATTCAAAAGAAAATCGGCGATAGGAAAAATAAAATTAAAACTAAATAAATAAGTAAGGAAATATTGTATTGAACTTGGCAAGAGAGTGATGTGTGTGATGATGTCTCATGGTGTGGGTGAGTGTGTATGTGTAAATGTGTGAGAGGTTGTGTTAGTGGTATGTGTGAGATTATGTGGTGCGATCCGGCGAGTAGATTCTACTTTTGAATATTAAGGACTTCTTCCGTACTGGCATAGTCAAGACTTAGGAGCCATTCAGTAACCACTTTTTTACATTTTTGTTTAGTAAGCGGATATATTTTTAGCATTTGGTTAATTTTGTTATACAGATGTCCACCTAAGAAATTGAAAAATCTCTGTGCAAAGTGCGTGTGGCATGCCTTATATACGCAAATTGAATGCTTTCTACGTTTGTGTACAAAGACTGCAGGATTGTAGGTCAGGAGACCATGCATCCTTACAACAGTGTGGAGTATGAAAAGCTGTCTCACTGTTAATACTTCACAGGTTTGATAAAGATGGGTAGTGGGATGCAAGAATGGGAGAAAAGCACTAACTTTTAGTAGCGCTCTTTGAGCACGCTCCAGTTTTAATAATATGGTTTTGCATGCACCGCCCCAGCATGTTATGCAATAGACCAAAACCGATTGGCATAGCGCGGTATAAACTGTTTTTAATAAGTTATAATTTGCTAATTAAAAAATCAATAATTAATTGGCTAAACACTAATAATCTAATTATTAATTTACAAAAGACCAAGATAATGCATTTCTTTCAACGTTTGCAACCAGATCCTTTAAAAATCGAATACAATGGTCAAAATATTGACGAGACAAATGTTGCTAAATTCTTAGGGATAGTAATTGACAGCCAATTATCTTGGAAACAGCAGACAGAAGTCTGCAAAAAATTAAGTAGAGGAGCTTATATTCTCTACAACTTGTCGAAAAAAGTTAATATTGACACCATCATTATAGCTTACCATGGTCTGGTTGCCTCTATCTTAAGATACGGAGTAGTACTTTGGGGGAACTGCAGTGAAAGAGAAAGGGTATTCAAGGCCCAAAAATATTGCATCAGATCAATGACCGGCATTAATTCAACAGACAGCTGTATTCCTATGTTTAAATCCCTAAAATTATTAACCTTTCCATCGCTTTATATTCTGGAGGTAGCATTATTTGTTAAAATGAACCGAAATCTTTTTGAGACAATGATAAATCATTCTTCAAGTCGGCATTACTGAGATCCCAATACAAAGGTCTATTACATACTGGCAGTTTCAAAACAGCATTATTACTCAAAACTCAAAAAAAAAAACTCAAAGCATTTATTTCAATTAAACCATTTACAGGCACTTTTGAATTGTCAAGGAGTCTGTCAGTCAGAAATATGAAGCTAGTTGCCCATTCCAAAGCGTAGTAGGTACCTATGGAGAAGAACGGGCAAGAAACTCCACGGACACTCTTTTAAATCAAAATATTGTTACAAAATATTGGTTACATCATTTATGTTGAAATTATACATGTGAGAACAATGTAGAAAGCACGTTAAAAGCGTCCGCAATTATAACAAACAAATCAAAAATTAAAATAAGCCATGGCAGCTAAGAGATGACCAGTCACAACTGACGGCGCCCGTTCACGAACATGACGCATGGATCAGCACCATTCAGCTCAACCATTTTGAAGGGAGCTAAATGATCCAACACACGCGCCACCATCAGCGAGACATTTGAGTGAGCATGACATTCCCAGCCGCCAGGGCACATTCAATTCAATTAAAGACAAATTACCCGGTAAATGGCTCTATAGTACATAGTACTCACACCTGTGCTATGCAGTTATATAATACAAAGGAAATTGAGTTTATACAATGATGGTCTTACAATCTTCAGCAGCTCCAACATTATTTTCGAATGTTAATTAGTTAGTTGTGGTTGTGGAGCAGGACCAGCATTAAACCAAGCATTTTTATCAGAAATGTAATCCTCCAACTTATAATATGCCTGCCTGCATAGTGTGCGTTTTATACAAGTTTTGAATTTCGTCTCGTTCAGTTGAAGTATGTGGGGAGGAATTTTATTGTAACATTTTAAACAGTACCCCATGAAAGATGAGTCTACTTTAGCCAGTCTGAAACCTGGTTGAACTAATAGGTCCCTATTTCTAGTACTATAGTTATGTCTATCACCTCTTTTACTAAAAAGATGTAAATTTTTTCTTACGTGCATGATGTTTTCATAGATATATTGGCAAGCTACCGTCATGATGTTAATATCCTTAAACAGTTCCCGTAAAGAATCGCGCCTGCGGAGATTATAAATGGCTCTAATCGCTCTTTTCTGCAGAATAAAGATAGACTCGATGTCTGCAGCCCGTCCCCATAGTAAAATACCGTAAGACATGATGCTATGAAAGTAACTAAAATAGACTAGCCTCGCGGTATCTACATCAGTAAATTGACGGATTTTTCTGACAGCATATGCTGCTGAACTTAGCCGTCCTGCAAGAGATGTTAAATGAGAACCCCATTGTAGCCTTGAGTCGAGCGTGATCCCTAGGAAAACAGTTTTATCGACGAATTCTAGTTTCTCTTGATTCAATATAATCACACAATCCCTACTTTTGACATTTGGTAAAGAAAATTTTATGCACTTAGTTTTTTTTCCATTTAATACTAAATTATTAGCAGTGAACCAATTTTGGACCTGCAGTAGGGCGTTATTTACTTCGTCAAAATTTGTAGCACGTCTATCTACCTTAAAAATTAAGGAAGTATCGTCAGCAAATAACACCATGTGTGGCTGATTTTTTAATAAATGTAGTAGATCATTAATGTACACTAAAAAGAGGAAAGGACCCAAAATCGAGCCTTGTGGAACACCCATTTTTACTTTTAAACCTAGTGAGTTGATACCGTTTATTTGAACTTGCTGTTGTCTATCATTTAAATAAGATTTTACTAAACTGAGCGCAAGTTTTCCAAGTCCGTAATGCTCAAGTTTCAAGAGTAAGGTTTCGTGATCGACGCAATCAAATGCCTTGGAGAGGTCACAAAAGATTCCTATGGCGTCTTGGGCCTCTTCCCACGCGTTAAAAATGTGTCTTAATAAGGTTACACCGGCGTCGGTCGTACAACGTCCTTTGGTGAAACCATACTGTTGGTCGTGAAGGATTTTATTTGTGTTAAAATGATTGAGCATTTGATTCAGCATTACCTTTTCAAACACCTTGCTGAAAACCGGCAGCACGGATACGGGTCTATAATTATTAGTGTCTTTACTGTCCCCGGATTTGAAAAGTGGTATTACCTTACTGTATTTCATTAAATCCGGGAAGACTCCTTGATCCACACACAAATTAAATATTAAGGCTAAGTAAGGCGCTATGGTTTCAATTATGGAGGTGCAGACTTTAATGGACATTCCCCAAAGATCCTCGGTTAGTTTGATCTTGATTTGCTTAAAAGCTTTTATTACTGTTACGGGGTTAATATGCTTAAAGTTAAATTCAATCGGGCAGGCTGAAACGTTCGCCCTTACTAAATCAAAAGAGAGCGATGGCGAGGAGTTTAAGGTTTCAGTAGTTTTAAGTGGGATACTGGTAAAGAAATGTACAAATTCTTGAGCAACTTCTTTGCTGTCGCAAATGAGACCGCCACCTGACGTCTCCAGTGTGTAATCGGAATTATGCTTTTTGTTCCTATTCGTTTCATTATTGATAATTTTCCAAACCGTCTGTATTTTATTGTCTGCTGATTTAACTTTGTTGCTAATGTATAAGGCTTTAGCTGCCCTACAAGTGCTCTTAAAAGTTCTAGAATAAGTAGCAACATACTTATTAAAAGTTTCTGTGTTAATATAAGGCTTAAGGCCATACAGCTCGAAAAGTCTTTCCCTACTTTTCCTGAGTCCTTTAGTTGCCCAATCACTAAATAAAAACTTAGAGCTGATAGTTTTAGTGTTTTTCTTAAAAGTATTATTGAACTCGGTTTGGACTACCGAAAAGAATTCTTTATACAAAATATTGGCATTGTTTATTGAAAGGTCCTGATTACTTAATTTACAAACTAAAGTGCTATTAAATTTATTTAAATTAACAGCTGTTACTGGTCTGAATTGAATCTGCACTTTTTGTATTGGTAAGTTGGACTCAAAAGTTAAGAAAAGAATATTATGCATATGGGACCAGTTATTTACAATAAAATACCGAATGACATTAAAAATGATACATCTCATTCTTTCAAAAAGAAATTAACGAAACTACTAGTTGAAAAATGCTATTACGCTGTCAGTGAGTTTTTAAATGACATCACCATATGACATTTCTCAATAATATTTCAATTTAGTTTGTTTTATTCTAATTGTATTTACTATGACTATTATTTAGACAGTGAGTTTAAATTTCAACAAAAGACATTAAAAATTGATTACCTGACATATAGATTTGTAATAATTATGATTATTTTAATGCTTAATGTTGCATGCCATTCGGTAGAATGTACTGGATCCTTCTGTTTTTATTTTTTTACACCACCAAAACAATGTTTTGTTACCTACATTCTTTGCAAATAAATGATTTCTGATTCTGATTCTATATGCCTGAGATTTTTTAAAGTAAACATTAGCTTACGAACCCTAGAAGAAACCAGGTCTATGTGTGGTGCAAAATTAAGTCTACTATCGATTAGAACGCCAAGGAACTTGATGATGGCAGTTTGCTCCAGCGAAGGACAGTTACAGGGTGTAAAACCATAGCAATTATGGGAGTGTGCAATGATGGTATGCGAATTGGTCAAGGATTGTGAGAAATTTCGGAGAGAAAACTTTATAAATTTTGTTTTGTCCACATTAAGTGAGAGGAGGTTACCTCTTAGCCATTTGTTGACAGCATCAAAGCCACTCTGAGCATGTTGGAACGTTTTGTTCTATGAGCTGTCCTTAAAAATAAGAGCCGTGTCGTCAGCAAAAACAACAATTTTCCCATTTTGGAGTTCCAGGTCACAGAGATCATTAATATAAATGAGAAACAAAATAGGTCCGAGGACGCTACCTTGAGGAACACCATAGGTAATAGGTAGATCGCTACTAGTCCAATCGCCAACCTTGACACACTGGAATCTATTTCTAAGGTAGTCAGTGAAAAGTTTTAGCTGTAAACCCCTAATCCCAACTCCTTCAAGCTTACCAAGTAGTCTGGGGACAGAGACTTTGTCAAATGCCTTGGCTAGATCAAGAAAAATAGCTAGAACTTTATTTTTATTATCAATATTATTAACAACATAGTCTGTAACTTCATGAACTGCATCACTAGTTGATTTGTTACGTCTAAAACCGTATTGTGAATCAGAGAGCAGCTTGTATTTATCTAGGTAGTTAAGCAATCTTTTATTAATGAGTTTCTCTAAAATCTTTGACAAGGTGGGTAGAATGGAAATTGGTCTATAATTATTGACACAGTCCCTGTCACCAGACTTATGGATAGGTAGAATTTGCGATATTTTAAAAGCGTTAGGAAAAGATCCAGTTGAAAATGCTAGGTTGCAAATAAAAGTTAGCGAGGGAACCAATATACGTCTATAACGTGAAAGAACAGCTGCTGATATGTTATCACGTCCAGCAGAGCAATTAATTTTTAAATTAAGTATCAGGCTATTAATCGCACTTTCATCTGCTGGAAGTATCACGAAGGAATGGGGACAAGCAGGTACAGAAGGTAACGGAGAGGCTGACGAAGGGTTATGAGATAAGTGTTTCTCTGCCAATGATTTTCCGACATTTGCAAAGAAAGCATTTACAGTGTCAACAGAATGCTGAGGATTACTTGATGATACCAATTCAGAAGCAATTTCTTTTGATTGAGTAGTGTTAGTGACCGTTTTGATAACGTACCACAACTTATTCGAATTATTTCCTGCATTATCAATTTCATTCTTCTCATGTTCTCTTTTTAATTTTCCTAGTAAATCATTACAAAAATTCCTGTATCTGGTATAGGTTAACTTGAGAGTCTCATCCTTGGGAGATTTATTTGATTTCAGATGCATATGATCCCTGTTTCTCATGCATTTCAAAAGACCTGGGGTAATCCATGGCTTTAAAATGATCATTCTTCTTGCCAGAGTTATTATTTTTGTGCATGACTTAACAACAGCACTAACGGATTCAGTAAATGTTGCCACAGCATCATTTACATCAGTCAGTGAATAGAGAGCACAAAGTTAATACCAGTGATAATGTCATCAAGGGTAGTATAGTCCGTCCGCTTTAATGTCCTTACATGACGTTTAGCAGGAATCGACATATCCATAGAAAAAATGGCACTATAGTGACCCGTCAGGGAAGTTTCTGCCACCAAGCATAATGCTGGAAGATTGGTTTTAAGTATGACATGGTCTAAACAAGATTTTGAATGTGTTGGAAAAGAGTGAGCTGACAGCATACCATGCGACGCCATAAGATTTAAATAGTGTGTGAATAATCAGGTATGTACTTAAACTACATTGGAACAATACTATTTAACAACAAGACAGCAGGTATAAAGTCAGACACAGCGGTTCGATTGCGTGTGAGCCAGCAAAACTTAATAAAGCAGCGTTTATTTGGGAAAAGGGTGGCAACGCATTAGCAAAAACCCTGGTGTTGTGGATGTCTATGGACGGCCGTGATTGCCTAATTCCCGTAACTAAAAACGTTCAAATTCAAGTCGCAGTCTCATCTCAGCGACAATCAATGTCAAAAACTCGTCTTAAACTCGATAACCACAACGCTTAGCGCCATCTCATATCGAAAAGCAGAGTTTTTTACCTATCTTTATTTTATTTTCCTGATCTTTTAGACTCGTGAAACTTTTTTAACTGGAAACTGTAGAATACAACAATTGCAAAATTAAACAATATTTGCTGCACATTGATTTCGACACTTATGCAGGCGCGCAAGTCTTGTACAAGTACAAGAATTGTACAAGTACACGACTTGTTGAAAACAAGTTAAAAAACTTGGGAACCCTATTACAGTAAATATGAGACTGCAATAGAGAGGATTCAGCGTAAGTTCCTCAGTTCAATACAGTACAAATGTCGTATCAACCGGTTATCTTATATAAACACTCTGAATAAGTTTATGTTGCACCTGCCATGTTTTGTCTCTCCATTATTCTAAGCTTGACTGGTAGAAACTGCCTCAGGCATTAAGCCCGCCTTTGTACAGTATAAATAATTTAGGAACAATGGGCAATGTTTCGTATAGCCTTTTGAAGAAAGAGCTTTCTGGCTTTGGGAGCCGTTCTAAAACCAAACCCATTTTCAAACCTTGGTTTTGGTCGGGTAAGTGTATCTGTAATAAAACTGCTGCATTTGTCACATTTTTCCCCTTATATAATAATACTAAATATACTTTTACACCATACATGTTTTCGGGTTTAATATATAGACTAACTGCAATAATTTAAAATATAGATTCATCTTCAAAATACATATTTTTTAATAGTAGTTTATGGAATGCCAAAATATTCTTTATTAATGATTTTACAAGCCTTTTGGGATGTCGTTATCGATCTTGCTCCACTCAGCATCAGAGCGGAGGATGTTGGTGTACTTGGTGACAGGCTGGTACGCCTTTAGTTTAGCTTCATTCTTCAGCTCTACGGTCTTAGGGTCGCTAAATTCACCGTCCAATGAGAAGGACGCTCCGTAAAGCTCTGGGAGGTCGACCAGACCATATGGAGTCTTGTAGTCGTCGCGGGTCTGGGTAGAGCTCTGTCCACAGATACCTCTGGTGGATCTGCGGTGATCAGCAGTGAAGATGACGAGCCTCTGGCTATCGTACACTACACGAAGAGCTCCGTTGTTGATGTTGAACACAAGAACGCCGTCAGCTAAGGTGTAGTATTGCAAAAGAGGAGCTTTCTCAACGTCATTCCAGTAGGTGTTGAGTGCACTTTCGGACATCTTCCTAGCGTTGCTCTTCACTTCAACTGCTGTGGGCTTGATCTCTATTTCAACGTATTTACCAGCTGAGGTCCTGAAAAATATAATGATGTTCACAAGGAAGTTCGAATTCTAGTGCAAGTAACAATAAACTATGATTAACACATAAAAACTTTCTGTTGAAAATGTAATTCATTCTTACTTATAGGAGATGTAGACTTCCTCTTGTTTGTCGCTGGGTCTCCTAGCAAGGATGACCAGGTCACTCCACTTGCCGAAGTTGTTGGACTCGTCCACCATCATGGTGTGCCAGGAGCTGGTGAGGCTGTAGTCGTAGCTGCGGCCGCTGAATGTCCAGATCTTGCTGCTGTCAACGGCACAGTAGGCTGTTGAAAAATAGACAAACATTGTAAAGTGTGTCGACACAATATTCGAGGCTCAAGTTCATATATATACTCACGAAATATATATATACTCACGCATGTATTGATAGCCATAGTAATAGTTAAAGGAACGCTCCCATTTAGTGATGGGCGCATAGACAGCTGCAGCGTAGGGGTAGTAGGATACCCCTTTTACATTGTTCAAGCGGAGCACTCCATATTTGGTTATGAATTCGTAGTTCTCATAATTGTCGTAGTAAAATGACTTAACCTCTATTTCCAGTTTACCATCGTCGACCGTCTTCGTGACGTCCTGTTCCTGTTCCCAGGAGAAAACGTCCTTCAAGATTTCATAAGTGTTCTGTGTCGTGTTTAGGTACTCAGCGGTAAGATTTTTGTATGAAACAGAGAATTTGAAGTAGTCGGGGGCATGCGCTTTGATGATCATCTTGTAGCAATCCTTCTGGTAGAAGTTGTACTTGCTAGTTTCTTGCAGGCACTGTTTTGCCAAAGGGTCGTTCGACAACATTTCAGTATATTTCTCGCTGCGCTCCCCAAAGCCTTGAAGGTGAATGTTTTCGGAGTTTCCGTATTTCAGGTCGGCTTCGTAGGTGACCTTGATCTTATTCTTTAAGGCTTCTTCGAAGTTGAGAGGAACTATCTTAGGATTAACCACCTTGACGACAGCGTTAATCTGCTCCCAGCCATTAAAGAAAAATACTCCTTGGGCTTTGTTGTCTATAAAACTGTCAGCGTACGCCGCGGTGACCACGTACTCAACCTTCTGTGTTCCCTTAAAGACAGCACTGACGTCATACAAATAGACTTCAGCAGATTCGATGCCAGACGCGGCGCGTTTGACAATTTCCTCTCGCCGAGCCTTGCTGTTAGCAGTGACGTCCTTGACGACAGAAGCTGGTCCAAATTCACCACTCTGCTTCTTGTCGTAAATAGTTTCTATAATGAAAATACATCTATCAATATTAATTACAAATTCCTGAAATGTCCCGAACAAAGTTTTTCAGTTTACACACTTATTAATACTTAGGTAGTTCCTGTAAAAATAATGGATGGCTTACCGTAGTATAAGCTCAATGTGACATCCTTGTTGTTGGTCTCCTTGGCAAGATATTTCAAGTTGAACTGAGTTAGAGCGACATCTTTTTGGTACATTAAAGTTACAATTCTCGTTAGAACGTCTTTGTTGTAAAGATCGCTAGCGTCTTTGAAGTCAGAAGAGTAAGAGTATCCTTGCAGTAAGAAAGAAACACCAGCTAGGTAACCTGTCTTAAAATCAGTAGACACAACTTTGGCGGGGCGCTTGATGTATTTAGTTGAAGGGTTCTCAGAAACCGTCAGCAGAGAATCAGTCTTTTGTAGAGTAGTGTAGGGCAAAACGCTAAAGTGAATGATGGTGGCATCTTGTTCAGGAAGCACGAAATCCAATGTGATTTGTCCTTGAAGAGCCACTGTTTTCATATCAATGGGGAAGTAAAACTGGATTTTGTTGATGACACCAACGGTGGCATATACATCACCGAGAGTATCCAGAAAACCGACACTACCGTCTATGTTTCTCGCATATGTGATTTCGAGGTTATTATGCAGTGATCCGGCAAAGTCTAAGCTGCTCTTGTCAAGTTTGAAATTGACTTGGCCATTAAAAGATAACATGAGAGGTTCACTGTATTCAAAGTAGAATGGTACACCAGCAGCAAGAGGAAACACAACGTATGCTTGTTTTTGATGCAATATCTTAGTGTATTGGACGTCAACGCCTTCGAATACTTTTTCCATGGTATGAATGGTGCTAGCAATGAAGGTTTTAAGATCGGCCTCGTTGAAGGTGATCAGCTTCTGCTGGTTCCAGTTTTCAAGGAAGAGAGAGCCTTCAAGGGGACCGCGGGGTTCACGTTGGATACTTAGAGACTCAGCTACTTTCTTGGCGGAGAATTTTAAATCGACCTTAGATTCGTTAGGTCCGTAGATCCTCTGTGCTATGTATTCCAAGAGCTGTTGCACACTTGATATCGAAAAGGTGACCTACAAAAATAACAATTAAGTAAATTAGTACCTACTTAAAATTACCAATCATTAATAAATATATAAGTACATTTATTTGTTTGGTAAGTATGGGTAACTAGGTATCCAAGAGACTGGCGGCATTGACACGGTGTAGGGCAATGCTTAGCTAGCCTCGGCCAAGGTAAAAGCTAGCCCTTGGGTCACGGGAACTGTCAACCAGCCGTTTGGAGATTCCATAAGTATTGATTTGTACGTACCTGGCTTTCATCAGTCCAACCAGTGAATCTAGCCCTCAAAGCTGACCTATGATATAGAGGCAGGAAATGATCCTCGCTACCAACATATGATAATTCCCTGAAAAATGCGATGTCATCGTCGCTCGTGTATTCGTCGATTATGCTGTCGGTCGAGATGCGGTACCCGAACTTCTCTTTCGAAACGAAAGGTTTGACAGACTGAGCAGTCGTAGCCCTGTAAATGAAGAATAGCATGCATTATTATTGTTGTCAAAAAGATCATAAAACAACGAGTGCAAATAAAATATTCTCTTTTATCACTATAAAATTAATATAAAAAGATAAACGCCGGTGCTGCGGGAAGCTATTTTAGAACCCAATGGCTTGGCATGCGACGGTGGGAAGAGGCCAGCTGGAATGACCATAATGCCTTGGAAGTTTGGTAGGCCTTTGGTGCGGGATGCAACCTGTGTCGACACCCCCGCTCCATTTCCATCTTCCGAGCACGGTGGGCTGTGCTGGGGTGCTGCAGGTGCAGAAAACCTCTCGGCGCAAACATAACAACCTTATTGGTAGTTATATTTTTAAGCCGTTTGAGGTTGAAACACTAGGGCCGTGGAGTCCCAGTGCTCATCGTGGATATCGCCAAGCGGTTGGTCGACTGTTCACGCGACTAGAGGGCTGGCCAGTGTTATGTCAAAGAATTAGCCGTCCAATGCCAAAGTGGCAAAGCAGGTCGTTCTTTTGGGAGAATTTTAGGAAGCCCAATCAGCTCTTACTTTATTTTTTATTTTTTCCCTTTTTATACTTGTACGTAATTTATTTAATGTGATTATTATATTTAAGGTGAATGAATGAAATAAACAAAAACATAAAAAAGGAGAAACTCACAGTTCTTTGAAACGTGGATCTTTCAGTTCAGCTGCGAAGTTAATGCCATTCGCTAAAACAGCGCGTACTTGCGTGCTAGGGTCGTCGCCGTCGTTGGTCATATGTGCCATTACTTGCATCATCTCAAAGGTAGGGAAAGCCATGAAGATGTTCAGGGCAGCAAGTACCCTCACCTCGTAAGGCTCAGCGGTATTTTTCAAGATACTAAAGAGCACAGCACGAACAGATTCGTTCTTAAGGTTAGCCAAGCTCTTGAGACTGGCAACCATCTGGATACGAAGGTACTTGGTCACTGCAATGCGACCTTCCAAGTATGGAGCGAATACCTTGAGGATGTCTTCGTGAACCAAATTGCCGAGAGCTCTTACGTAGACCTGAGCCTTACTGGAATCTCCATTATCAACAGCTTGTTTTAGGTCTTTAGCCAGACGTGGTATGACGACTTCAGTTACAAATTGGCTTTGCTTACCAAATCGGTATAATTTCGTGGCTGCCAATAGGGCTGAATTATTAAGAAACTGTTGCTCCATTACTATAGGGTTCGTCACCAGGTTATCGAATTCAACCAAGACCTTAGTAGATGGGTACCGGAGGGTAACGCCTACACTTGTAATGAGCTCAGCCGCTTCCTCACCTTGAACTTTTTTACTAAGGATCCAGGACTTGATTTCCCTAAATGCGGCAACAGTGCCTGCTTGTGCGATAGCATCACGGTAGATTATCCACATACCGGTCTTAGCGACGTTTTTCGAAGACTTCGCAACATCGACACTGCTAGTCATCTGGGTCAGTTGCTCTAAACTCAAAGAAGCCATGATGCGTACAAGAACGTTGAACTTTGAAAGAAAGTCCGCCTTTGGCAATTTGTTGGGTGTCTTCAGCAAAGGAGTCATGTCTTGGAGCAGTTTTTGAGCGTTGGCAATGCTCTGATCACTAATCTTGAGCATGAACATAGACTCGGTCATTGAGAATAAAAGCGAATCAATCTTGCGGCCCGTTTCAGGCTTTTTCCATTCATCACCACTTGTCTCTTGGACGGACGAGAGCAAGACTTTAACGTAACTGCGCACTTCAGCTTTCTGTTTACCAAACAGAAGAGGACTGACGAAAACCGAAGTTCCGACTTCTGATTTGAATATGGTGCCCTGCTTTCCAGCGACCAGGCGGGATTCAAAAATATGCTTGATGAACTGTTTCTCTTCATTTTCGTAAGCAATTCCATTCCAAAGAGCGCCTTCTGGCAGGCCAAAGTAGAACGCAGTACGATTCTTGCATGCACCATAGTTCTTGCTCTTGATAACCTCGATGGGATCCTCCTCTGAAGCGAATTTGGGCAATTCACGACGCCATTCGGCGGAAACCGGCGATACTGTGTATAGGGTCTCACATTGACCAGTGACGTCACTTTCTATCTTCTTGAAGAGACCTTGGAAGGTTTCTTTGTCGAAGCTGTTAGGGAAGCTGTCGACATGACCAAAAGTGGATATGTCAACTTGGAGAGCGCTTATCAGTCCCTTGAACAAGTTCTCGTGAGCAACGGAAAGTGTAAGAGGAACATTGAATGATTTAACACGGCCTCCCTCGACGAATATCTCGAAAGGTTGGTCAGTGATCTGAATAGGTTGGAACTTGAGGTCGGACGGTAAAACTTTGTACGTAATTTTCTCCGCCTGGACCTGCGAGTACAAGGGCTTGCTCAGCTTAGCGAGAAGCAGGCCTGGCGCCACCACGCGGATGATGAACTGAGCCTTGAAAGCGTTGCCATTACTGATGCTGTTGTCGAATGAGGTCCAGGTGAAAGTGTCCACATCATACACATACTCTTTGCCGACCTGCCAAGGCCAGCTTTTGCTCTGAGTGAGCGGGCTCGACGCTACTGCGGCTAGAAGATAAAAACGTGTGATTATAGAATTAATTAAAATACGGTCAAAATCATTTTTTTTAAAGGTAAACGGTAAGCAAAGTTTTGTCTGTTAACAATTAAGCTATAAGTTAGTACTTCAATCAAAGTATAGATAGTGGTTGACCACCAGTATCAACCATCGTTCAGACATTTGATAGCTTCAGCGTCTTCAAGCAAAGAACTGACCTACGTTGCCAGTTGGTTGACGCACGGACACACCTAGCTACAGCATTATTAACTCGGTTAGAGTTGTCAATAGATATCTGGCGGGGGAGGCACTCAGAGGAACTGTGCTGTTGTAAGCCTCGCGCAAACTGGCGCGATATCGCGGGTGCGACGGGCAGCGCAACCCTTGTCGCGCCTGTTTGTGGGAGCCTTTAATTGTAAAAGTCCGGTTTATGAGTATAGGTACCTCTTCGTCTCTCCCTGACGAAAGGTAATCAAACGATGTCAAGGAGTCTACCGAAGTATTCAACAGTACCAACCAATTATTGCCGGCCTACACTAATTATTATTGCAATTATAAATTTATGGTAGGTAATTAAATTAAAATGAATAATTATTATTTTAAGTAAGACATTTAGAATTATAAACATGTGTGAGAACGACTCGCGCCCGCTCTGAGGGTTCCGATTCAAATCTTTGCTCGCTCGGCTGCCCGAATTTCCAATTCCGGATTGAAGGACAACCTTAACTTTTTTTTTTTAATTTATCCCAAAGGTTCATAACGTACTAACAAATATCAACCCAAATTTTTTTTTTTAACATACTTACAAGTTTCGTTCACAAATCTTAATAGTTATTTATGCAACTGTTATATAATAAGGGGTATTAAGTGTTTTAATACCTAATTATTTACAGTTGCATACAAGACTTTATCTACACCCATGATATGAATCTTCTATAAAAGTTTCTTTGCAATACCAATATCGAACGAGATAGCACCATGTACCTATCTATCACATACTTAATTTATTTATTTGTCATTGCTCCATTTTAAATTCTTTTTACCTATTGTAATTGTATTCTCGGAGCATCGTCTTCACATGTAATTATATAATTGATGTATACCAAATATTGTAAAACATTTTTTTTAAAGAGTAACGGTGTAGTTTCTTGCCCATTCTTATCCATACGAAAACTACCTTTTGGAAGGGGCAACTACGAGGTATGCCTTTTAAGTTTTGTCGTTTGAAGAAAAAAACACAACTAGAACCTTATAGTACTTTTTATTGTTTTTCAAAGTATTCACCACATAGCTTAATACACTTTTCCATTCGCTCAAACCAGTTATTATAACATTTATTCCACTCTAAAGTGGGGGTGTTCACAATGGCTGACTTGAAAGCGTCGACTGCTTCTTCACCGGACTGGAACCTTTGACCACGAAGAGTTTTCTTAATTTTAGGAAATGTAAAGAAATTGTTAGGGCTTAGGTCAGGACTGTATGGAGGATGGTCAAGAATTTCTACTTTTTCCTGCTTCAAATACTCAATTGTTTGACGAGCGCTGTGTGAGCTTGTGTTGTCGTGGTGCAGGATGATGCGTCGCTTTGAGTTAGAATTTCGAAGTTCAGCGATGACTTGTGGTAAACAAACTGTGGTATACCACTCTGCGTTAACCGTTCTACGATCTTCAAGTGCAATAGTCGCAACATGGCCGGTTTTTCCAACGAACGTGGCCACCATCTTCTTTGAAGTGCTTCGAGAACGAACAACTTTAGTCGGCTTTGGCTCGTCTTGAAAGACCCAGATTGTAGATTGTTGTTTGGAATCAGGCTCGTAGGCATAGATCCAAGATTCGTCACCACTGATGATATCGTAGACGTGATTTGACTGTCCTCGGTTGAACCTTTGCAGAGTTTTCTTGCGACATCTGACGCGGGCCGCCTTGTGATCATCGGAAAGCAGATGCGGTATCCAACGGCAAACTAGCTTTCTCACACCAAGCGCTTCATGCAAGATCTTCTGAATGGTTGTCCCTGAGATGCCTAATAGAGCCTCTATCTCTCGATACGTCACATGACGATCTTCGAGAATTGGTTGTCTCACAGCAATGATGTTATCTTCAGTGAAGGCGGATTTTGGGCGTCCTTCGCGAGATTTGTCACTAACACTAGTATGTCTACGATGGAATTCTAAATACCAGCGTTCGACAGTCCGCAGACATGGGGCTTCATCACTGAACATAGATGTTAGCTCTTCAAAATACTAAAGCCGTGTCAGGCCTCTTCTAAAGTTGTAGAAAATTATTCACGAACATTTTCCTTAGAAAGATTCATTTTCGTACGTAACCTGACAGATTTCAATCGACGCTGTGACTAAACAATAGCATTAATCCTAATACTTTCAACTGTTTGAGATTCCAAATTTAAACACATTCGAATATAGAACAGTTCCAAATTCAAAATTGCCGGGAAATATGGAAACGACAGAACTTAAAAGACATGCCTCGTAGAATCAGTTCTATTTCTATGTATTTGACGTTCAAAAGTGCCTTTAATGTGCCTACTTGAAATAAATTATTTGACTTTGACTTTGACTTTGAACAAAAATGGCGCGGTACGACGTGAATTCAAATTTTTCAAATTCGAATGTGTTTTGTTTCTTAAATTACGGTGGTTTGTTAGTGAAACGCTCGTGAATGACAATGTTCTTTTTTTTAAATGAGTTGCATTATGAAATTCAGTACAACATTATAACACCTGTTTGGATGATATTATGAGTACTAAGCTAACTTTTTCAGAAACTTTTATAGAGGATTTATAGCATGGGTGTAGATAAATATAATTACAATACTTACTCTATAATAACACTTTTTAGTTGAAAAAGAACTTTTACTAGAGTGGAGAGTACCAATTTGAATGAATGCTATTTCAAGACTCGGTTTATGAATTTCCAATCCCCAATTGAAAACAAACATAACTTTGCAGTTAATTCTATACATAATATAATAAAATAATACAAAATAATTTTTGCCCGGTTGTCTGTTTGTTTGGACGTACCTACGTTCCGGATTGGCACAAAAACGACTGAACGGACACAGGTAGTTTACAACCTGGCCATAGGTACTTTTAATTCCGGTAGCGGGTACGTTACAGTGGGATATTTTCCGACATTCACGCGGGTGAAGCTCCGGGGAAAGCTAGTAATATAACACACAAAAATAGGGCATCTTGTGGCCAAATATTGAAAATGCAAGTAAGAAGGTACTCACCGAGAAACGCCGTCAGTATCAAGAGTTTCATTGTACTAAGTACTTAGCAGTGGTCGTGTTCAGGGAAGCTGTGGTAGCACTTTTGATGCACAAACAGAGTTGCATGAGCTTATAATACTTGCGTTTTTATCCACTTTACGAAGGTAACCCCTAACCTGATAATAATGTGATAAAGATTTTTTTACCCTACAGTAGGCTACACTTATCAATCTGCCTAGCCTTTTCCCAACTATGTTGGGGTTGGCTTCCAGTCTAAGCGGATGCAGCTGAATACCAGTATTTTACATGACTGCCTATCTGACTTCCACAGCCCAGTAACTGGGTAATACGATACCCCTTGGTAAAACTGGTTGTTAGACTTTTGGGCTTCTGACGATCCGTAACGACTGTCAAAGATCCACGAATGAACGCCGGGTCCAACGGCTTAACGTGCTTTCTGAGGCACGGAGGAGTCTCGGTATGTAAAGATGGTCACACTTCCTTGGACCAACCCCGGCAAGCGTAGCTTAACCTGATGGATCGACCCGTGCGGCTGTTATTACTTAGCCGCGAGCTCTTCGACTACTTACCTAAAATAGACTACAGACCTACATAAAATAATGTAATTTTCAAACTTATTGTTTACATTTTTAATATTTTTATTAAAAAAACATTTACTGTATCGCAGGCACATAAGCAGCTGACAGGTCCACTCAACTATTATAATTTATTTTATTTTTATTGCTAAATGGGCCTGCCCTTGACCTCGATCACGCCTGATGGAAAGCGATGGGTGAAGTCTATGGTCACAGATATTGTCTATGATGGAACGAGCGTGTCTAGAATATGCCTGTTCACTCTTGTTCTGAGAAAGATAAGAACTGACTTGAGGAGACTGATTTGTTACCAAAACTAAATGATTAACTCGTAGGTTAGATTTACGATCACCTAATATAGGTAATTTTGTTATTTTTTTGTTATTGAAGAATGGCAGTTTAGTTGGCGGCCAACCAAAGCGTCAGCGCACACCAAGAGCATTAACAGCACAAGAGCAGAGCATTTTCTGAGACTACTGAAAAATTAATTTTATGACGATTCCATACATGCCAAAATTAAATAAACGACAGGCAAGCTCGAGCATGGTCGACCATCAAGTTGGACGATCAACGTGAATTTAATTTTGCAATGTATGGAATTGTCATAAGATCAATTTTTCAGCGCTGCTCTGCTCTTGTTGTGCACTGACGCTAAGGGCCCTACCTATTCAAAAATACTGCTTTAAGAAGTGGTGGTAGGCCCCCTGATTTTAATCCGCTACCATTGCCAAGAGACATCTGCCCTACCCATACCAGAGGCACTGATAATGCGTTACCAAAAAAAAAAAAAACTGGGCGACCCATATCTTCGAATTTCCGAAAGAGATTCCCCACCATTGTTTTAGATTTTTCCAAACCGACCCATCGCTCAATAAATCACCCTGTATACTGCCACCTGCAGATACACAATAAAATTATGCTATCACAAAATCTATTTATAATTGGAATGAATTAAAACAATGTTTTATTTTATAGAAGATCATTTGGTGCAAAATACTTGCCATTGGATAACCTCAAGTATTGTTATTTTAACTTTTAGCATTTTGTAAACATGTAGGTATTTATTAATAGTTACATTTCACCTCATCGTGCACTAAAGAGGACATTCATCTATTGATACCCGTCCTCATGTCTGCGGAGTTTCGTTAGCTACCTAATCTAAATTGGTCCTGTGTACTACTGCATATTGGAGAATAATACCTGCTACTGAACCACAATGATCAGAGATCCTTCCTTCAGTAATCTACTTACCACATTTAGGTAAACAACATCATCATCATCTGCCTAGCCTTTCCCCAACTATGTTGGGGTCGGCTTCCAGTCTAACCGGATGCAACTGAATACCAGTATTTTACATGGAGCGACTGCCTTTCTTTCATTAACACTCGGGGTCACTCACTGCCATTTAGGTAAACAATAATAATACATAATACCTTTTTTTGTTCACCAGTCGATCCATCGATCTACGATTGCAGCATAATAATTAAGAGTGGCTGAGCTTCCACTACCGAACAATCAGAGAGCCTTCCATCCGGGCATAAGATGCCGCGGCCTACGTGGAAAGCCTTAAATAGACTTCGTACCCAGGTAGGCTGCAGCAAGGACAACCTCCACAAGTGGGGGTTCACGGACAGCTCAGATCTCAGGTGTGTATGCAGCGCCTCTCCACAGACAATGGCTCGCCTCCAATCTTGCCCCGCATGTCCTGTCACCTGCACACATTAGGACCTAATGGCTGCGTCAGCGAACGGTATTCGCGTACCTGAGATTGTGTGATACTCCCTGGCCGCGCCACAGTGGAAAATTAAAAAGACATGTTTCTAGATAATTTGTACGCTAAATGTACTATACGGTACGTGTAATGAAAATAATTGTACCTCAACGAATAATGAAATATAATGAAGTTTATGTGGCGCGGCTGGGGAGTATACTCCCTGGCCGCGCCACCATGGTTCTTGTAAACTACTAGGCGCACCCGAATATAGTAAACGCTAAATAAATGTACGCAATACGTACTCCTGCGTACGCTATAGAGAGATTCGGAAATTTAATTACATTAGAAATGATAGCGTTGCGTATGTGGCGCGGCCAGGGAGTATGCTCCCTGGCCGCGCCACAAAGAGTTATAAGGCGTACCTGGGCATGGTATGCACTAAATAAATGTACGCAATACGTACTCCTCCGTACGCTATAGAGAGATTCGAAAATTTAATTACTTTAGAAATGATAGCCTTGCGTATGTGGCGCGGCTGGGGAGTATACTCCCTGGCCGCGCCACAAAGAGTTATTAGGCGTACCTGGGCATGTTATGCACTAAATAAATGTACGCAATATGTACTACCCAAAAGTGTAACAATATTACGGAAAAATGTAATATCTTAAGAGAAAACAGACAGCAGACTCAGCAGACTTGCTGATCTTTGTACTTACTAGATGTGGCCTACAATATTAGAAGTACAGGGTATTATCTCAGTGAGATGGTTGCATAGAAGTGCTAGAAATATGCAACACAATATGAATGTAAATGCTTTACAAGAATAATTGACCTTCAAGAAGAAGATACGAAGTTGGTAGGTACTTTTTATTAGGTAAAGTCAGCAACGAAAGTCGTTATCACTGCTACTTTTACATGACATCTAAAATTACACAAAAGAAAGTGTGCCGCGGCAGCGGCCGGCGAGCGCTTCTTCCAAGGTGGTCGCAGTTGCTTGTCTATTTAGTATTTTTAGGACAAAATTTCATAAAACTCTATACGATAGCTTTATTTATTTTTTAACTGTTTCGCACGCCATTAGGTACTGTTGTTATGACACAGAGCCACAAGCGACAAAATTTAGAACTAAAATCTACAATCTGTACGTTTCATTTCATGCTGCTTTACATAACCTCTAATCGCTGACCAGCTTCATTGAACGCTTCATAAACGTCACCGCGTCGTTTTACATAACGGAGCTGTTTTATGAAACGGCTAGCGGTTATGTAAAACAGGCGCGGATTCGACAATCCATCTGCGACATATTACTTATACGTATAGTAAATATACTAGACCTATTGACAGTTAATCAATCGGATTAGTAATAGAAACAAGAAGCTATTTTTAAACATGTTGAAGTATACAGAAATATTTCAATTTTTCAACAGTCTACTGCGGTAAAAAATATTTAAAAAACAAAAAACCCGCCTGCAAAAACGCATAACTTAAAAGAGAAAAACAAGCATTATAATCTGTAGAATTTTGGTATAACAGGCGGGGAACAAACAAAAGTTACACCATATTTCAGGTTATTGGGTTACTCTCGAAAAACATTACCCTCCTTCTGGGGCAGTCAGGTAAAAATAGTGGATATATTAGGTACTTACGTTAACGTTTTGACTTTCAACCAATTCAAGAAACGTGAATATAACACATGAACATTTGGTGGCCCTGAAAAGGGCGTTTTTGAACATTTGGTGGCCCTGAAAAGGGCCTTTTGTTTTTTGTCCTGCCATCATACGTCGTTAATTTATCGTGTACATAATACAATGCACCATTATATTTTGTGTAATTTTTGGTTCTGTTACTGCGGTGTTTAGGTCATCGTAGCATTCCCATCTGCCATTACGACTGCACCATGCTCTATAGTGACGCATATTAGGTAAATACTCTATGACTGCAACCAAAGTATAATATTTTTGTTGTAATATTAAATTTTTTGGAATATTATTTATGCCGATCAAGTCTATGTCATCTAATTCATATATTAGGATTTCGTTTAAATTATAGTTAATGAACACACATCATTAACTATAATTTAAACGAAATCCTAATATATGAATTAGAATGCCTGTACATAACATGTCATTGATGATTTTTCTGCAATGCAGATTGTTATTAAATTAATTAAATTAAAAAAAAAATTAAAAATTGTTTATTTCGCAACCATAATAAAACAAAACATTAGTGATTGGAGCCTCCTTTTAAGCAAAAAATGCCTGTATTAGGAGACTCCGCTCTTTCTCAGCAAGTTACTTTACAAAATAAACTTAAAAATTAAATATGTGAGGGTGTGTGTGTGTGTGTGTATGTATGTAAGTATTCAATGTAATTTAGGTAAATAAGTAATAATAGAAACAGTATCCGGGTGAATGTGTATAAGTAAATGGGGATGAGGGTGGGTTTGCGTGTGTTTGTGAGTGAGTGTGTTGTTATCTAGTTGAACTAATGCTGCGGAGTCATCACAAACTTCTTCATGAGGCGGTCGTTTGTTACAGCCCCATTCTTTAAGCCATTTGGATATGTTTTCAAGTGTGTGCACTTCAGTAACCATCTGAGTCATCGGAATGCAAGAATTTTCGGTTTCGACTACAGCTACATAAAGGAAAACATGTTTTGGATTGTAAGAATGGTCGGGATCTCTGGGAGGCTTTATTTTCTTAAAAATAGATCCTGTTGCGTCAATACTTAACTTTATTCTTTTCTTTGAATCAGCAAGGTATTTATATCTTTCCTGAAGTTCGGACCAATAATAAATGATAAAAGGTAAAACAGAAATCATACGGATAACGTTTTTGTACAAAGCAGTATTCGCCATTGTCCACAGAGAAAGAATAACATCGGTGTGAAAATATATGCTTGTTTTTTGCCTGTACCTGATATTTTGTATAGATTTTAGTGATGGTATAATCGGTGGTTCAAATTCATCGTCTTCGTTCATCATTTTATTGATTAATTTGTGACGTAAAACAATCGCGTGCTCTTTTTCCAATTTATCAGAAAGCTGTTCTTTTTGTAATTTAGTTATTTTATTTTTAACTTTAGGATCGTGTACAATGCTTAAGTTCCCTTCATGTATTTTACATTCCAACGTAGCAAAGTGTTTAGACACCCCTGTAGAATGTCCGCTTATTTTTGCTCGACATTGCTTGCAATACCCATGAAAATTAAAATGAGAATCTTCTGTTGCTGAACTGTGTTTGAATACCCAGGTGCATTCTCGTTTAGTTTTCTTCCATAATATTTCAGCCATTAAATATGTCCATCTATTTTTAGGTAAATTAAAGGACTTGCGATTCTTCACACTTGGTCTATTTTTGTCATTGCGTGTGTAATAGGTAGCTACTGGCTTTATTTGATCCCATACAGTAGATTCAATGTCAAAATAAAATGTTTTAACTAATGTGTTATTTTCTTCGCTGGATGAAGAATATGAATGGTTGCAGTCATTTTCTGATTTTTCATCTTCCTGCAAAGATGATACATCCAATGCCTGCAAGTCATTCTCTGACTGTCCAACTTGCATATTATTTTGGCCCAAAAAATAATCATAATTCCTTTTTAGGGACAGGTACAGAGCCTTAGTCGACATGTGACGTGATAAATTATTACTTATAATATTGAATATCTTACTTGTCGAAGCTGGCAGGCAACTTTTGTTAGTTAGTTGATCTGTTGATAATAATTAAGAGTGGCTGAGCTTCCACTACCGAACAATCAGAGAGCCTTCCATCCGGGCATAAGATGCCGCGGCCTACGTGGAAAGCCTTAAATAGACTTCGTACCCAGGTAGGCTGCAGCAAGGACAACCTCCACAAGTGGGGGTTCACGGACAGCTCAGATCTCAGGTGTGTATGCAGCGCCTCTCCACAGACAATGGCTCGCCTCCAATCTTGCCCCGCATGTCCTGTCACCTGCACACATTAGGACCTAATGGCTGCGTCAGCGAACGGTATTCGCGTACCTGAGATTGTGTGATACTCCCTGGCCGCGCCACAGTGGAAAATTAAAAAGACATGTTTCTAGATAATTTGTACGCTAAATGTACTATACGGTACGTGTAATGAAAATAATTGTACCTCAACGAATAATGAAATATAATGAAGTTTATGTGGCGCGGCTGGGGAGTATACTCCCTGGCCGCGCCACCATGGTTCTTGTAAACTACTAGGCGCACCCGAATATAGTAAACGCTAAATAAATGTACGCAATACGTACTCCTGCGTACGCTATAGAGAGATTCGGAAATTTAATTACATTAGAAATGATAGCGTTGCGTATGTGGCGCGGCCAGGGAGTATGCTCCCTGGCCGCGCCACAAAGAGTTATAAGGCGTACCTGGGCATGGTATGCACTAAATAAATGTACGCAATACGTACTCCTCCGTACGCTATAGAGAGATTCGAAAATTTAATTACTTTAGAAATGATAGCCTTGCGTATGTGGCGCGGCTGGGGAGTATACTCCCTGGCCGCGCCACAAAGAGTTATTAGGCGTACCTGGGCATGTTATGCACTAAATAAATGTACGCAATATGTACTACCCAAAAGTGTAACAATATTACGGAAAAATGTAATATCTTAAGAGAAAACAGACAGCAGACTCAGCAGACTTGCTGATCTTTGTACTTACTAGATGTGGCCTACAATATTAGAAGTACAGGGTATTATCTCAGTGAGATGGTTGCATAGAAGTGCTAGAAATATGCAACACAATATGAATGTAAATGCTTTACAAGAATAATTGACCTTCAAGAAGAAGATACGAAGTTGGTAGGTACTTTTTATTAGGTAAAGTCAGCAACGAAAGTCGTTATCACTGCTACTTTTACATGACATCTAAAATTACACAAAAGAAAGTGTGCCGCGGCAGCGGCCGGCGAGCGCTTCTTCCAAGGTGGTCGCAGTTGCTTGTCTATTTAGTATTTTTAGGACAAAATTTCATAAAACTCTATACGATAGCTTTATTTATTTTTTAACTGTTTCGCACGCCATTAGGTACTGTTGTTATGACACAGAGCCACAAGCGACAAAATTTAGAACTAAAATCTACAATCTGTACGTTTCATTTCATGCTGCTTTACATAACCTCTAATCGCTGACCAGCTTCATTGAACGCTTCATAAACGTCACCGCGTCGTTTTACATAACGGAGCTGTTTTATGAAACGGCTAGCGGTTATGTAAAACAGGCGCGGATTCGACAATCCATCTGCGACATATTACTTATACGTATAGTAAATATACTAGACCTATTGACAGTTAATCAATCGGATTAGTAATAGAAACAAGAAGCTATTTTTAAACATGTTGAAGTATACAGAAATATTTCAATTTTTCAACAGTCTACTGCGGTAAAAAATATTTAAAAAACAAAAAACCCGCCTGCAAAAACGCATAACTTAAAAGAGAAAAACAAGCATTATAATCTGTAGAATTTTGGTATAACAGGCGGGGAACAAACAAAAGTTACACCATATTTCAGGTTATTGGGTTACTCTCGAAAAACATTACCCTCCTTCTGGGGCAGTCAGGTAAAAATAGTGGATATATTAGGTACTTACGTTAACGTTTTGACTTTCAACCAATTCAAGAAACGTGAATATAACACATGAACATTTGGTGGCCCTGAAAAGGGCGTTTTTGAACATTTGGTGGCCCTGAAAAGGGCCTTTTGTTTTTTGTCCTGCCATCATACGTCGTTAATTTATCGTGTACATAATACAATGCACCATTATATTTTGTGTAATTTTTGGTTCTGTTACTGCGGTGTTTAGGTCATCGTAGCATTCCCATCTGCCATTACGACTGCACCATGCTCTATAGTGACGCATATTAGGTAAATACTCTATGACTGCAACCAAAGTATAATATTTTTGTTGTAATATTAAATTTTTTGGAATATTATTTATGCCGATCAAGTCTATGTCATCTAATTCATATATTAGGATTTCGTTTAAATTATAGTTAATGAACACACATCATTAACTATAATTTAAACGAAATCCTAATATATGAATTAGAATGCCTGTACATAACATGTCATTGATGATTTTTCTGCAATGCAGATTGTTATTAAATTAATTAAATTAAAAAAAAAATTAAAAATTGTTTATTTCGCAACCATAATAAAACAAAACATTAGTGATTGGAGCCTCCTTTTAAGCAAAAAATGCCTGTATTAGGAGACTCCGCTCTTTCTCAGCAAGTTACTTTACAAAATAAACTTAAAAATTAAATATGTGAGGGTGTGTGTGTGTGTGTGTATGTATGTAAGTATTCAATGTAATTTAGGTAAATAAGTAATAATAGAAACAGTATCCGGGTGAATGTGTATAAGTAAATGGGGATGAGGGTGGGTTTGCGTGTGTTTGTGAGTGAGTGTGTTGTTATCTAGTTGAACTAATGCTGCGGAGTCATCACAAACTTCTTCATGAGGCGGTCGTTTGTTACAGCCCCATTCTTTAAGCCATTTGGATATGTTTTCAAGTGTGTGCACTTCAGTAACCATCTGAGTCATCGGAATGCAAGAATTTTCGGTTTCGACTACAGCTACATAAAGGAAAACATGTTTTGGATTGTAAGAATGGTCGGGATCTCTGGGAGGCTTTATTTTCTTAAAAATAGATCCTGTTGCGTCAATACTTAACTTTATTCTTTTCTTTGAATCAGCAAGGTATTTATATCTTTCCTGAAGTTCGGACCAATAATAAATGATAAAAGGTAAAACAGAAATCATACGGATAACGTTTTTGTACAAAGCAGTATTCGCCATTGTCCACAGAGAAAGAATAACATCGGTGTGAAAATATATGCTTGTTTTTTGCCTGTACCTGATATTTTGTATAGATTTTAGTGATGGTATAATCGGTGGTTCAAATTCATCGTCTTCGTTCATCATTTTATTGATTAATTTGTGACGTAAAACAATCGCGTGCTCTTTTTCCAATTTATCAGAAAGCTGTTCTTTTTGTAATTTAGTTATTTTATTTTTAACTTTAGGATCGTGTACAATGCTTAAGTTCCCTTCATGTATTTTACATTCCAACGTAGCAAAGTGTTTAGACACCCCTGTAGAATGTCCGCTTATTTTTGCTCGACATTGCTTGCAATACCCATGAAAATTAAAATGAGAATCTTCTGTTGCTGAACTGTGTTTGAATACCCAGGTGCATTCTCGTTTAGTTTTCTTCCATAATATTTCAGCCATTAAATATGTCCATCTATTTTTAGGTAAATTAAAGGACTTGCGATTCTTCACACTTGGTCTATTTTTGTCATTGCGTGTGTAATAGGTAGCTACTGGCTTTATTTGATCCCATACAGTAGATTCAATGTCAAAATAAAATGTTTTAACTAATGTGTTATTTTCTTCGCTGGATGAAGAATATGAATGGTTGCAGTCATTTTCTGATTTTTCATCTTCCTGCAAAGATGATACATCCAATGCCTGCAAGTCATTCTCTGACTGTCCAACTTGCATATTATTTTGGCCCAAAAAATAATCATAATTCCTTTTTAGGGACAGGTACAGAGCCTTAGTCGACATGTGACGTGATAAATTATTACTTATAATATTGAATATCTTACTTGTCGAAGCTGGCAGGCAACTTTTGTTAGTTAGTTGATTTTGAATAAAATTGAATATTTCAGGAATTCCTGCTTTTGCTCTTCAATGGAGACTGTTGATAGTTTTCCAGCCTTATTCTTGCTTTTCCCCATATTTTATTAGGTATAATTTTTTCGTATTTAATTTGGTTACCGCCAAAAAAGAAAGTTGCAAAAACAATCACAATTTTTTTTAAATTTACTTGTTTGCGTTCAGCCAGTGTCATTATTATTAAAATAAGGAAGAGAACAAATTTAGGAAAATGCATGGAATTAGTATATACTATAATAATGTATAGTAGGGAAATGTTACAATATTCATCGATAAACATTTTTGGTGTTTCTGGAAAGTGGGACTAAGATTAGAAAAAAAAATAAACTGACGAGGATATACAGGCTGGCCCAAATAGTGGCGTCATAAAAAAAAACGATCCCTCATCAGAAAATACCCCATCTAAGTAAAAAATCGCGGAACTTAGATGGGGTATTTTCGGATAATCGGAATCATTTTTTTTTTCTTTTAAGTACCAAAAATGTATAAATAAAAAAAAGCAATTAATTTCATTTTTGTCTGGATGAATGTTGTTGTTTTACCTTAAGTATAACATTTATTATTGGTCCGAACTTCAGGAAAGATATTATAAATACCTTGCTGATTCAAAGAAAAGAATAAAGTATTGACGCAAGAGGATCTATTTTTAACCAAATGCCAAAAAGGAGGAAATTCTAAGTTCGTCTGTAGGTTTTTTTTTTGTGTATTTTTATCGATATTTTCGCCAATTGTGAACCGATTTAAAACAATATTTTTTAGTTCGAAAGGGTACCTATACTCCCGAGGTGAGGTAGTCCTATATAAATTTTATTAACTTTGCTTGCGTAGTTTTTGAGTTAGCTTCAATATTACGTATTTCTCCCACTTAGTATATCTGGACGATGTTTTATGTGACTCCGCCGCTGTTATATTCGAATTTGTGTGGTGGGTAACACAACTAAAAAGTGAAAAATCAAAACTTTAAAAAAAAAAACAACCCACTTCTCAACTCAATTTCCGAAGTCGGTGTCTTTTCTTTTCAATTTTCGTTTTTTACCAGTGACTTTCGAAATTGAAGTTAAGTTTTCACTTTTTTAGTGTTTTTTTGGAAGTCAGTTGTTTTTATTTGTAAAAAGTTTTTAAAGAAAATTATTTTTATTAAAATGATTAGAATTTGTTCTTGCTGATTCAATGTTGCTAGATAACAATCTGCATTGCAGAAAAATCGTCAATGAGATGTTATGTACAGGCACACACATCATTAGCTATAATTTAAACGAAATCCTAATATATGAATTAGATGATATAGACTTGATCGGCATAAATGATATTCCAAAAAGTTTAATATTACAACAAAAATATTATACTTTGGTTGCAGTCATAGAGTATTTACCTAATATGCGCCACTATAGAGCATGGTGCAGTCGTAATGGCAGATGGGAATGCTACGATGACCTAAACACCGCAGTAACAGAACCAAAAATTACACAAAATATAATGGTGCATTGTATTATGTACACGATAAATTAACAACGTATGATGGCAGGAAAAAACACAAAAGGCCTTTTTCAGAGCCACCAAATGTTCAAAAAGGCCCTTTTCGGGGCCACCAAATGTTCATGTGTTATATTCACGAATTGGTTGAAAGTCAAAACGTTAAAGTAAGTACCTAATATATCCACCATTTTTACCGCAGTAGACTGTTGAAAAATTGAAATATTTCTGTATACTTCAACATGTTTAAAAATAGCTGCTTGTTTCTATTCCTAATCCGATTGATTAACTGTCAATAGGTCTAGTATACAGGCTGTAAGGGTAAACAGTCTTGTTATTCAAACCACGGGTAGTTGACTTAAAAATAAAAATAAATGACCGAACACAACAAAAAAAAAACGTAATTTTCATTAAAAGATTTTAAAAAAATTCTATCCGACACCGTGCTCTTTAGCGAAACAGCTGACTGACTGAGGGAGGGGTCGCGCTCGCGGCCGGTCAGGTCACATCCCGTACCCCCCGCCCGTGTTGAGACGCAAGTTCGTTGCCCTAGCGCATAGGACAACGAACTTGCGTCTCTTGTGGTAAAATGTAGATATAAAAAAAAGAAAAAAAAAGTTGTAATTTTCCATTGATTTTACGTTCTATAAATGAAACCAAACCACTGGTTGCAAGGATAACGGTGTTTACCCTAACACCCTGTATTTACTATACGTATAAGTAATATGTCGCAGATGGATTGTCGAATCCGCGCCTGTTTTACATAACCGCTAGCCGTTTCATAAAACAGCTCCGTTATGTGAAACGACGCGGTGACGTTTATGAAGCGTTCAATGAAGCTGGTCAGCGATTAGAGGTTATGTAAAGCAGCATGAAATGAAACGTACAGATTGTAGATTTTAGTTCTAAATTTTGTCGCTTGTGGCTCTGTGTCATAACAACAGTACCTAATGGCGTGCGAATCAGTTAAAAAATAAATAAAGCTATCGTATAGAGTTTTATGAAATGTTGTCCTAAAAATACTAAATAGACAAGCAACTGCGACCACCTTGGAAGAAGCGCTCGCCGGCCGCTGCCGCGGCACACTTTCTTTTGTGTAATTTTAGATGTCATGTAAAAGTAGCAGTGATAACGACTTTCGTTGCTGACTGTACCTAATAAAAAGTACCTACCAACTTCGTATCTTCTTCTTGAAGGTCAATTATTCTTGTAAAGCATTTACATTCGTATTGTGTTGCATATTTCTAGCACTTCTATGCAACCATCTCACTGAGACTACTTCTAATATTGTAGGCCACATCTAGTAAGTACAAAGATCAGCAAGTCTGCTGAGTCTGCTGTCTGTTTTCTCTTAAGATATTACATTTTTCCGTAATATTGTTACACTTTTGGGTAGTACATATTGCGTACATTTATTTAGTGCATAACATGCCCAGGTACGCGTTGCGTATGTGGCGCGGCCAGGGAGTATACTCCCCAGCCGCGCCACATACGCAAGGCTATCATTTCTAAAGTAATTAAATTTTCGAATCTCTCTATAGCGTACGGAGGAGTACGTATTGCGTACATTTATTTAGTGCATACCATGCCCAGGTACGCCTTATAACTCTTTGTGGCGCGGCCAGGGAGCATACTCCCTGGCCGCGCCACATACGCAACGCTATCATTTCTAATGTAATTAAATTTCCGAATCTCTCTATAGCGTACGCAGGAGTACGTATTGCGTACATTTATTTAGTGCATACCATGCCCAGGTACGCCTTATAACTCTTTGTGGCGCGACCAGGGAGCATACTCCCTGGCCGCGCCACATACGCAACGCTATCATTTCTAATGTAATTAAATTTCCGAATCTCTCTATAGCGTACGGAGTAGTACGTATTGCGTACATTTATTTAGTGCATACCATGCCCAGGTACGCCTTATAACTCTATGTGGCGCGGCCAGGGAGTATACTCCCCAGCCGCGCCACATAAACTTCATTATATTTCATTATTCGTTGAGGTACAATTATTTTCATTACACGTACCGTATAGTACATTTAGCGTACAAATTATCTAGAAACATGTCTTTTTAATTTTCCACTGTGGCGCGGCCAGGGAGTATCACACCCTGAGATTTGGGCCAAACAAATTTAAAAAAAACTTTCGATATTTTTGCCATCGATACCCTACACTACTTCTGGAAATGTATAGCTTGATGTATAGCCGACACATCAAGCTATACATTTCCAGTTTATGCTGATCTCGCATTGTATTAGATTTCCGTACAATACGATGTAAGCTTATACTGGAAATGTATAGCTTGATGTGTAGCCGTGCGTAATAAGTTCTCATGGCAACATCCTTGCTGTTAAAACTAGCCCGTATTGTGTTTTTTGCCATTAAAAACTGATATAGGTCTTAACGGCATTATACAATAAATCGCATGTACAATAAAATTGCAATCGCACCCAAACTGTACTGGGATCATAATCTAATTGCCTGCAAGCATGAGAACACACGTGACAATGTGAGCTCTTTTGACCGAAAGTTATCTCTCACTCACCTCTTTATCAAAAATAACAGGATCTCGTTACAACTACAATATTATTCCTTTTATATATAACTTAGTACCAGCGAAAATGCTTATGCACTTTGTGCAGTCACGAGTCAGAGTTATCTCCTAATATACTTGTCATATATAATTTGCCGTGGGATCCGTATATTTTAACAGTGCTTGGATATTCAGGGGCTACCTAGGCTACTTATCAATAATATATGGTAAGTTGGTAGGTACCTATGTTATAGAACAGGCCAGCTAGGGTCACTGACCTTAGCAGTGAACCCAATACATATGGCTATATATAATTAAGTTAACGAGTGCTGTGTGTGGTGTTAATTAAGTCGTTTTTTTTGCAATGTTTTGAGAAGCAGCAACATGCGATTTCATTTTATTACCCGACTACGGCGAAGAAAAAAGGAAGGTTATGATTTTTTACCCGACTACGGCGAAGAAAAAAGGAGGGTTATGATTTTGACCGGTATGTATGTATGTATGTATGTATGTATGTTCATCTGTTCCCTCCTATCTTCCAAACCACTTATCACAATTTGACAAATGGGGTATCGTTAGAAGCGTCGTGATTGTCCGCTGGTTATAGGCTATGTGAAGTCACATTAAATTAAAAATGGCGCCCTCTAGAGGACATAAAGTGAGGAACTTAAAAAAAAAGATGGTTTAATCGTACCATGTTGGGTATCAAATGAAAGGGCTTAATGAGCACATTTCAAAAATATATATATAATAACCCCAAAAGAATTAAAAAAAAAATCAAGTAATAAAAACTAAAACCCAACTACGACTTAAAAGGTATAAACAAGACACCACAGATAGACAGATTAAAAATCCGGAGTCACACGTGTTAGGGCATAAATCGAACATCTGACGTGTGACTCCGGATTTTTAATCTGTCTATCTGTGGTGTCTTGTTTATACCTTTTAAGTCGTAGTTGGGTTTTAGTTTTTATTACTTGATTTTTTTTTAAATTTATTCTTTGATAAGTCTTAAATGTTGAAATAATTTTTTTCATTATTTTTTACATAATTTAAAAACTTACAGATTTAAATAGAAAAACGTTTTTTTTTATAGAAAGAATGTTTTAAATGTTATAACTTAATTTTAAATAAAACCCTACACCGTTGCATGCATCCATTAACACAATATTTTGCGTGCGTTACATTGCGCACTGCCGTAAACAGCGATTTTTTACTCCAAAAATAAAAGTCGTTTCGCAGCGATTATTTTTGTGCAATGTTACTTAATTTGATGTACAGAACACGTACTTGACGACTATGTGATGGGAATTTTTACATCCTGTATGTACAAGCATTACATCAATAATAAACTGACAATTAGAATACGAGAAAAGAAATCTCATGTTTCGTCAAGTCATAAAACCGTGCGAGGAAGGGCGGGTCGCTAGTCAGTTTATAAATGAAAATACAACATTATTATCAGATCGAATCTTATCTTTAATTGAGCATTAAAATTAACGACAGCAACTGTCTATAAAGTATAAAAACAAGATGTTCAAACACCTTTAAAAATCTAATCTAATGAGCAAATTAAGAGATCTCAAAACGGGAAATACTTATGTAATCCTAATACGAGATTCTTTGGAAAGCATGCATTTGTACATTATAGGAATAACTTAAAACTAGAGGTGACAGTGTTGTCTGTAAAGCTTATTCGATTAATGACAAACTTCCCAAGGAACCAATTTTGAGAAGCTTATAGAAGCTATCAATCGTGACGGCACTGTGGTTACTGTCTGACTTCTCATGCACGACGTGGTGGGTTCAAATCCAGTAAGTTAAGGCGTAGTAAGTTTTCACCATGAAAACTTAGGTGAAGTGAGCTTAAAGTGAGCTGTCACTGCACCTGACGTTAGGGATTGACAGCTTACTTCACCTAAGTTTTCACGGTGAGGTCAAGTTTAGGTACAGAACAGACCGGCAGGTAACTACAATGTGACTTTTTCAATATAATATGTATTTTCTGAGTTTATCTTGGACATTACTGACATCGGTGAAGATTTACAGACAACACTGTTTTATTTTAATTATATTACTTGCTTAAACTAATGTAATGTACAATAGCTTACATTTAATTGAGCAAATATAGGTGCAAATGGAACAATTTCTTAATATCTACAAGATTGACATACAAAATAATACGTTATTTTGGTCTTATAAGGACATCTGTACATAATATTGTAGATAACTTGGTGTATACTTAAAACAAAAATGTATTAGATAGATACTACATTTAATAGGCCACTGTAAAGTGTGCGTTACCCCAGCAAAATAATATCGAAAACGTTTGCGTTACCCCCGCAAAACAATGTCGAAAACCTTTGCGTTACCCCCGCAAAACAATGTCGAAAACGTTTGCGTTACCCCAGCAAAATAATGTTAAAAACGCTTGCGTTACTCCAGCAAAATAATGTTGAAAATAGTCAGATAATTAGTTGCCCAGCTTCTGTAATTGTAGCGCACCTTTTAAAAATGTTTGCACTTACACTGGGGTAAGATTTAAATGACTAATCGCGACATTATTTTTCTGGGGTAACGCACGCGCACACCCCAGATAATACTACAAGCTAGCTTTTGGCCAGCTTGGCCTGTCTCAGTTTACTGCTGACTAAACTCAAACTCAGCCTCAATTCTCGAAATGAAGCGGTTGTAACCATGTTGACAACGAAACAATAGAGTTAGGTACGTGTATCACTCAGTGTTACATATAATAACTTCAGCAATTAGTAAATAATAGTGATAAAAACAAGTTTTTTTATTAGTTGAAGCAATCTTTAATTTCCTAGCTATCTATAATTTCTTCTACCGAACATAAACATCGGATTATAATTTTTTACAAACATGTTTTTTCTGTTACATTTTCACGTTATTTGGGTATCGTTTCCTATCAGGGGCCTACCATCATCTCTTTTAAAATACTTGCCAAGTACATGACAGGGCAACGTATCAGGCTAACCTGACAGGTTTTCTATTTGTACCATGAGCATTTCCGTCTGACCTGCAATGTATCAACTTCAGACCAGCAGGCGTAGCATGGCGCTTTCTATCTCTACGAAGAATATACATAGCTTTTTCTATACAAAGTGACAGTTCGTTTCTTCATTTTTGATATCCACCGTAGAAATCTTTCTACAATCTGTCATTTTGTCTTTCATTTCTAACTATCTTTGTCTAGGTCTTTTTATATGTAGACTATTTCGGAAGAAAGTTTTCTATCCTTACTGTCAAAATCACACTGACAACCGATAAATCCTATGATAAAACAAAGAATTCTGAGTCGAATTATGTAAAAGAGTGAATTTCGTAAAAAGTGCAGTTGACTCTTTCTATTTTGCTGCCGTTTCGTACTGTCTACGGTCTACAGGAAACGTCATTTTTGTCTACTCTTCCGTCGACAAAACGGTGCTCATGCTACGCCTGCTGCTAAGTTACCGTTGACCGGTACGTCATATTATAAACAAACGTTCGGATATACTTTTTCGCAATGTTACCGGTCTTACGCTTTTAAAGAACTAGATTAAATTAATTTAATAACAGTTTATAATGATCAAGAGAATTCTAAAAAACACTATGTTCGTAGCAAAATATCTTATTTAACACGATTATGACGCTGGAAACCCTTTTAGATACTTATGAAAAGTAATCTCGAAAGTTACAATAGCTATTTTCGAACGACTATACCAGCTGTTAAGTATAAAAAAATATAGTTTTTGATTGTTCGTCAGTTTGACTCTAGTGATGTTACTCAGTCGTTAACGGTCAGGCACTCGATTATTCTGATTATGTAATTCGAGAACTCCATTCAAGTTGAATCTAACGTAGTTACTAGAGGGAGGTTTCCAATAGCTTCGTAAGTTTGAAACGCACTTAAAAAAAAACTTAAGAAAAGAATCATAGCCCGATCCAAAATACAGCAACCGTTCAATATTGGTACATTGGGGTATAACATTCGGGTAAGATCGGCTTGTATGGGGTGTAAGGGGGCACACTTACCATCTCAGTGCCCCAAGTCAACCTCACCTGCTCGTGGTGCACCCTGCTGAATAACAAACGAGGCTCTGACAACAAATGGCGGTATAACCATTTCTAAATAAAACTTCGCAACTAAATGGCGCAGACTAGTGACGGGCAGCAGCGTCACTAGTGCGAGAAGTTGTGATCTGCGATCGCCAACCCGCATGCCCAGCGTGGCGATTATGGGCATATCCTCCAATGGCAAGCCAAAATCAACCACGGCCCCCAGTTCCCGGCCGCTTTGCTATTCCTGATTTTGGCGGCGGTCACGGTAACGGCAAGGTAGGGGGTGCGAAGAATCTCCGGGTTACGAATGGCCGCCAAACCCAACTGACCTTGGCGACGTATAATGGACGCACGTTACGGCTTGACGAACACTTAGTGCAGCTAGAAGAAGAGCTCGGAAAAATAAGGTGGCACATTCTTGGGCTGAGTGAAGTCCGAAGACAGGGGGAGGACACAATAACCCTTGAATCGGGCCACCTTTTGTATTATCGAGAGGGAGACCAGCTATCCCAAGGCGGAGTCGGGTTCCTGGTAAACAAATCCCTTTGTGACAACGTTGTGGAAGTCTCCAGTGTCTCGAACAGGGTAGCATATCTCGTAGTGAAGCTAACCGAGAGGTATAGCCTCAAGGTTATTCAAGCTTACGCACCGACCTCGGCACACTCGGATGACAAAGTTGAGGAAATGTTTGAGGATATTTCCAAGGCCTTGCATTCCACCACTAAGGCCCACTACAACGTTCTCATGGGGGATTTTAACGCTAAAGTGGGAGTACAGAATTGCAGCGAATCGGTAGTAGGAGCCTACGGGCTTGGCAATAGGAATCATAGGGGGCAAATGCTTGTCAACTTCCTTGAGAAGGAGGGGCTTTTCTTAATGAATTCCTTCTTTAAGAAACAGCCCCAAAGAAAGTGGACGTGGCGAAGTCCCGACACTATGACTAAAAATGAGATAGACTTCATCATAACGGATAAAAAGCATATATTCAGGGATGTCTCGGTGATCAACAGGTTCAATACCGGCAGTGATCACAGACTTGTTCGAGGCTCTCTGAATATCAACTTCAAGCTCGAGCGAAATCGTTTGATGAAGTCTGGACTCCGTCCAAATATGCTCCAAACTATGTTGGGATCTGAAGCGTTCCAGTCAGACCTGGAGAACCGATTTGCTGCCGTGGAATCCACAGATGACGTCAACCAGGCGCTCGACCAAATGGTGGAAGTCCTCAGGGAGGAAGGTACGCGATTTTGCAAAATGCGGCGTAAAGGCAGGAAGTCGAAACTTTCGGATGAGACTCTGAAGCTTATGACGGAACGACGTGAAAACCCACCTATCACTTCGTCAGAACAACGGGCACTCAACAAAAATATTAGAACATTGGTACGACTGACCTCCGACGTTCCAATACACGCTCAATAGAGAAAGCGATTGAGCAAAATCGGGGGTCGAAAGTGTTCGTCCAATCACTCGGGAGGAGCCACCTGACGAAGTTGACCAAATCTAGTGGGGATACCGTCGTTTCGAAGCCGGAGATCCTTTCGGAAGTCGAAAACTTCTACGGCCAATTGTACGCATCGCATGCATCACGAGCTGATCCCGAAAATGAGGATTCCAGAGCCACCTTAACCCGCCATTTCACGGAAGACCTGCCAGAAGTCAGCCAAGATGAAATCGAGGCGGCTCTTAAACAGCTTAAAAATGGAAAAGCCCCTGGTGAGGACGGCATTACGACTGAGCTCCTGAAAGCGGGAGGAAGTCCTGTACTGAAAGAGCTTCGGGAGCTCTTCAACTCTGTCCTGTTCTCTGGGAGAACTCCAGAAGCGTGGCGAAAGAGCGTGGTCGTTCTCTTCTTTAAAAGGGGTGATAAGACCCTTTTAAAGAATTACAGACCCATTTCGCTCCTAAGCCACGTATATAAGTTGTTTTCAAGAGTCGTCACGAATCGTCTAGCGCGAAGACTCGACGAGTTTCAGCCGCCGGAGCAGGCCGGGTTTCGAGGAGGTTACAGCACCATAGACCACATCCACACAGTGCGGCAAATTATACAGAAGTCCGAAGAGTATAATCGGCCCCTATGTCTTGCTTTTGTGGACTATGAGAAGGCTTTTGACTCTATCGAGACCTGGTCTGTTTTGGAGTCTATGCAGCGATGCCAAGTTGACTGGCGATACATCCAAGTGCTGAGATGTCTTTATGAAAACGCGACAATGACCGTCCAAACTCAGAACCAGCAAACTGAACATATCCCCCTGCGTCGAGGTGTGAGGCAAGGGGACGTTATTTCCCCGAAATTGTTTTCTAACGCTTTAGAGGATGTGTTTAAGACGCTGAACTGGGAAGGACGCGGCATTAACATCAACGGCGAGTACATCTCACACTTGAGATTTGCAGATGACATCGTCATAATGGCTGAGTCGCTGCATGACTTACAGCAGATGCTGGACGGCCTGGTTGATTCTTCTGTACGCATTGGTCTCCGGATGAACTTGGACAAAACCCAAGTTATGGTCAACGACCACGTTAGTCCGGGACCGATTGCTGTTAATGGCGATGCTCTCGAAGTTGTTCGTGAATACGTTTACCTCGGTCAAACTCTGCAGTTTGGTACGAACAACTTTGAGAAGGAGGCTAACAGAAGAATTCAGCTGGGCTGGGCAGCTTTTGGGAAGCTCCGTCGAGTCTTCTCGTCGCGTATCCCGCAGAGCCTAAAGACTAAAGTCTTCAATCAGTGCGTCCTGCCTGTGATGACCTATGGAGCCGAAACGTGGACACTCACGGTACGGCTGGTCCATAAATTCAAGGTCGCTCAGCGAGCTATGGAACGTGCTATGCTTGGAGTATCTCTGAGAGATAGAATCCGGAATGAGGTAATCCGGCAGAGAACCAAAGTTGTCGACATAGCTCACAGAATAAGCAAGCTTAAGTGGCAATGGGCCGGCCATATTAGCCGTAGAACCGATGACCGCTGGGGTAGACGTGTTCTTGAGTGGAGACCGCGAATCGGAAAACGTAAGGTAGGACGCCCTCAGGCTAGGTGGAGCGACGATCTTCGCAGGGTGGCTGGTAGCAACTGGATGAGAGCTGCCGAGAATCGAGCTGAATGGCGTGCAATTGGAGAGGCCTATGTCCAGCAGTGGACTGCTATAGGCTGATGATGATGATGAAGATCGGCTTTGTTCGACTTCGTAAAGAGAGTTTTCTCCACATTCCACTCTCAATCTGACAATCAATGATGATACGATGATGATTTTAATGACAAATTACAAGTTATCAACTGAAATCACTAACCCACAGAACATATTTTCACTCTTATGAAAACTCTGTGACTCTACACAACATAATATTTTAGTATCTCGAGAGAAAATGAAATCGATTTTTTATTTTATACACTGCAGTAACAAATTAAACAAAATCTAGCCACATCACTATCTGACACTGTCAGAAATACAAGTGTCAAGGGACAACAACACTCCCATTGGCAGAATAGTCGACATTGGCTCAGTTGCCAAAAAGGGAAAAAAAAAAACACTTCAATAATTATTTTTTCAGTTTCTTTCGAATTGCATCAAATTCATATTTCTGTTTTTCCTGTGTGTAATTGAAGGATTATAATTAGTATGGAATCTTCAAGATTACTCCAGAAGGATGTTGTGTTATTTATTCTGTAAGATTCCAACGCAATGTGCAAAGATGTAGTCCGAACCTACAGATGTGCGGTGAACGCCTTTGTATCAAATGCACGTCGTATAAAGATGAGAGGTGGAGCCAGAGCCTGGTGGAGTAACCTGCATCTTTTTTAGATGAAATAACTATCTACTTCTAAGTCGTCTGACGTTGAAATTGTTACAGTAATAAAAATGCTTTGTTTACATAATGTGTTTTTTGCTTTCAATAACCGTTCAAAACATCCTACGTTCCTACTATACATTCCTACGTTCCTAGGTTCCTACTATACATTACGGAACAGTGCACTATTTTACTGAACGATAATACTGACGACGTGAAGGTTGGCATACTCACTAAACAATTTTAACATACAAGTTTTTTGAACATAAAACTTTCCTTTGGATTTTAGCGATTTGTTGCTCACTGTTTTATAACCAGAGTTCCTCAAGAACCTCAAATATTTCATCTTTGTCACACATCTAAAATAAACGACAAAGAGATTGTTTTTTTTGTTATCTATAACCTTAAATAACACCACAATAGTATTATATTCACAAATGAACATGTACTTACGTGTTTTATTTTAAATTAAAGAAAACAGTTCATTAGTAAGTTTGTTTTACACGCCTGCTTAAAGGCTCTTACACACTGGGGCGATTCGCCGCGCGACGCGAATTTTAACAAAACAATTTCTGAGAAAACTTCACGGCGAACAATGCGGCGGCGTCGCGTCGCGCGGCGAATCGACCCAGTTTGTAAGAGCCTTAATATGACTGCAGGGCAGTTCAGTAGTCGAGTGTTTACATGTCAAAAAGGACTTGATGGTACAGCTTAACGCAGGTCAGACCAGTGAAATGTTGTCACGTGACCACTGACCGGCTTTAGTCACGTGATCGCTGGCTTGCCTGTTATTTGACATGTTCACGGTACTAAATAGCCCGACAGTTCACTTTCCGTCGAAAATTGACCTGATAAAAGAGTTCATGGTAAGCCCCTTGATACCTAATAATTAACTAAAGAATCTATGTCTATATATTTGGAATCAATGTTTTACTATAATATAACTACATAGATATTTAATTTAGAAATTGTAAAACGACCTAAATCTAGTTTTTTTTTGTGTTTTTAACACAAGTCACATTAATTAATTACAACAATCATGTACTTATAAAGTATTGAATTGAGCCAATCATGTTCCTTCAGTCTTGTTTTGAGCTTCAATTACTTAATAATAATTATTTATTTTTACAAAAATCTCACAATTTTTTAAAGTTTTCACCAACCAAACCCTAATATTAACAAGAAAGTAAAAAAGTAATAAAACTGAAGTCTTAATTTGAGCTTTGTTTCTTTAAAGATTTAAAACAGAAAATACCTAACTGATAACGTTCTGTAAAGAAATTAATACAAAAACAGTTGCTAGAATAATGCAATACCATTTCGGTGACGGAAGAACGAAGAAACAAAACGCTGGCTGGATTATTTTAGAAGACCCCGATTACCAACAAAAAAAACATGCGGAGCACTGCCGATAGAAGTGAAAACTAAGTAACATTCATTCATTTCTACAAGCGTGACGATGACGCGAGTTCCATGATTTTATTCACCCAAAAAGTGCTCAACGCGCTTAAAGGTACTTCAGATGCTATTTACACTAAAAGACCGAAAGAAGTCAGCAACTCCACACACTCAATTAATCTTACAATTTCTGCAACCTGGGCACAGTCAGCTTATCCCTTATACACCTGAGTGTGGCCAGCTTAGCTGGTGAGCTCGGCACCGTCTGCTCTTGGTCTGGCTTCCTCATCGGCCTGGATGCTGGTATGCAGGTCCGAGGCACGTTCGTGATGTGAGGATGCGTCTTCACATGCTTCCGAAGAGAGGAGGGGTCTGTGTACCTCTTGCCGCAACCGATAGCACCACATGCGTATGGTCTCTGGAAAAACGTAAGAAGATTAATAAATAAGTAAAGAAGTAGAAGAGATCTTAGTCGAAAGTTTCGTTCGGACAAGTTATAATGCTGTACCGTACATGACGGTTTTTGCCAGCAATTTTCATGATAACTACCTCGGTGATTTTTCAATGTTCACTTTTGGTTGGATTACAGATGCTAGAAGAAAAGAGTTAGATACTTTTGTCACAAATTGACAGATTTATTTTATTTTTCTAGCCTGGCAATATTGTAAAGGTGTGTCCAAACATAAAGCGGCAATCGTGGGCGGCTGCCGCGCTTTGATTGAACGACTGCCGCGCGCGAACGCTTCTGTCTACCAGCCGCGCGTGTTGCTGCCACGTTCTTGCCACTCAATGTTCGGACACACCTTTAGAGCCAGATATATGCAGCTAGTGGAGACACGGATCGAAAAGACGGATAAAGCGGCGTGACCCGGCGTGGGATGACCCCAAGTAAACTGGGATAAGGTCAGGAAGATAATCATGAATGCAATGCATGGACACAAAGCGTACGACCTAGGTGGACCAGACCTATAGGTATCTAAGGTACTATCTAGTTGCTAAACACAAAGGTCATGTAAAACAAAACAAAGTAAAATTCTCATATGATAACAATTTAATTACTCCTCATTATTGTGTTTACATTTTAGGATAAGATTTCAAGTTCAGTATTCTTCTGTTGCGAAGCAAATTAAAAAGATAACTAAGTATATTTTTGACGGCCGGTTTATAGTATAATAATTATACTAGTGATCTGCCCCTGCTTCACACGGTTTTTAAGACTTGACAAAACACTGAGATTTCTTTATTAAAATTATATAAGTAAAAAATTGCGAACTGAGGGAAATGGGTTAGGTTAAAACTGCGACTAACCGCGCGCAAGCCGAGCGAGCGCAACACGTCGCTTTCCCATGGACAGATAAAGTAGTAATAATGCGTTAAAGTGTAATTGTTTTGTTGCAGTTCTCAATTTTTCGACAGTTTATATTCTAAGGGAAATAATACCGATAGATTATAAACTAACGAAGTTCATAATTATACGGTGACATAATGTAAACCATCCGAAATAAATTATCTAAGTGATGGTGAGAACCGCATCAAAATCCGTTGAGGAGTTTAGAGGAACAACGCGGTCACACAGACATGAAAAAGAGACTTTTATTTATAGGTTATTATGTAGATATAAGTAAAAAATTGCGTTGGTAAGAACTCGAAACGTGTCGAATTATTTTGCAAAATTTTATCTGTAATTGCAACCTTTTGGCCTTTGGTTGTCAGTGTTTAGGCTATTGCAAAAATTTCATGTTTGAAACATAACGGTTTAGTGATAATTATACTTACGGCATTAAAATGTGTCCTCTGATGTTTCGCCCTGTCTGAAGAATTAGAGAAAGCCTTCCTGCAGTGTGGGGCAGGACATGCATAAGGACGTTCACCAGTGTGAGATCTCACGTGGATCTTCAAGTTCTCAAGCCGGGAGAACGCCTTACCGCAACCCGGGTGCTAGAAAAGAATACAATTGAATAATAATCTAGGTGAAAGTAGAATCTTATTTGAGCCTTAATAGCTAATTTAAGGTAGGTAGAGTATAACGATCTTCGCAGGGTAGCTGGATGAGGGTTGGCGAGAATCGAGTTGAATGGCATCAAATTGGAAAGACCTATCGGTGGACTGCCGTAAACTGATAATGAGCTAATTTTAACGCAAAATACGCATCGACTTATGGCTTTAATTTTTTTAAGTTTTTAAGTATCCCTACAATACAGTCTTTGATTATAAGTTGAACTAAATAATACAAAAAAGGAAGCCGCTCGCATACACGTAGATGCTACTGGAACTGGTGCTGGTTCTGCTAGTAAAGTTAAATAATTTAAGACCCCGGCGACGGATGAATTCTCCATATAACGTAATACCAAAATCATTTGCAATTTGAGCATATTTCCACCATAATGTGTTGTTATTCGGATTGAGACAGTATTTGGTTCCAACATATTTTTTTTCCAAAAAACCTAACTAAAATATTGTTGTAGTGAATTGAATTTCGCACATTTTTATAGCGAAACAACAATACTTTTGATATTGTTTCAGCAAAAACATAGCCTCTATTATCAAGTTACAAATTATCAAAAAAAAAATTGTAAAAACATTAAGTTTTCATTAATCATTTTTGGTATTACGGAACACATCCAAATTTATCATACATCTTCAATAGCTAGTAGTGCTATCGCGTCAAGCAAATGTCATGTCTATGAAAAATGTCATGTCTGTGCGTGGTCGTACAGTTCACAGTAGCTGTATTTATCGCTCCGACAGGCACACTAGCGCAACATTTGTAGCACTCGATTCGTAGTTGAGATCGATGCTCCGCCGGCCTCTTAAGAGGCTCAGAGAGGCTCAGTTATTAAGTGATTTGGAGCATATTGTGGGCCTCCAGCAGATACTGAAATACCTGAAGCCCGCGATCGGTAACATCAAGCTGCCAAATTATGGAAGCTGGTTGTGTGCCGGCAAACGGCCGGGCTAATCTAACTAGCTGTATTGACCAACAGGACAAAGGCCTCACTCTCCCTTGTAAACCTAAGTAAAATAGTACAAATAATTTTTAATTTGCCTAACGTTCATCACAATATTCATAAAGCCGATACTTACATGACACCTGTTGGGCTTATGTCCTGAATGAACGCGCATGTGTATCAGAAGTTTGTAACGAGCGTTGAAAGGACGGCGTTCTCGAGCACATTCACGCCACAAGCAGCTGAACTCGTCACCTGCACAATACATAGGAAACATTCAGCATTTTTCATAATGAAATCAAACGACTTATAAATAGTCTAATTCAAATAATCAAAGTTTTTTCATGGCATTGATTTGAATTGGTTATTTTACAGTTATAAATAAAAGCGGTGACTTCACCATTCGATATCTTGTTACTGAACTATCTGCGACCCTGTATATGTTTATTATTTATATATAATAACATTTTTATAAGGTAACAGTAATTCAAAATTTGGTAAGTCTACTTTACCTTTGTATGTGTTGACATGGGCTCTCTCGATGTGTTCCACTAACGTGGTTTGATTTGGATATCTTTCGTAACACTGCTCCCATAAACACACTCTTTCACCTATAAAAATAAAAGTAGAATTTAATAATACGAGTATAACAGCTTGCAGCCCGATAGTTTGATTCCTGCTTGGAACTATTGCCTGTACCATACCTTATACACAATCATGCAATTGTAGTTCTTCTTACTAGTAAACACATTAAGATTTTATGTTTGAGTATAATGTGATGGTTTTAATATTTACCTTGAGCCTTATCTTTATCAGTCTTCCTCTGATTTTGAGCTTTACTCTCAACAATATTGACATTACTATCCGTCTCAAAAGTTAATCCAAAGTCATCTAAATTAACAAACAAGTCATCTTCATCAAAATTTTCAGAATTTTCATCGTAATAACTTGAACTATGAACATCACTCTCAACTGATTCCGATACTGATATTTTCCTTTCATTTCTATCAAAACTGAACTCATTACAACTTGTCGGTGTATCAGGTAGTACGTATTTCTTTTCTTCTAAGTTATAAAGTATGTTATTCGGATAACTGTAGTGTTCTAAACTATTTACAGAACCAACATTTTGAACAGGAGTCACATTATTATACTCGGGTAATTGAGCATCTTCAACATTATAATTACAATATCGTTTTGAAAACACTGTATCTATTGACGGTAGAAGATTTTTCTCTGGTGTTGTAGAATTTAAATATTCTTCATTAAAATCTGGTGTTAACCTACAAGATTCACCATCTTCTCTGCAAAGCTCATCAATGAGTGATTCGTCATCTATGTAGTCGTTATTTGTTTCATATATTTTGTTTGCTTGTCCCTTGTAAGTGTCCATTTTGCAGTTCTTATCTTCAAAGTCGATGCCGTCTAAATCTAAGAGAACTTCCTTAATATTTTGCTCATTAATGTTGCTGTCAATAACTTCGTCTATAATTTCGAAATCAGCTTCGGCAGCAGGGGCGTTCCAGTTATCTAATACTTCAAAATCGAAACTTTCTTCTACTCCATACTTAAAATTATCTACTTTCTTATTTTTGTTGCTATTTTCTAGTTCCAAGTTGAATTGTGACATGTAATAAGCATGTAGATCTGTTACGTTGTCGTTTCTATCATTGAACATGTCCTCTTCCTCGTAACAAGGTATGATATCATATTGCGCCATGTTCATAGGTTCATTTACCTACAAAAGTTCAGTAATCTCTATGTAGAGGTGTTGACATGTGGTGTTTACTCGTATCTTTGCGCATATGGTTTTGCTATTATTATAAAAATAAACTTTCTCTGTCTAAGATCACGCGTGGCTCCAGCATCTGCGAATTATAAATTTAATCGTCTCTTTAGAATTATTATTTAGTCGCCACACGTGTTAGTAAGCTGACTTATGGCCTATTATTATTAGAGTTACGAAGCTCATTGGATGATGCAAAAAGGGCTTTATTTTTAAATATTGAATGGACATCTTTTGGTTTGAACCACGCTGGAAATATTTTTAATTCATGACAGAATCCTTTGATCAATCACAACTTTATTACCTACCAAATGTTTCATTAAACTTAAAAAAACGTAAAGACACATGGATTGTACGGTAAGATAAATCCGGAATAGGGATTTAGTTTCTTTATTTAATACTTATTACTATCAAATAATTTTTTGACCGGTATGATAACAGCGATAAATAAAAATGAAAATGAAGCGATTGACGCACTTGAACTTAAGTATTTTGTACATATTTTCGAAAAGATAATAATTGTGTGACAAATAAGATCATGACAATATCACATGATGTAAGAAAATCAATGTAGGCAACATTGCGTAATTTATATTTTTACTAGACCACTGCAAAGCAAAATAGGAAGCAAAATTTTACTTGTAGCAGTTATTTTCAGACATGGCCTCGAAACGCAGTCGAAACTACTGAAAGTATGTAGGAAATTGGTAACGTGTGTTTTAATAATAAAAATAGAGACACGTCATTGACTATATTTTATTTTAAATGAAGGCAAACAAGCCTACAGGTAAACGAAGAACCTGAACGAAGTGGTAACTGCCGCCGCGCCGCGCCGCGGTTCAGCAGGCGGACGCCGTCCATTGATATACCTAATATGGTAATCTTTACATATGATGAAATAAAGTCGTTTTTGTGTTTGTCTGTATGTCCGCGTTGTTCTTCTAAACCACGCAACAGATTTCGATGAGGTTTTCAACACCGTTTAGAGAATTTATTCCGGAAGGTTTATGTGTATTATACGTTAATATTAAAGTTACTTATAACTAAGACATCTCGATGTTTTGTCAAGCCGTAAAAACCGTGCAAAACAGATCGCTAGTTAATAATAATAAAGGTATTTTATAAGAATTGTTTTAAGTACAGTCGCGTGAATACCACTTACACATAAGTCAAAAGCGATTTTCTCGTGAAATAACGATTGCAATTTTGAGAAAACCCTATTTCATTGTAGTCGTCATCATAATTCCCCTGGGCTTATGTTGATCCGCCCGAATTAACTCGCACGAAATGGGCGAATCGACCTTTAATTAATATTATTTTTTCTTTAGGCGATTCGCATGTAATTTAATTGTAGGCGAATCAATTTCTGGAGTTGTCGATTCGCCTGTTATCGATCTGTTATCAACTCTAAGTCACCTAATATTCTTATTTAACAATTTAAATACAAAGCTTCTTAAAAGTTATATTGAAAAAATATAAGAAGATAAATGATGTAATTAATGTTATTATTATGTAAAAACTTTATCGGTACCTACTTTTAATAATGACTCTGATGAGCATAATTAATATCTAGTAATATCCAAGATAATGAGACATAAACTAAGACCTTGATAGTATGCTGTTGAATCAATCACTACATAACAGAAAACAAAGTCCTCCGCCGCATCTGTCTGTCTGTTCGCGATAAACTCAAAAACTACTGAACCAATTTTCTTGCTGTTTTCACCAATAGATGGAGTGGTTCTCAAGGAAGGTTTTAGTATATTATATATAACCGAAAACCACGCGGGCGAAGCCGCGGACATCAGCTAGTATACAATATAAATCAATCTATAATAGACAATCAATAAATATTCATCGACTTAATGAACATATCTTCTATCTCTATATCATATCTAATATTTTAAAACCATTTGAAATCATGTTCATTCAGTTGAGTTTTATTTTGTTACACAAGTCTACGTAATAAAAAAAATATTTATTAAAATAAGTAATGAAAAATGACCTAACTGCGAAAGATTTGTGTAAAGTTGACAACAGTGTTATTTTTTATTTTATTTAACCGAAAACATAAGCACCTTGATTTTCATTTCTCTACCTAAATCACAGTCGTATTTATTGCCAAAGTAGTAAAAAAAAACTAAAAAACACTTCATCCCACTACATTATGGTTGTTAGTTTTAAATGCCTGCTACACTTAGCGGGAAAATACCAAAGTTTTTCAACTTTAACCTTCCTTTCCTTCTTAAGAAAACATGCATAAATATGAAACATAAAGAAACGCACACAGAAATACTCACACAAAAACAGCGCAATTCAAAAACACAAACTTCACAATTATTTTGGCGCGAACTGTCAAAGTGACACATAACCTAACTTTTTAAGTGCGCTGAGCACACGAGTGAACGACACCAGGACATTGGCGGGAATAGTACAGGAGCTAACGGGACCGTGAAAAAACTCCTTACTGAAACCATGAGAGGCCATGGAGATGGTAAAATATGGAAGGAGTAAGGACACATGTGACGCGGATATGACAAAAAACGTAGCATGCGAATGTTACAAGTTTCATTGGCTAGCTACTGTTTTAGAATTTTGGCTTTTGCGCGTTACAAAAATATGATTACCTATTAGGAAGTAGGTAACTGAAATAGTCTTGTTTCCGTAATGGTCATTATTCATTGTCTTTAACCTAACCTAACCTAACTAGCAGAAGAATAGTTTTTTTTTCATGATGTAGCGCACTTCAACAATAAAAAAAACAAACATGAAAAATTATGTCAATATTAGGTACTTACCTACTTGGAAACAAGGGACAGATATTTTAGTTTTTTTTTCTAAACCAATTTTTTTTCATAAAAATATGTAAATACCTATCTGATAACAACTACGCCATAAATAATATTCTCAAATCTGCACCATCCAGTTCTTTTAGATCAAACTAACAACATGTGCTTTCAAAATCCCAACTTGATTTTCGGTCGAACCCTGCTGAAAATGTTAACGGAACGTTCTTATTTGTAACAAAATACGGTTTAAAATCTTTCAACAAACTGTATACGTCTATGCAAAAGTATGCAAAGATGTGTTTTACTGTCTTTTGGCGCCAAGAATATTTTATTGATTCAGTTGTCAATATAATATTTTTATTGGAAATTATTTTATGAACGGACTTGAAATTTAAGTCTTCTGAAAAGATGGCTTTCAAGATTATAATTATTCAGATAGTTGCGATTTTGTGTATTAATTATCTTCCAGGACCCCACCATCACCCTTGGCAACAGGCAACTGAAGGAACACTGTTCGGTTTTAGTCAGTAAAAGTCTGACACGCCCTGCCGCTCCGATAAGAGCGTGAGAAGTTATTTGAAGATTTCCCAACTTCAAAAAAACAAAAACCCAACCCCTCCTAGATCTCATATTATGTCGCAGCAACATGAGCAAAGCCGCCAATGTAGCGGATTTGCTCATCTTGCTGCGTCCTTGGCAACAAAAATCATTTTGGATGATTTTCAAAATAATTTACTAAGAGTAGGTACAAAGTCAGAAGAGCGTAAGGTCAGTATGATAACATTTAGGGGTAGGTCAATGGATATGATTACCAACCTAACGATAAACTCACGTTGCAAATACAACAGTTTATGAAACTAACGAAGTAGGGGTCACGAGTTTGGTATAAGTACTCAAAATGTTATCGCAAAACAAAAAACAAATAAAATAATACCTACTATTAACAAATGTTATAGACATTATTGGCATTTTTGCGCAATGATTTAAAAGACTTTTACACAGCTAATTTAAGTAAATTTGCGCAATGATTTAAAAGACTTTTACAAGGCTAATTTAAGTAAATTTGCGAAATGATTTAAAAGACTTTTACACAGCTAATTTAAGTAAATTTGCGCAATGATTTAAAAGACTTTTACAAGGCTAATTTAAGTAAATTTGCGAAATGATTTAAAAGACTTTTACACAGCTAATTTAAGTAAATTTGCGCAATGATTTAAAAGACTTTTACAAGGCTAATTTAAGTAAATTTGCGAAATGATTTAAAAGACTTTTACACAGCTAATTTAAGTAAATTTGCGCAATGATTTAAAAGACTTTTACAAGGCTAATTTAAGTAAATTTGCGAAATGATTTAAAAGACTTTTACACAGCTAATTTAAGTAAATTTGCGCAATGATTTAAAAGACTTTTACACAGCTAATTTAAGTAAATTGAAGACTTAGCATAACCTTCGTTTCATATTTAGCCATTATGAAGCAGAAACAATCGCCATGAATCAAAATATGATTCATATCTGTTCCGTACATAATATAACTCTATTTTGCAGTCAATGTATTCTAGATAGTATTTTTATTTTGGGGTTTATCTACCCTAAAAAATCCAGCCTAGGCCTGGTTGGATAAATGGAATTTATAGGCTTAGGGTGGATTCTCGGACATACGTTTCCGAGTATCCACCTTAGCGTGGATTTTTTGGGGTGGATAAATGGATTAAGCCTTATTTTGTGGTAGGTATAATTGTTCTTGGCATCTTATCTGTGTAACGATGCGATACTCGTACCTTCCTATTTATTTTGGAAAACTTGGAATTGCCAGCTTGTTTATCCAAATCCTTTGAAGTTAGTACCTAACTATGATCCTTAATGTGGGAGAGAATCCTTCATGCGCTGTTTTTAAGAAGTCTTTGATTGTTTCTCCTTCTCTCTCAAGTCCATCCAAAGTATTTGAAAGGTTGTCTGTAAAATATCACTTTTAGCGATAAAACCATCCATTCTTCTTCTTCGTATCTTTCAAAAGTTCTATTGTAATTTTTTAACCGACTTCTTCAAAAAGGCGGAGGTTCTCAATTATTTTTGTGTTTGTTACGCGGTTACTCCGCCAAATATGAATCACCTTTGATGATTATTTTTTTTTAAGTGAAAAATAAAAACTTTTTCCAAAAAAAAAACGTCCGACTTCCTAAAAAAAAGTCTTCTAAAAAGTGAAAAATAACTTTAATTTCGAAAGTCAGTGTCTTTTATTTTCAATTTTTATTTTTTGCCACCGACTTTTCACCGATTTTTGTAGTGTACAATTCAGAGTAAGTTCTATCTATCTATTATCATCTTGATCTAATCGTTGGCCTATTTCTATATCTGAGCAAGGAAACTGCGCGCCAATGATTCACATAGAAGTATGAATCAAGCAACCCAGGTTTGTCAAGACAATAACCGTAACGGGTGTAAAAAGACGAAGCCGAAAGTCACTTGTTCCCGTCTTTGTGATCATTTTTTTTTTGACCATACCTGGGAACCGTCTGGTTACGGAGATATTAAAGAACAAAGTTCCAACTTTTTAAGACGTTTTTTAAAGAAAGCAAGCAGCGAACCCTGAACTGTTGCATGCACCCATAAACACTATATTCTGCGTGCGTTACGTTGCGCACTACCGTAAACAGCGATTTTTCACACTACAAATTAAATTCGTTTCCCAGCAATTATTTTTGTGAAATGTTAGGTACTTAATTTTATGTACAGAATGCGTAATTGACGGTTATGGGATGGCTTTTAACACCCTGTATACAATTTTAACACCCTGTACACAATTTTAACACCCTGTACACAATTTTCACACAACATAGCAAATATCATCCATACATAATAATATGAAAATAAAAGTCCTAACTCGCTCACTTTAGGTAAAATGATGCAATTAATCAGTCTGACAAAATAATTAGAATCATTTTATAATGGTCTGAAAGTTTTTAAAGGAACTCTTTGCTAAGTTTCATGTTTTGATAACCTGGTACCTTATCTTAGTGCCTATTGAACACATATAATCCATTAATTATTTTTTAAACATAACTTGGCTCATTAAATCATTATTATCTTTCCGAAACTGCTCAGAAACCCCAAGTAGACGCCTCTTATTAATTTTAATCCCCTAACTCGTAAAATGCTGTGCCAAAAAAATAAACTCCTGTAAAATTAATACAAATGGGTCGTGATGCTTTAAAAAGCCGTCGAAGAGACATAATGACGGCTCTCGTCAAAGTTTTTTTTGCCTTGTTTTCAAACAAGTGTATTTTTACAAGTTTTTGTGTTAGTTACAATATTTTGGAAATATTCAGCCAAACAGATAGGTAATTTTAATAAGTTGGTTCGGAATTGTTTTTTTTTTTTTAATAAATAAAATCTTTATAACTAGAAGAATTGATGGGTTAGAATAGAATAGAATATTTATTTGCTCAGAATGTAGGTATTTCCAATAAGGCGGTTACATACAGGGTGTTAGGGTGAAGACCGTTATCCTTGCAACCAGTGGGTTGGTTTCATTTATAGAACGTAAAATCAATGGAAAATTACAACTTTTTTTTAAACCTATATTTTACCACAAGAGACGCAAGTTCGTTGTCCTATGCGCTAGGGCAACGAACTTGCGTCTCAACACGGATGGGGGGTGCGGGATGTGACCTGACCGGCCGCGAGCGCGACCTCTCCCTCAGTCAGGCAGCTGTTTCGCTAGAGAGCACGGTGTCGGATATAAACTTTTTAAAATCTTTTAATGAAAATAACGTTTTTTTTGTTGTTGTGTTCGGTCATTTAATTTTATATTTAAGTTACTACCCATGTAACTACCCATGGTTTGAATGACAAGAGTGTTTACCCTTACAGCCTGTATATTAAAGAATCCTTGTACACTCTACCATTTTGGCATGCAAACATGGTTAAAAACTGAGCTCCTTAAAAAAAATTGGGCTTATGTTATGTGCGCTTAGGTGTCAAAGGAGTGCTTTAATTAGAATGTTTCTACTTGTACTTAATAAGTTCCCATACAATTTCATGTATGCAGTATTATCGCTAACAAGGTTACATATAAGTTATGTAGTGCATTTGTTGATTATTGTATTACATAAACAGTAGTAGTAGTACATGATCTACAGAACTTTCAAACTCCTAACTGTGCATTTTAGTTATGCATTTCCATAGTCAAACATTATCAGTAGATCTCTATTTATACGTATATTACTATGTCAGTTTACAGGAAATGATAGATGGTAGTTTAGGTGCCAAACTCGTAGCTAAATTCTGGGCTGACTCTATTTAAATCGCCATCGACACGCAAGACGAATATGTCAGTAAATTTTCAGTCAGTAAACTCCTGTGTACTCCCGACACCGGCCACGTCAACACCGACTGAGTACCTACCCGACCATGTCATCAAGCAAAGTCACTCACCCCAAAACTAAAAAATTAAAACAGAAAAGAAAACATAACTCTTCATTTCATTTGAAAAAAGCAACGGTTTTATCATCAATTCGAATACTACCGTTTAAAAAAAGAAGTGTTGCGTATAAGTGCGTGCGCGCAGCGTCGCTCGTTTTATTGTCGCTGCAGTTGCTGTACACGTGTGCGGGATGAACCATTTGTTACAATAATCTCTAGCTTTTTGTACAATTATTTGTTGGAGAACGACTTTTACTGAGTCTTCTATTTTTGTGGAGTTGCAGGCTCTTTTTGTATGATGCTTACCTGGTACCTGTAAATCTAGCTGTTCTATGCTCATTCAAATCTAACCACATGCAATTGAATATCAAGAATTGTAATGCTGCGACGTACCATCTGACCTCTTCAACCGAATTATTGGGCAATGCCTCTAGCTAGATTGTCGCAAACTTCTGACTACTCATAACTTTGATAATGGTATGACGCCCTGGACTCGGGGTTCTTAATTTCTGAGGGGCGGAGGAACTGCAATGAACTTGTGAAAAATTTGTATACAGTTACAATAACCTAAGTAGGTAGTCTTTATTAAACACGTTATGAAAATTACACCCCTATTGGAATCTTTTCAGAAACGTTTTTCATAAAATTAATTATCCCTAATTACTTAACACACCTAAGTATTAGTCCATACGAAAATATTTTAAAGTCCGTGACCCATATACTAATAGCATCACTAATTACAGTGAAATAATAACTGTAATAAGAAGCTAATACAACCAAATGTATGATTAATTATATGTTTATATCGTATCGCTGTATCTAGGACACATCTACGAGAAATGCTTACACTTGTTGCGCAGGAGCACGTATCTCAAAGTTTTCGTAGAGCAGCCATTGTTATATTCTTATAGGATTTTGTTTTACTTTAATCAATTAACTGTTATTTAAACGTATCATCAGTATTACAGCACCTGTTAATCGAATGAAAAATAAAGAGACGGTTGTAAATGCATAACGCCAGTTTTTCACTAAGTGCAAAATACAAATCGTGTTTGGATGTTGTTCAGACATATTAAAATTCAAATAGGTACATTTCAATCAATCAATCAATCAACTCAGCCTATCGCAGTGCACATACGTGCTGGACATAGGCCTCTCCCAGGCTGCACCACAACACCATGTCCTCCGCCTTCCGCATCCAGTCTGTCCCAGACAACTTTTTAAAGTCGTCGGACCATCTAGCTGGGGGGCGTCCCACACTACGCTTGCCGATACGCGGTCTCCACTCTAGGACTCGTCTGCTCCACCGGCCATCGGTCCTTCGACAAACATGGCCAGCCCACTGCCACTTCAGCTTGCTTACCCTACAGGCTATGTCGGTAACTCCGGTTATTTTCCGGATAACTTCATTTTTGATCTTATCAAATACATTTGGTGCACTTTAATTGATATGGAAGCTGCTACATTACATTTTCACAGTTACCTTAATTTTAGTCAAAGTTTTATAAATCTGCAACAATGAGGTTGACTGTTTCATAATTATTTGATAATTAGTTATTTATAGAGAAAGTAGAACCATTAATGTTGAGATCCATTGATCATCGCGGTGGTACACCAAATTAACACACTCGTGCGCATCTGTGGAGATCAACTGCGGCCCGCGAGAGATTATTATCAGTAATAAAAAAAATTGTAGGTGGTTCGAATCTTATGTACTTAATTTTTACTTCCACTTCTAGGATATGGAATCTGTTGCAATTTATAAACCGCCTATTTGAACTAAAGGGAGGCTCCCTTTGGGCTAGACGACAGCTTACCTCATATTTCCAGTACAAGATTAATTTGTTTTTACGGTTCATTCGTCTCCATCAGAATTTTCAACTTGTACGGAAAACCATGTAAAACGAGCTACTATAAAAAATACCTAAATCGCTATAGGTGTGCCTATAGTATTTGAAGAGTTCCCTCGATTTCTCCAGGATCCCATCATCAGATCCTGTCTTGATGGCAATGGGACCATCTCGGTAGTATACCCTTTCAAACAAGCTCCAAACTCCTTTTAGAAGTCGGTTAAAAATGAATCTAACGATGCGGCGGCGGCGGCAAGATCTCTAAAGGATGCCTCAAGTTTCTAGGTGTCTCAATCACGAATAAAACTGCTGACAGTTGCCTTTATTTATTTTCTCTCTTCGCGACCCTCGGTTGGTATCCCGGGTGATAGGTACAAAAGTAAGCACGCGCACATGTGGCCTTACAGAAATAAACACAATACTTACACTTAGTAGTAATTGTGCCACACGCCCGTTTCGGCGCGCGGACAAAAAGACAACACCATTTTTTTATATAAATAAGCTCTCTTTGAAACCTCCGTAGATAAGTCGGACGTTTTGTTTATGTAACTTTTGTAAGATAAATTATAATTAATGGTAAAAGGGTATAGTTAATAACATAGGTTTTATCGAAGATTATTGGTTGGTTTTCGTCAAAAATGATTTGTTGGCATCTCACGTCGTATTTTATGTCATCGTTAGTTGTGTGGTCTGCGTAAAAGTGCTATGAAGATAGATTAGGTTGTTGTACGAGGCATGCCTTTTAAGTTCTGTCGTTTCCATATTTCCCGGCAATTTTGAATTTGGAACTGTTCTATATTCGAATGTGTTTAAATTTGGAATCTCAAACAGTTGAAAGTATTAGGATTAATGCTATTGTTTAGTCACAGCGTCGATTGGAATCTGTCAGGTTACGTACGAAAATGAATCTTTCTAAGGAAAATGTTCGTGCAATAATTTTCTACAACTTTAGAAGAGGCCTGACACGGCTTCAGTGTTTTGAAGAGCTAACATCTGTATTCAGTGATGAAGCCCCATGTCTGCGGACTGTCGACCGCTGGTATTTAGAATTCCAGCGTGGACATACTAGTGTTAGTGACAAATCTCGCAAAGGACGCCCAAAATCCGCCTTCACTGAAGATAACATCATTGCTGTGAGACAACCAATTCTCGAAGATCGTCATGTGACGTATCGAGAGATAGAGGCTCTATTAGGCATCTCAGGGACAACCATTCAGAAGATCTTGCATTAAGCGCTTGGTGTGAGAAAGCTAGTTTGCCGTTGGATACCGCATCTGCTTTCCGACGATCACAAGGCGGCCCGCGTCAGATGTTGTAAGAAAACTCTGCAAAGGTTCAACCGAGGACAGTCAAATCACGTCTACGATATCATCAGTGGTGACGAATCTTGGATCTATGCCTACGAGCCTGATTCCAAACAACAATCTACAATCTGGGTCTTTCAAGACGAGCCAAAGCCGACTAAAGTTGTTCGTTCTCGAAGCACTTCAAAGAAGATGGTGCCCACGTTTGTTGGAAAAACCGGCCATGTTGCGACTATTGCACTTGAAGATCGTAGAACGGTTAACGCACTCTGCGTTAACCGTTTACCACAGTTTGTTTACCACAAGTCATCGCCGAACTTCGAAATTCTAACTCAAAGCGACGCATCATCCTGCACCACGACAACACAAGCTCACACAGCGCTCGTCAAACGATTGAGTATTTGAAGCAGGAAAAAGTAGAAATTCTTGACCATCCTCCATACAGTCCTGACCTAGGCCCTAACGATTTCTTTACATTTCCTAAAATTAAGAAAAGTCTTCGTGGTCAAAGGTTCCAGTCCGGTGAAGAAGCAGTCGACGCTTTCTAGTCAGCTATTTTGAACACCCCCACTTTAGAGTGGAATAAATGTTATAATAACTGGTTTGACATTATAACTTATTTTATTAATATTTGCATGCCATTGTTTAAGGCAAACATGATGATCTGTTTTTATCTTTCCTTTTAACATCTCAACTTACAACACAAATTGTCAGCATGCAAGAGATTGCATGCTGACAATTTGTGTTGTAAGTATGTATTTTAATCATGTTTGAGCAAATAAATGATTTTATCTCTTTTTTACCTCTTTGAGCGAATAGAATAAGCTACGTGGTGAATACTTTGAAAAACAATAAAAAGTACTATAAGGTTCTAGTTGTTTTTTTCTTCAAACGTGGAAATCCGATATTAGCCTTTATATTCGGAAACAATATAGTACTACTTAGTGTTGGCTCTACTATACGACCAATACGAATACCTATAGATCCGTTTTTTTAATTTAACAGTGGAACCAACATTACGACGAAGAAAATATTTGATGAAACGCACTAGGTATACAAACTTGTGTGCAAACAGTGGAAAAAATCACAGGCAGTTGGCAACTTTTCAGCTGCGTTAAATAATTGGTAGGTACATTCAGGGACTCTAGCGTGTGCTGTACAAAGCTATGTTGTATGTAGCCTGACACCTTCTACAGCCCGACAGTTCGATCAGATTGGCCTGCTATAAGAGTGCATGATGGGATCCCAATTGGACAACTTCTAAGGATCACATTCGTAAAACAAATCATAATTCGTTAGTATCAAACTGACATGAATCATATATTTGTAAGTATACTCAGGCTGAAGGCTGATTTCAGGAATCACATGTTATATAATTATCTAGGTATCAAATATAATACAGTTTCTTAGAATCCTATCAAAAACAACGCTGTGCAGCTTTAAAACAGTACAGACTCACGCCCAAAACATTTCCACTCTAGGAAATTTATAAACAAAACTGACGCAACCTGAAAAAAAAAACGTTTCTCACGTGTTTCGAGTGACAACACCAAATCATAGCCACATGCACCATCATTACTCATCCCTTTAACAAAAAAAATACTCGAAATAACACTAAAAACCCGAAAAATACTAAATTAACCCCTAACTTTCCATTTCGAATTGAAATGACATTTTTTGTAAAAAGAAAAAACGTGCTCATCTTAATTTTAACCCATTCGTAGACATGTGCACAAAAAAGCTTTTTTTTTTCATAAAGTTCAGTAACCAGATAGGGATTAAAAACTACAGTTATTTTAGATTTTTTGTCGGTTCACTAGTTTTTAGACGCGTACAACTCCAGTTATAATTAAGAGCCACATGTCACACTAGTGATGTAAATACAGATGTCGATATTATGCTGCTGAAACTTAACTGCTAAAATTGACGAAATAACTTGTTTTATTTACCATTTAAGTTTAGCACTTTTACTTGATCAATTCCCATTTTTTTTGTTCCCTAAAGGGCGTTTCTTGGCTTTTTAGAAGTTTCCACCTGTTATCATCATCAGCATAGTCCTGCCCCTAACCCAACTTATATATGGTCGGCGCAACATGTCTATACTTTTCTATTAGTCGTCATCTCAGTAGTCACCCACGGTTGTAAAAAGACCCATCACATAGCCGTCAACTACGCATTCTGTATATTATAAGTTAAGTAACATTGCAAAAAAATAATTTATGCGAAACGACTTTTATTGGCCGGATTCATCATTAATGATCACCACAAGTTATTAAATTCGAAAATTAATTTTCAACATTAAAATCTATCGATACACTCACCCGAGTCACGTCCCTAGTGCACTTGTTTCGTATCATAAATCAAGCGAGCTCGCGCTTGCGACGTATCGATTATATTACACACCACATTTCAGTAATAGTTTTATTCTGTTTATCTGTTCAACCTGTTCTGTGTCGCCCTTTGATGTAGGAAAAAAATATTTTTTTATGTTTTACTGAAAGTTGAGCGGGTACCTATACTACCTATACCTTACCTACTATATTATACTTTGCAAGACTAAAATTATGGCACGCTCAAACGACCACTGAAATCGTTTTCAGTATTTAAATTACCCAAAACAATCAATCTGCTTAGCCTTTTCCCAACTATGTTGGGGTCGGCTTCCAGTCTAACTGAATGCAGCTGAATACCAGTATTTTACATGTAGCGATTGCCTATCTGACCTCCACAACCAAACTGGCTAATACGATACGCCTTGGTAACACTGGTTGTCAAACTTTCGGGCTTCTGACGACGCGTAACGACTGTCAAAGATCCACGAATGATAGCCGGGACCAACGGCTTACCGTGCTTTCCGAGGCACGGAGGAGTCTCGGTATGTAAAGATGGACACCCATCCACGGACTTACCCCGGCAAGCGTAGCTTATCCTGATGGATCGACCCGTGCGGCTGTTATTACTTAGCCAGCCACAAGCTCCTCCTTAACCATAATTTTTACCCAAATCAATTGTGAAATATAACTAAACTCTTTAGCCCTTTTGACGGTTTTCATTTTTAACCGATGAAAAAAAAGGAGGAGGTTCTCATGTCGACGCGTTTTTTTTTTCAGTTTTCTTATTGAGTGAACAATTAACTAACAGAGTTTATTAAACTCGGCCCAAAGTCCTGCTAGGCTGTTCATTCGTTTTACATACCTATCTATTAAAAATTAGGTACTTAATATACCTTTATTTGGTTGTCGAAGTGGCGGTGCTTGGGGGAGGCCTATGTCCAGCAGTGGACGTCCTTCAGCTGAAATGATGATGATACCTTTATTTTACATAATTTCAAATGTTTATGAACTATTCTTGCTAATTAACAGACATTAATCGCCTCATGAAATTTTAACCAGGAACTCTACATCCGCCATTATTGTTTTACAGGCTAATGACCCTTGTAGGAAATTAGCACAGTTTTTTTTTAGAGGCGCTCTTAACCCGTCTCTTGGTCGTAAAAAATTGTTTGAACAAGATAAGACTTGAATTCTAGTTTTAGATGAGGTTCATTTACCTAACTCACTTATTGTATACTTAACCCTAGGTAGCCTTGAGTGTAAAGTTAGGACTAAAAACACAAATTATTGGAGGTATCTATGTAGGTACCTACTAAAATTCATTGAATAAATTTGTCTAGAGAGTCCAGCATGGATAGGCTATAATCTTGTTAAGGTATTCTCCTTATAAAGAAATAGTGTAAAAGTACTTACCTATCTAATCAAGGACCACCATACATCTAACCAGCTATCAAACATCAATTTATGATTATCGTTAAAACTACAGCGGATACGTCGCTCGACGGATACGAAAACTTCTTTATTTTTACATAATATTAATTATAGCGGTCCTCTTACACGCATGCTGAACAAATGTGGTCGTTACTGACTCATGGCACGGCTAGGTACCACGTTATGACATACCTAAGGATGCAGCTCTGTAGGCATTATGATGATGCATGGTATGGAACAGGAAACAATGTTACATTGTTTGATTATGTTAAGATTTAGTAAGCGGATTCTTAGTAAAATTTTTGGCCAATTGGGGGTCGTTTTTGCGAAGAAAGAAGTCGGTGAAGAAAGAAGATAGAAAGAAAGACCTGGTGAAACCAGATCCCATGAAAGTATAAAGTAACTAATCTACATGCATAACTAAAGTAACTATTTTAGATGCAAGTATAAAGTAACTTATCGACGAATAAATGTCTTTATCTTTGTCCAGGTTACGTTCTGACATAAGTACTTACAAGTATATCCATAGTCCAGGATGAATTAATGAAATGCACCGACCCCAGCGTGGTTTACCAGAGGGCCTACACAAAGTGACATTCTATCAGCGATAACGATGATGGAAAATGCAAAAATGTATAGGACTGACATAAGCTATTGAAAAGATTATGTCAATCCTGTTGAAAGTCGTAGAAATACGAAACGCTTTGGAAGCGATTGTCACTTGTCTTGGCCCTCAGACTCGACAAATGAATGAATGAAATGCACCGACAACAGCATGGTTTAACCAGACTCGATATATCGAATGAACCCCAAGATTTACACTGGCCCCTAAAGCCTCATGCTTCATGGGGCTACAGAGGCCATTGCATATCAAGGAGTAGACCGGGGGGCGCAGTAGGGAAGACGTTGAGGAGAGCGCCTTAGGACAAGGAAGGATTTGTGAGTTGTACCGGATATGCATCCTTGGGTAGGCAATGGAATGGAGGTTAGTTCAGGTTCATGTTGGGGTGCTCTAAGCTGTTTCCAATGTCTTCGTCTGAGGTTCTCGCTGCTATATCTGTTTCAGGTTCCTTGTAAATCTCGCTAGCGGTCTTATTTCGGTCTTCAGCCGTATCCATACAAAAGATGATTTCCTTTACAAGTCTATCCATTGTCCAGGATGTAGTAAAACACAATAAAAGGGTTTCTTGCTACTACATAATAAAACACATCATAATTGTAATGATTTCGTTTAATACAACACTAAGTAAGTATAATTTACAATGATCAATAAAACTATTCGTGTTGGCTCGAGCACAGGCTCCACTGAACATAAGCACTCTTTCTGCTGACCAGCTACGTAAAACGGAACGCACATAAGAGGCGGTTCGCACTACACCGCCCGAATCCGCAACGATCGTATCCGATCCCGTACGAATATTAACAAACGCAAACTTAATAATTCTACAATAGCAAAATAAAAAAATAAAACAATTCGTATACGGTGTAGTGAGAAACTTCAAACGGTTTCATTTAAATGACCGCGCACCGGTCGCTAAACAATAATCAAAAATAATGTCATAATATAATTTTTCTCAATTCCAAAATCAGGTTCAATGTTTTCGTGCATAGCGATGGATTTACAACGAGATACGTAACTATTGTACTTAACTGTTAGGGTCGGTTCACACGTATTCGTATAAAGACATACGATGCGTAAGATGGACAAAAAATCGCGAGAAATTCAACATTGTTTAAAATACAGAAAAATCAGTCAGCAAATACTTATCTTCATTTTACGACAGTTATAATTAAGTAGACGTACGAAGAAATTGTATATCTACTGGCTACGGGTTTGTGACGAATGCGTGTGAAAGTGTCTACATAGGGTTAGGCCACGGTAAAGATAAAATTTGGAATAGAGTTCAGGCGGCGGGAACCATGCTATATAGGCGGATGAGAACTGCTAACAATTACACATAGATACGTCTTTTATTTATTTCTACTTTTTAAATTGAAAAGCGTTTTACCACAGCCCAACCGTGACAGGATTTCGCTATTTTTTTTGCAAAGTATATGTAAAAATGTGACACTCCTACATCGCTAAATGTATACATTTTTTAATCCCAAAGTTATTGCGTAATCGAATATACATTTAACATACTCATTTTACAGTTCTACGTTATAAGTATACATACAATGTGTGATATGGTTATTTTCACCCTTTCCGATAATTATCGAAAAAGTAACAAAAATCCCAACATAATACGCACTTAACATTATTTTATAGTAAATGCAAAATCGAAAAATGCACGAAAAAACAAGTTTTTTTAACAAAACAAAAAACGATTATCAGAATACAGTGATTTTTTTACTACTATACTTAGTTATTTCTTCTAATTTTTTCTCTACAACATGAACGATTTAATATGCAATATAGTTAAGTGAACGTTTACACTCGCCTAAACTTTTACCAATTTTTCAAAAAAGATTTATTTTTTACAATCCATGATAAATATTTACATCCTAAACTTACGCTAGAAACAATTCCTTGGAATCAATAAAGTAATAGAAAAAATGGTACCATTAAAAATCATGGCACGCCATTGAACATAAAAATTACATGTTTTATCTTTACATCAGATCAATAATCACAAAAAAAATATTTTAAAAATAAAGCGGGCTCTGTATTTTTGAAAAATAAATGTAAATGTTCTGAGATCTTTCTTTTATTTCTGCACAAATGTCGACACAACTGAAACGCTTGGCGTATATTTAAGCTTATTTTAACATACCAATAGTTACTACTTATTGTTCTTATTACTTGTATAATACAAATAATGATTAAATATTTTTATTTAAATATTGATATGGACCTTTTAAGGTTATCTATCGTTGAATTCAATGATTATCTGCGCAATCCGTTCCATCTAAAATCTTCCTAACACTTATACGCTATAAATATTTCTAACAAGTATAACTACCTCAGCTACCAAACCTAAGGGAAACCTAAATTAAAAAAAAAAACGTAAAACCTATAATACTTCAAAACCCCGTTAAAACCGGGTCAATTAAAAAATAAAAGAAAAAAATATTTGGTTAACTCTAACTTACAATTCCTCATTTCGAGATCGTCCATTTTTTATTATAAAAACTTCCAACAGTGAACACATTACACTTTCTAGAACACCATTTCTAATAACTTGAAATAGATCTACACCCGTAATTAATATAGTATTATATACTGTGATAATAAACGCCAAACACTGGAGTGTTGTGTAAACGATTTACACTTAGTTCACATGTACACTTTACACTCGCACTGTGTACACTTAGCTTTGGATATAGGATGGTACACTCGATGGTGTACTTACAACCACTTTTCATACTTCATTGCGTCAGTTAGAAGGTCTTGTACGCGTGGTAGTAGTTGCTTTATTTGTCAGATCTCTGTTCGTTGAGGGAGAGGTTTTCGGCCTCGTCCTTGATGTGCGACATAGAAGGCCGGTATCGGTCCTCGGCGCGAGGGTAGTCGTCATAGGGGCTAGTCTCGCCGGAGCGGTTGCTGGATGACTCCTTATTTGAGTTTGAATAGTCTAGAGGAAAGAAGACAAGTTTTATCATGAGAAATGTCTAAAAAGGAGTAATTCGTCAACTCGTCCTACATGTATATGGCCCATTTAGGACGGCTTGCAGAAAATCCAACTAAATGTGCAGTCGTCCTAAATGGGTCGTAGACATGTAGGACGAGGTGACAAATTACTCCTAAAAAGTGTTAAGAAAACGAAAGAGAAAGAAAAATATATACATGATTTGAATGTGTGAAAGTACAGATTTTATTTTAAACTTTTGTTGCAGGTAATCAATATTCCTAAACAAAATGGAAATTCAACAGTGGTATTTCTTTGCAAGACTAGTTACACGCTAGCTAGACCAAAGGTGACGCTGGCCCGAAACCGGGCCTAGGCAATAATGTCATCATCATCACCAATAGCAAAAGTACGTATTCGGTTTTCTACTTGCAGAGTAGTTTCGGTATTTAAACAATAATTTAAAAATGCAACTGAACATCGGTCAGTTCATTGAACTTCAGCAAGATAAAGATAGTGAGCATGCAAGCATACCTTTGTTAGAATAATCAGATGCCTGCATTTCATTCTTGAGCGCATATATGTTGGGTTTGACGTCCTGAGCGTCGCTGGTCAAGTCCTCGGCCTTAACGTCGTGGGACGAGCTGCTACTGCCATACCCATTTAGCATGGGAGGCCGGCTAATAAAGATGATAATTGGTTAATACAAATATAGAGAAATCGAGGAGCTCGTGGCGAAGTAATAACAGTCGCACGGGTCGATCGGGGTTGGTCCGTGGATGGTGACCATCTTCACATACCGAGACTCCTCCGTTCCTCGGAAAGCACGTTAAACCGTTGGTCCCGGCTGTCATTCGAGGAACTTTGGCAATCGTTACGGGTCGTCAGAATTCCGAAAGTCTGACAACCAGTCTTACCAAGGGGTATCGTATTACCCACTTACTGGGTTGTGCTGGAGTGTCAGATACGCAGTCTCTCCATGTAAAATACTAGTATTCAGCTGCATCCGGTTAGACTGGAAGTCGACCCTAACATAGTTGGGAAAAGGCCAGGCAGACATAGATAGAGAAATTGTACCAACCTATTATCAATAATGTGAACGTTTTAAGAACCCCTTAAAACGATGAGAATTATTGAGACGTATGTCACCGAAAAGAATATCATATTCGGTCGTTTCGCTGCAAGTGATCCGAATTTAATTCATTAAGCCAGTGTATTCAGCCATGTCGTTCAAATCAACATCATCTAAATCTCTTCCCATTACTGGAATTCTATTTTTACTTTTACTTTGATGACGGATTTTTCGTTCCCGTATAAAACATTTTTATGACTCGCCACTTTTAATAGTCCATAACTTAAGTTCATTGACAAATTAATGTAGAAATCTAAATTACCTGTAATCATCATGTGAGGATGGGTAATCCTCGGACTGCATCATGTGGTCCTCACCGGACATATATGACAGATTGCAATCTTCCATCATGCCCTAAAAATACACAAACACATAGTTAATAACAGTTATCTTGCGAAAACAAAGCGTATAAATCATGAACTCACTACACTTCATGTACTTTACAAACCATAATATAATAGTCTACATTTTATTAACATTGTATTATTTATTACCGTACATTTGAGTGTTTTTAACTAGGTCACATACATTGTACCATACCTGCAGGTTTCTTTTTAGCGCTTCGCTGTATCCGTGGGGGCTGGTCATCATTGGAGGACTTTGAGCTCCCATGAATCTGTGAGAACATTACACTAGTTATAGAATTTGCAAATCATAAAAATAATATTCGGCTTTTAAAATAAATTACTGCATTTTTTATTTGAAAAACTTTGATTCTAGTGAATTCATAATATTAAATGAAACTGATCATTTAATAAAAAACAAAATTAATAAAAAATCATACCCCGGCCATTTCAGAACTCTTCCAAATCAACTTATAACCATTTACACTATTATAGTGAATTCTGTATTGTGTATATCTTGTGGAGTGTATAATTTTGAATTAGAAGTCCAATTTATATGAAAAGTGTCTCAGTGAGTGTGTGAATGTGTATGAAAGAGAAAGATAAATAGAATATAAAATAGAAAAATGGAAAAAAGGCAAGCTTATCGAAAATATGTTAGAAAAAACTTATCTATCATGCGACAAAAATGCACAGGCAAAGCATAAGAAGCGGTACACTTACCTGGGGGATTACATGCACAAATGTTAAAGATTGGGAAAAGTAAAAGATTAAAATATAATATTTAATCTTACTTGGGTATCCAACGACGATCCTTTACAATAATTCGTATTAGATGCAATACATGCAAGTCTTTGTAAAAATAAACATTGTTTATAATCATTGATATAGCTCCGGAGTTTCATCAAATGTAAATTAAAATATTCCATGTAATTACATTAGCAAAATATGATATAAGCTAATTTATTAAACAAGTTATTTGTTTTAATGTTATGTTAAAAACTATTGCAAAACAATTGGCTATAGCTTCGCACTCTAGGAGTCTATAATACTTGTGTGTGCTTATATTTCTTATATGGATGATGTTATTATTTTTACTCATTCACTCATTCTTGTACGCTCATAATTAACGACACTGTTCATCGCTGTTTTTCTTTGTTCATGAAATTTCTAGCGCGGAAAAACACATAATATTTTTCACACATATGAAAATATCCTTATTTATAGAAATGCAAGCACACACTGTGTTCATAATCCGCTATTATAAACACGTGTCTAGTTACAGACTAACATGACATGTTGAATTAATCTAAGCTTACACGGTGAACACTTTACAATAATAGTCAGAAACATCAAATCTAGTGTGTCTACCGAGGATTATCTCTTTTACTGATCCTGATAATTCTCGGTTTCTGTATTCTCACATACATTAACGCTATGTGGACGCGATCGTCCAACGACTCACGTTTTTATATAAAAAGACCTCATTTTATCACATTTTTCAGGCTAGGGAATCAAATGTATAAGTCGACATTTATAGTCAGATTATGAAGTTTTCGTAACTATAGGAATAATCATATGACATCTAAATATATATTTTATTCTTAGTCAGCTCTTTGTGTTGATGTCCATAATTTTAGTAACACTTCTTTAGAATGGATTCTACGACAACATCTTTAGTACAAAATATGATTGAACTCATTATCACTGGCTACTTTTTACTAGTGTGTAATATTATGAACATCATAAAAAGCTATACTAAGTAGATTCGTTGGACGGTCGCTTGTGTGTCGCGGCGCCCTTACTGTGGCGGGTTGTGTGCGGGCCCGGCGGCCGGCTCATACTTCCGCGGCCTGCCCCGACTCAGGTGGCGTCTCTTCACGAATTCCGCGTCGTCCACCATCCAGAACGAGCCGAAGTCGTCCTCGTAGCGCACGAAACATTTGTGCAGTGACAGGTTGGTCCGGATAGCGTTCTATAATTGCATCGCCGTTTAATAACTATCACAGTTATTCAAAAATCTCCAATCATCTTAATATTAATGTTTGTGCTTTCATTGCTAAGAATCTGACTAAGAAATTTCGAAAACTGACAATGAAAGCACAATCAGATCGTCGTGGAATGGAACACCGTACCATGCAGGATATGATAGCCCCGGAAACCCTGAAGGATGGACAGGAAAGGAGGTTAATAGGCAAGCGAGAAAACGTTAGTCACCGTTGTGCCGAAACCCACGTACACACACATAAAACCTAAATACAGAAAAAAATACATGACCTCACAAGTTGGTGACGTTATAACTAGCAAGCTGCAAGTTATAATGCCACTCACAATGATCAAGAGCCCACTACACAAATAATTACAGATTCAAATCTGAAACGAGATGAAAACGTTTATTTACACAATAAGAGTTAGATACATCGCTAGGTTAGATAGAAAATATTTAAGAGAAGATCAAAATGTACCGAAAACTGTGTAGTGTATGTTATGTGCAGTGTTTGGTTTTGTGCAAGATTTATTTGGGCATTTGGAGTTACGTCTTTTCCGAATCTCTTTATCTATTTCACTCTTGGGAGAACTAGTTGGTAAATGGTGAATTTCGACATTCTTATTGATACATTTTGTATCTTGAATGTCGCCTCTATCGGAGTTTGCAGAGCCAATAAAAGTTTAGCTTCTTCTTAATCAGTCACTTCAATGTTTTGGTTTAATCTGAGTATTATTTGGGAGTATTTCATTATACGTAGACTGAAGAGTTACAACTGTAATTTTTAGTACTAGTATGCGTATTTCCTTAGATTTTCTTATTCATTGTTAGTTATTATATGAAGGGTGCTAAAAAGATCTTACTGTACTGTGTTCATATGTGATTTGGATGTGGGGTAAGTATTTCTATATTCGTACGTATTTTTTTTTTTTGTAAATGTTATATAAATTGTTTCATTTGTATTGAAGTATCTATCTATTTGTTTCTTAATGTGTTGTATTATATGTATGTTTATTCACTTATGTTTTTGTTAGAGTAAGTATATAAAGAGTTTTTGAAATATGATTTAGAAAAATTAAGTGTTTCATGTGTTGTAAGTAAAGTATTATGTTATTTATGTAGAGTATCATTTGAGAGTAAGCTGTTGATTTTTGTTGATTTGTTTAGTTGGACAGTATTATTGTATTCTGTAAAAAGAAAGAGGAGTGTTGGTAGTGTTGTATGTATAAATGGCAGTGCAAAAATATATATTATTGTATAGTGTTTTCTGTAAAGTATAAAATGTATGTATAGTCTGAGTGAGTCTTTCAGTAAAAAGTCAGTGTAAAGAAAGAAGTAAGTTGTTTGATGTTTTTATAAATTGATAAGTAAATTATAGGTGTAAGTGTAATGTAACCTTATAAACCCAGTCTGAAAGAACAGGTCTGCATGGTGAGAGTAGTTTGTAAAGTAGTTATGGTAAGAGTGAAAATTGTAAAGTAGTTATAGTAAAAGTGAAAATTGTAAAGTATCCCATGTGAGTCTAATATTATGTGCTCCCAAATGATTAGAAGAACTCCATGCTTTAAGGGTGTGTCAAATGTTAAGCAGAACATGAAGTTCCAATGTTCCAGATGTCTTAAAATACGATGTATGAAAGGTATTCTGTCAGTTTTGTAAGTGGTAAATAAAATTGTATAGTGAATTGATAAACTTGAAATTCTTTACACAGTCAAGAGTAATGTTATGTCTCCTCCAAAACCATGAATATTGTAAAGTATTAAAACTTCGTCCAAAGTAAAGTGTCAATTAAACAGTGTAATGTAATGTGATGCAGGTCTCCATGGCTTGGAGATAAGTAGGTGCAGTAAACTGTCAAGAGTAATATTTATGTTTCCAAACCGTCCCAGTATTAAAACTTCGTCCAGAGTAAAGTGTAAACTGTATAGTTTAGTGTAGTGTAATGCAAATAGCAGTAGAACAGGTCTGCATGGCTGGAGGTGTAGTACCCGGCGTGCATGGGCGGCGGGTGCGCGTGCGCGGCGCGCTGCGGGCGCCGCTTGTAGAACTCCACCTCGTCCACCGTCCACACGGCGCCCTTCACGTTCTCCACCCGCATGAAGCATTTGTGCAGCGACAGGTTGTGACGCACCGCGTTCTGTGTCGCCACTCAACGCGTCTTTATTTGCTTCAGTATTGTTGGACGATACGCTATGACTTGTAGAGGACTAGACAAAACGCCATCAACAAATCGAATTGAGAAAAGTTCTTTTATGTTGAT